>VMOF01000220.1:50744329-51119329 GCA_011764245.1 Trialeurodes vaporariorum
GTATTTCGTTGTTGTGTTTTTTTTTTAAAAGTTCGTTAGAACTCATTTGTCCCTGGGATCCCCCTTTTAGTGCTCTCCTCAGGTTACAAAATGAAGGCGCACCGATTACAATAATAAGACATGATTTTCCAATCGAACTTCGGGATCTTTCGGTAGGCGTATTTGAATTGGATATACCTGGAGCTGTGCGTCGAGTCGTCGACATTACGTAGTCCAGGTATGACTTCTCTCCAACTTTCCGCCATTTCAAATCGGACCATACGGCCCTAGCCCTAATAAAACGGGTCTGTTCTATGATAATAATGTCGTCCATCTTTCTGTCTATTTCTCTCCTCTTTTTCCTTCCTTCCTACCTTTCTTTCTCTTTGATTTCTTCCACGGTTTGGCCGACCCACATTGGTACGCAGTCCAACGGGAAATTTTCCAGTTTCCGGGTGGGCCAGTCCGCCTATGCCCCCCCCCACTCCGCGACAACCGGTGCCTCATAGGTCTTTGATTTCGTTGCCTCACCGATGCTGACGATGATGGCATTGGATTAAATTTTTGCGGCGTTCGCAGATTTTGAATAACTGACTTTCAATTTAAATTCTGCTCGGAGTGCATAGAAAAAAAAATCGGCGCTTCGCGCCGATTTTTGGGGGCTTCGCCCCCAATCCCCCAAGCGCTTCGCGCAGGCTACGGCGCTGCGCGCCGTCATATTGGGGCGGGGGTGCAATATGTTGCGGGTACCCGCACGCGACTTTCTCGCTCCATGTTTCCTATACTTTACAGCATAGGGGTGCATAGCCGTAGCCAGAATATTGTCTATCTCTCTCTTAGCCCATTTAAACGCACGTGTTAGAAAAGGATGGATATAGGGGCTGTCACTTGGCTTCAGCCCCTCTTTCTGTCCTTTTCTAACACGTGCGTTTAAATGGGCTAAGAGAGAAAAAGAAAATATCCTGGCTACTACGGCTATGTAGGGGTGTACAAGAGTATTAATTAAGCATACTTAGTCATATTTCGGCTCAACAATACTGCGCTGAGATTAGATAACCCAGAAAGATGATAACTTCCGAAATCAACTTAGCTTTACTTTAAGGCATCTGCGGTACCAGAGGGAAGAAACTATACTTGCAATGGAAATGTGGCGATCCTATAATTATTCAAAAAGGGAATGAAATAAGAAGGTAGTTCACTCTGGATGACGAGGTCTGTGACCATGAAATTAATCAGACCGGGATTCAAACCCACAACCTTTAAGTTCAAAGGTTTTTTGCGCTTGATAGAATAGATGTCGTGTGAAGCGTATTTCTGGTCTCAACAAAACGCTTTTGCCGGCGAGGCAGTTGTGTGAGTTCTATGTGATGCAGTTGAGTGAGTGTTCGCCAACCACCAGATAACTGATAAGACCATGCCTTCGAGAGTTGGGCGAGTCTATCTTGAGGGGTGTGGAAACAGATTTCTTCCCTGAAATTTCTGACAGTCGATACCCCTCAGGCATCATGGACTTGCCGCGATTCTCTAGGAGGAGGGAGTGGGAGAACCCCTGATTCCCCTTAGCTATACATTTCACTCATCCCAATTCCCAGTTCGGTCAGTGCCCGTCCCCCCTCTCCATTCAATGCTCACAGCCAATTCTTCCTTCTTGTCCGTGTTTACATTTGGTTGAGAACAAGCAGTTAGGTTAGGGCCTAATCATTAAGTAGTTTGTGTTTAAATCTAATGATCACGAAGAGTTTGGTCATCTTTAAGTTTATCTCCCAAAGTGTCAGTCAAAACTTCGATTTTCTCGTTTAGTACATTTACTCAACTTCTGAAAATAAGTTAGTTCAAGTGCACCACAGAATCTCCATTGTCAACATAGATTTTTGCTGTCTCAAAGCAGCCTTATTTTGAGTGTTAACGTGTTCGTGTGTTTGTGTGTTAGTGTTCCCTCATCAGTAACCTCGTTTTCTTTCAATCTAATTTCACCGGTCAAACATCAAAATCTTATCATTGACCGATGGTCCGACAGTTTTTTTTAAAAGTGGTATTTAATTTTACTCTTCTACGAAATTTAAATGTGTGCCAATAGGCAGCTTTCCCCCTTCATTGTGGTAGTTCCAAGCAAGAAAAACACAGCAATTCTTAACCAGGGTTTCAGTGTTTTCTCATTTGGAGCTGCATAATTACGGCTCTACTATCACAATCATTACTTTTCAAACACTTCTATGGGAACCAGAACAGTGAGTACATTTATGATTTTTTAAATAAATCCGTGTTAACACTTGACATTTGACATCGCTGAATTTGCTCCATTTGAATTCATGTAAAATATCGATTAGGTAGAGTGCACCGTGTACTCTTGATAGTTTGACCTTTTCATGAATGGAAATGGACCAAATGCAGCTATGCCAGATTGCAGGCGACACCATTGAACACAAACCTCTAAGTGGTTCTCTCAAAAATTGAAGTTTTACCTGTCTACCCCACCCCCCTCTCCCATAACTACCCTTATTTGGTTTTTCTTAAACAAATAAATGCTGCCATTCTATTTGTTTGTCTTATGAGCATATTTTCTCCAAGTTTCAAGAAAATCCTCACGGTGGTGGTCTCGGAAACGGGTATTTTTCCCCATTTCCCCCACCCCCCTCTCCCATAACTACCCTTAATTGGTTTTTCTTGGACAAATCAATGCTGCCATGCGATGTGTCTATCTTAGTAGCATATTTTCACCAAGTTTCAAGAAAATCCTCACGGGGGTGGTCTCGGAAACGGGTATTTTTCCCCATTTCCCCCACCCCCCTCTCCCATAACTACCCTTATTTAGGTTTTCTCGAAAAAACGAATAATGCCATTCGATTTGTCTCTCTTAGGAGCATATTTTCACCAAGTTTGAAGGAAATCCTTAGAGCCATTTTTAGAAATTCCATTTTTTTGCCATTTTTGGCCTATTTTTGGGGTTAAACCCCCCTTAATTTTAACTTTGGACAAAATCCGAAAAAGCTCCTCTTGGAAAGTAGAAAACAATTCTTCTTGCCAAATTTGAATGCAAACAGATGAATAGTTGAGGAAATATCATCCGTGACGGACGGACACACAGACACACAGACAGACAGACGGACGGACATTTTTGGGATATGGTTTTTTGGGTTCCTGGGGTCATCAAATGCCAAGAAATGGATCTAACTCAATTTTCAAATTTTTCATAATTACAATACTTTCTCTACCCTATGGGGAGTGAGAAAGTAAAAATGATACCGAACCACGGTTCGTGGCTCAATATGTAATGTTTGATAGATTATGGCATTCTGAAATCACTCAATTAGGAATGCTAAAATCTTATGGCAGAATTTAAATTTCAAGTCTGTTATTCAAAAATTGCGAATGCCGCAAAAATTTGATTTTCGAGTGTGTGGTCAAAATTACAAGTGGAAAAGGGTCCGAGCCGACCAAATGTCAAGCAATGAGTCAAAAAACAATACGCTGGGAAAGGCGAACTCGGGGCCGACCTCAACCAGTGGCGTCGCGTGCACTTTGGCAACAATGTATTTTATCTATTTAAACTCATGTAAAAGGTCAGATTCAGGGGGCGCACAGTGCACAAGGGAAATTCGATATATTTAATGAGTTTATATGGAGCAGTTGCATTGTTGCCAGATGGCACGCGACGCCACTGACCTCAACGTTGCCATTTACGCACTTTTTCTTTTTTGCCAACTGCAGTCAAATAGTGAACAGACTATAGGACGCTTGAATCTACACAAATACCTATTGTCATTATGGAAAATAAAGTGCGGGAATATACTATCAAAACATTTATTGAAACATTGTCAGTGCAAAAATGAACTCATTTCACGCATATGCTTCATTTGAAGCATATACGGTTGAATCTCTGCAGATATTTTATTAAGTTGATGCTGCGAATGACGTGTATGGCGTTCGCCTTTTCGGTACTCAAGGCGCGTGTGCACCTCACATATGCTGGTATGCGTGCTTGCTCCTTTCCGCGGTGTTGAAGCTTGATCGTTAATAATAATCAGGGCTGCCATTTTTCGTATAATCATACGCGTTTTCCCATTTGATTCAATGTAGTTTTCTTTAATTTCTTGCCAAATGTGACAACATTGTTCATAATCCTTCGTCAATGACGAAAGCATATTAAGAGGGCGTGATATGGGTGCTTTTACATGTTTACATTTTGCAGCGTAATATGGTAACACCTGCGACAGTCACTGCCTCTATTTGTGCTGATTGACGTCCGAAATCTCGGAGCACAGTTTTTTAAACAATCGTGGCTTGGTCAAATTAATCGTCCTACTATATAATTTTTGCCAAATGAGGATTAATACATAATTTAAATATTGATGCTTTGTCAGGGGTGGACTGGGGTTAGAAAAGTCAAAGGGGCTTTACCACAATTAATGGATCTGTTGAGTACTTTTGCTACAACAAATATAGAACCTTGTAGGGTCGGATTTACATCTCTTGAAGCCCTACGCAATCTCAAATTTGAGGCCCCCAATAGAAAAAGAGTGGGATGCCTAGAGGGTTTTGGGGGACATCTCTCAGAAAGGAGGGGGCTCGCCTGATTTTTTTCCTTGTATAAACAAAAGACATAAAAAACTCAGTTTTTAACGGTTTTTTCTGCAAAGTTGTTATTTTTTATCCTTTTGCCTTTTCCTCTTTTCTTTATAATTTACTCTTCCCCTTATTTTCTCCATTCCCTTGTGAGGTGAGGCCCCCTTATAAGTCTGGCCCTACGCAGTTGCGTATTTTGCGTAATGGTAAATCCGCCCCTGAATGGAGTATCTTATATTTGTTTTTTTTGTTTTTGTTTTTTTTTTTGTTTTTTTTTTGTTTTTTTTTGTTTTGTTTTTTTTTTTTGTTTTTTTTTTGTTTTTTTTTTTTATGTTTACGTAAAATTCGGCAAAAGTAACAATTCGAACATTAAAAACGTTCAAAAATCACTCATTGACTCAGGAAATCACCTTAATTTCCAACAGCCCGCGCTTCATTAGACACTATTTGCATCCAGTGGCGCTGCGTGAAATTTGGCAACGTTGTAATGCGTCCATTTAAACTCATGTAAAAGGTCGAACGCGAAGGCGTTCACCGAACACTCAACAGTTCGATCTTTTTAAATGGCTGTGATAGAATCATTACAACGTTGCCAAATTGCACGCTACGCTACTGTTTGAATCGGCACACTAGTCCATAGACGGAACACCCGCATGTACATTTATGTAAACGATATCGTAGCTACAAAATGACGGGGACTTTCTCTTAAATACATGAAATATTTGCTGTCTTGCCTTTTCTGGTTTCTTAATTAAATATTGCAAGATAATACAAGAATTGGATGCATCGAAACGAAACATTCAAATGTTTGTAAGTTGTGTTGATGCTTACATAAATGCGGTGGTTCTGTCTTTGCAGTTGTATGTCGGTGAAAATAATGTCTTGTGTAGCGGGGGCTGTTTGAAATGGAAGTGATTTTCTGAGTTAATGAGTGGATTATGAAAGTTTTTAATGCGCGCAGCGTTATTTTCACCGAATAATACGTTAGAATCAATGTGCGATGTCATTGCTGTGGCAAAAGTACGCAAAAGACTCATTTGCACCTCATTGTAAATTATTGCTGTGAATCTATATTCACACCTTATACAACCTATTGCAAATAATAGATCCAAACAAAATTCAAGGGAAATTTTCACCCCCCCCCCTTCCAAATTATTTGAATAAAATCGGAATCTGTTTGTTTGCTGGCATACGTAGAGTCGACCCGCAGTACATACCCATTTTTATTTTGGGCTGGGGTTGCTTAAACAATTTAATCTGAATACGGTTGTAAATCGGTGCAATTAGATACAATAACAGTCACAGCTGTAATTTTTTTTTTTTTTTTTTTTTTTTTTTTTTTTTTTTTTTTTATACGTTACTGAAAAATACGTCGAAACTATTAACTTAGTAGCGATGGGTTTGAAAGGGTATTGTTTTAAAAAAGTAGTGACATCAGAAGTGTAGGAATAGGTATACAGTTTTTATTCACTTTTATCTTTACCTCTATTTTAATTTTTTTACTTTTCATTTACAATCTACACTGGAAAAAACAGTACCTGCAGCATGACGATATGTGAACCAATTTAAAGGATAGTACAATTACCAGAATTCTAGTGTTTGTACCATAGTTCTTTAAAAATTTGAGGAATAATTCAAGCTCTGTAACCATTTTTCGGTATTAACACCAGAATTTTTTGATGAAAGTACCAGACTTTCTGTGGTTCATATATCGTTGTGCTTCTGGTAATATTGCTTACATTCAGAAATTTTTTTTTTCAGTGTATTTTCTCTCTATCTGTTAGGAACTCTATTATAATTTGAATTTACCGCTCACCTTTCCTCCTGTGCGTTTTTTCCGCCCGCAGCGCTAGCGGGGGCCCCCCGGTAGTTACTGAGTTGTTGCTCTTTCTCTCGTGACTCGCGATGTCACTCTCTCTCTCAAAAAGATTTTTGGGCCCGGGTTTTTTGTCACGTTATTTTTTCTCTCTCGTTCTTTCTCTCTCTCGTTTTCGGTTTATATTTTATTATATCTAAGTACGTTTTTCTCAGTTTAATTTCTCCGTTTTTTAATATAATTTCTCACCATCATAATTTCAAGTTTCGTCCGTTTCATCATACAATCAACAACATGGGCTAGCCCTTCGCAATCGCAACTTCATCTTTAATCATCTACCAAAGGTATCTATTTAGTTTACAGTTTTACAGTGCTCATTTTATTATTTTTTCTCGTGTTCAAAACAATTGGTCCACGCGAGCCGTATTTTTCGTTTTTTTTTTTTTGAACCAGTACATCCTATTACATACAGTCCACTAAAAGCCGAAATTTAATTTTTAAAATAAAAATGTGCGTCTGCATACAGTGCGTGGTATGCATAACGGTTTCAATGTCCTTGAAATTGAGTCAGTGATTTCTTGCGCTGTTATCAGTATTCAGTGAGCTCCTCTTTTCTCACCGGTTCTTCGCGCTCATCACTCCTCCCCTCTCTCCGCCATGTGTTGTACCTCGTACCGTTCCTCCGAGTAGAACTAACCAGTCGTTTTTCCCTTATCATCCCCTCCCGTGTATGTTTCGCTCCTCAGCCCCCCCCCCTCCCTTGGGATTTGTTGCTTACACTCATCACCCCTCACTTGTAATAAGTCCGATTTTCTCAACAGCTGATCTCCGCGACATCTCACCTCCAGTCTACGCATCTCAGAGTCTTTCGCTCCCCTCTTTCTCAACCTCTTCTCAACGCTCGACTCCGCTCTGCACTGTTCAGTGTTCATTTCTAAGCTCGCGCTCATTATTGCGTCACCTTTATTTTTTTTTGTTTTTGTTTCTCGCAACGGTGTTGCCCATCATCATGCGATACGCTACATTGTCGCGGCAAATTCAACTCATTATTAAAGGGTTTTAATTCAATTAAAACCACTTCCTCTCAGTTAAAACTCCCACTTTCTTCACTAACGGTTCATAAAATAAAGGCTTACAAAGATGAAGTTGACGCAAAATATGATCAATGTATTGCATTAATTACTAAGTTCAATGAACAAGATGTAATGCCCGATGATTATGTTGCTGACGAGTTTCAGAAGTTTCATCAAGACATTTCTGAGTTGCACTCTAAATTGTATGCCATTCTCGTCAACTTAATGCCGGATACCCCACCTCCGTCTCCAACACAAACAACTAGCTTGACTCAAAATCCCCTAAACATTTCTCAAACTGGTCCTAATGTGAGGTTCCCCAAAATTAACTCCCCCCACATTTTCTGGTGAGACCAGCACCTGGATATCTTTCAAAAATTTGTACGAAGTTGCGATTCATAATAAAACCCATCTAGATCCCATCGAAAAATTTCAATACTTACGAAGCTGCGTTAAGGGGGAACCTTTCAGTCTCATTCGTAATTTACCCCTAACTGCACCAAATTACACGATCGCCTGGGATTCTCTAACCAAGCGTTACAATAACAATCGTCGAATCATTACTTTACACATTACCAATATATTGGATGCTCCTTCAGTAACTAGTTCCTCACCAGCCGATATTCGTTTTTTCACCTCTCTTTTGAATGAAAATATGGAAGCTCTTCAAGCGTTAAATCAACCATTAAATGAAGATAATTGTTTACTATCAACAGTTGTGCTACGAAAATTCGACCCATATCTCCGCCAAAAATTTGAGGAAAATAGAGGTGAAAATGAACTGTTTCCCACTATTTCTGACATTGTGACCTTTCTCGAAACTCAAGCTCAGCAGTATGAAGACGCTGCGTTAGGCTTGCAATCAAACACTCATAAAGTGGCTCAACACTCACAAAAATTTTCTGTATCTCCCTCTAAAATTTTTGTTGCCACTCGTAATGAACAAAATTGTCCTCTTTGCTCTAATGCTGATCATAGAATTTACAGGTGTCCTTTGTTTCTCAAAAAATCTCCCGAGGAACGTCGGCTCATCGCTAACGAACGAAAATGGTGCTTTAACTGTTTAGGCACGTCTCATCGAGAAAAATTCTGCGATTCCTTTTTTTCTTGCTCAAATTGCGGTTTCAAGCACCACTCTTTACTGCACCTATTTGAAGTTGAACCCTCATCTCATCAACCTTTTATCAGTGCAACGCCAGTTTCTACCCCCCCTAATATGTCATTATCTTGCAGCGCCAATTTCTCGCCCGACGATCATGATTACACAGTTCTCCTTGGCACTGCTACCGCTCTAATTAAAAATAAATATGGTCAATTTGTCTCTGTAAAAATGCTCATTGACCCAGGATCTCAAATTTCAGCAATTTCAAGTGCCTGTGTCCAAAAACTTGGTCTCAAATCCCTTCCATATGATCAACCTATCGCCGGCTTATCTAATGTCCCCGTTCCGACTCCATCAGGATATGTGCATTGTGACATATATCCACGTTCTGGTTGTCATCCCATTCAAGTTAATTCTGTCATTCTTGAAACCATTTCCTGCCCGCTGCCTACAGCTAATGTTGCTCCTCACATCTTTGAAAGATTCAAGCATTTGAACTTAGCTGATCCTGAATTTACAAATCCCAGTGACATTCATCTCCTCCTCGGAGCCGATTTATACCCGGAAATAATGACCGGTGATAAAATTGCAAATCAATTCAAGCCTGCTTGTTTCTCCTCAATTTTCGGATGGATCATTTTCGGTCCAGCGCCAGTATCTCATCCTACTTCTCAAGCTTCACGCTCTTTTCTCACCTTAACTCCCCTTGATCGCACTCTCCGCAAGTTCTGGGAGATTGAAGAACTCGAGAAAAAAACCCCTGTAAATCCTGATGATGAAAAATGTGAGGCTCTTTTTCGTGACACAACCACTCGCAATGCTGACGGACGCTACATTGTGAAACTTCCTTTCCGCTCTGAACCTACGTCTATTGGTTCTAATCGTGAAACAGCTCTTCGACGGTATATCTCGCTTGAAAAACGACTAAAACGTGAGCCATGTCTTCAATCTGAGTATCATAAATTTTTCAAGAGTACCTTGATCTCGGACACATGAAATTGGCCGACAGTCCCTCTAATTATGTTATCCCTCACCATCCTGTTCAAAAGGCAAGTTCGTCCACCAAAAAAACCCGTGGTGTTTTCGATGGTTCGTGTAACACAAATAAAAACACCTCTCTCAATGACATTATGTTCAAAGGCCCCAAACTACAAGCCGATATATCAGAAATTATTATGAACTTCAGAAATCATTTAGTAGCACTTTGTTGCGACATAAAAATGATGTACCGAAAATTCTACTCAACGATGCAGACTGTAAATTTCAACATATATTTTGGCGACCCTCTGCTACCTCTGAAATTCAAGAATATGAACTCCGTACCGTTACTTATGGTCTAACGCCGTCCGTTTTCCTTGCCCAGCGAGCGGTTCAACAGCTAGCAATTGATGAATTAGAGGATTTTCCATTAGCCTCAAAAGCTTTACTTCAACATCGATATGTAGACGATATCTTGACTGGAAGTTCATCAATTCCTGCAGCCAAAGCTCTCAGAAATGAACTTAATGCAATTACAGCCCGAGGAAGTTTGGATTTACGCAAATGGTCCAGTAACTCCAATGAAGTGCTCGCAGACTTACCCCCCCAACATTGCGAAACAGCAATCAACATGTGTGATCAAGATGCTTTTTTTCCCGTACTGGGTTTGCAATGGCAACCAAAACTCGACTCATTCTCATACAATATCACACCCTTTTTCCCCTTGACTTGCCGATTACTAAACGCTCCGTCCTGTCGTATACCGCTCGAGTTTTCGACCCTTGCGGATGGCTGGCACCATTGATTCTGTGGATGAAACATTTCATGCAACTACTCTGGCTGAAAACTCTGGACTGGGATCAACCCATCCCCAGTGATCTATCTCACAAATGGACAAATTTCACTAATCGCATGCACCTGCTCTCTGATTTGAAAATTTCCCCGCTACGTCCCAGCGCATGACTCACACGAAACTCGTCTTGTTGGATTCTGTGATGCCAGCTCCATCGGTTATGGCGCCTTTTCTATTTAGTTACTCACTCTCCTCATGGAAACCGCACCAGCTCACTGTTATGTGCAAAAAATCGAGTGGCCCCGCTCAAACCTCCTCTTACTATTCCCAGATTAGAATTATGTGCCGCGCTTCTCCTCGCCAAACTATTTGAATCTATATCTACCTATTTATCTCAATTATTTATCACTGGGGTGTACTTTTTCTCTGATTCAACCATTGTACTCCACTGGTTGATGACACCTCCTCATACGCTTGAAACTTATGTCTCTAACCGAGTTACCCAAATTTTAGAGAACATGGATTCCCGAAATTGGTATCATATAAGTACCGACCTCAACCCTGCCGATATGATATCCCGAGGGACAGACCCATCAACCATTATTAATTCCTCTCTATGGTTTAACGGACCTCCTTTCCTCAACTCTGATTTCAAACACTGGCCTCTGAATTCTCCTTCCACCCTCAAAGAAATACCTGAAGTAAAAGTCTCCCTAAATTTTGTGATATCTCAACCAAATTATTTTCTGGAAATCATTGACCGACATTCATCATACTTGAAACTGCTCCGCTCGCTTGCTTATGTGCGTCGTTTCATATTCAACTGTCGTGCATCTCTCAACTTCCGCAAAGCTGGAGTAACCTCGGATCTTAAAATTGGTCCTATCTCTATTGATGAACTTGAAGAAGCTAAACTTCTGTGTGTCAAAATGACCCAGCAACACTTTTTTAAACCTGAATTCACTGCTCTACAAAATGGTAAACCCTCTCCTTCCCTATCATCTCTATCTCCTTTCATCGATGCCTCTGATTTCCTCAGGGTGGGCGGTCGGATAAGGTTTGCGCCTCTCTCAAATAACTCCAAGCATCCCGTTCTCATTCCCAAAGACTCTCGTTTGGCAACTTTGATCTGTGAGTATTTTCACCGCCTCCATTTTCATGCTGGACCCTCACTCACTCAAGCAGCTGTTCAGAAGCAATTTTGGATACCTGGTGCAAGAAAATTGGTCCGAAAAATCATTTTCAATTGTCTTAGATGTTACAAATTTAAGGCTTCTCCCATCCAACCTAAAATGGCGGATCTGCCCTCTATCAGGTTTGCTCAAATAAGACCTTTCTTAAATGTGGGACTGGATTATGCTGGTCCCATCTTCATTAAAGAACATAAACGAAGAAATGCACGCATTTATAAATCATTCATTTGTTTATTCGTTTGTATGTCAACTAAAGCGTTACATTTAGAACTTGTTACTGAACTATCAACTCCATGCTTCCTGAATGCTCTTGATAGATTTATCTCTAGACGTGGTTTGTGCCAATCGATTTCTTGTGACAATGGAACCAACTTTATTGGCGCCGCTCGTCGACTGAAGGAAATTTACAAGTTCTTATCAAATTGTGATTCTGAAATCAACACTCATCTCACTGAAAGAAAAATCAAATGGCTTTTCAATCCTCCGGCCGCTCCTCACTTTGGAGGTTTATGGGGCAGCTGTACGCTCAGTGAAACATCATCTTTATCGCTCATTGGAACCCCCTCACCTCACTTATGAAGAAATGAACACTGTTCTGGTGAAAATAGAAGCCATCCTCAATAGTCGCCCTCTCTGTAGATTATCAACAGATCCCCATGATGATTTAGACTATTTGAGCCCGGGACACTTCCTCATCGGGATCCTCTCCTGACTTGCCTGATTTAGATTTTCCAGAAAAATCAACCGCCTTACCCCCTGGAACTCCTCAGAAAATCTACCAATCCTTTTTGGGAAAAGCTGGACTAAGGAGTACCTCCATACGCTGATCCCCCGCACGAAATGGACTTCAGAATCACCCAATGTCAAGATAGGTGACGTGGGTTTTTGGTTTACATCCCTCCCTCGGTTCCCTCCTAAATCTTATACCTATCCTGGATCCTAATTTCGCACCGTAAAGTTAAAGTTGGCTAACTCAACTTTACTTCCCCGGGTTAAAAAGTTTGTTCCCTCCCCCCTCTTTCAAAACCCCCTTTTTTCCCCCTTTTTTTCCCTTTTTCCCTCCCTCATTTTTTTTTTCCCCTTTTTTTGTTTCTCTCCCTCTCTCTTATTTCCCAAATTTTTTCTCTTTCTAGCAAAATTCATTTTTTTTAAATTTTTGGGGGGGCGGTTTTTTAGGAACTCTATTATATTTTGAATTTACCGCTCACCTTTCCTCCTGTGCGTGTTTTCCGCCCGCAGCGCTAGCGGCGGCCCCCCGGGAGTTACTGAGTTGTTGCTCTTTTTCTCGTGACTCGCGATGTCACTCTCTCTCTCTAAAAAGAGTTTTGGCCGGTTTTTTTTCACGTTATTTTTTTTCTCTCGTTCTTTTTCTCTCTCGTTTTCGGTTTATATTTTTTATATCTAAGTACGTTTTTCTCAGTTTAATTTCTCCGTTTTTAATATAATTTCTCACCATCATAATTTCAAGTTTCGTCCGTTTCATCATACAATCAACAACATGGGCTAGCCCTTTGCAATCGCAACTTCATCTTTTAAACATCTACCAAAGGTATCTATTTAGTTTACAGTTTTACAGTGCTCATTTTATTATTTTTTCTCGTGTTCGAAACATATCATCTATTATTTCTTGTTTTTTTTTTTATTTTTTTTTTTCTTTTCATTTTTTTGTTTGTTTGTTTGTTTGTTTGTTTTTTAACCGCACTGATTCTTCGCAGGAAAAGATCATGATGATTATGATCACACCTACAGAGAGTTTTTTCTCCAAGCTTTGATTTTTACAGACATTAAGCTACGCTCATATTTTTTTTTCAGACCGTAGCCGTATAATGCATCAATTCGTCGGCGGTTTACCAAGAGGTGTAACTCAAGTTCGCTACTTTCCAGGAGAGCGAAAACAAAAATTTATCGTTAGACCGAATTTAGTGCTTTTTAGACATACGTCTTTTTGTTTTTTCCCTTAAAACTTTAAAAGTATTGAGATTTCGACTTTGAAACCTAGCTAGATCGATAGAGCACCTAAAAATACATAGAAAACGATGAAAAAAGGAAAATGCGAAATTTTGAGTTACGCCTCATGGTAAAACCGCCGACGAATTGGCGAACTGGCAAAGTGTCAAAAAAAAATTTTTCGTGATTTTGTTATTCCTTATTTTACTTGAAGGGGAGAAAAGGGAGGAAAAATCCGGAAAACTTGTTTTTTTCTCATTTTCTAGCGAAGGTCATAGTCGCGAACGTTTGCGGATACGCTGTCTCAGAGCACCATGCAACGGAGTGCAGGGCGTTGACTTTTTACATTTCTTTTACCCGTCACAAACAACGTTATTTCTGGAAAAACCTTCCAAGTTCTCCCCCCCCCCTTCCTCTTCTCCACTATACTCCTTTCTATACGTGTTTACCGATTTTCTTTGGTAGTTCTTAACGCTATTTTATCAATTAAATTTAAGTATCACTCTCTCCTCCTTTCTCTCTCTTTTAACCCATTCTCACTTTTTCACCTCTCTCCTTTTTTCCCTTTCCCTCTCGAATCCAACACGACTTTCCGTTTCAAAAAGTCCTTAAAATCTCTCTTGTATTTCAGAATCTAAACCCGACTTTATCTATGCCATTTTTTAAATCGAAATAATATCACTCCATAAAATACGAACTTCTCTCTTCAATGAAACAGGACGGGACTCTGAGAAGCACACTAATGAAATTTCTAGACTCAATGGCAGCTCACGTCCTCACGAATAACCACCGACAATGCTTTTCTCTTATCTGAATATGTGCCAAATATCGATTATACGGATGAGGCTCCATATCCCTGAGATCCTTGAGATAAGAGGGTCGATCATTTACTTCATATAGATAAACCGATAATCTAATCATTTTTATATAGATTAGTTATAAGTTTAATTTATTCAAAGTTTATTAAATAACATATTCCAATCAAAATATTAATAAAACTTTATCGGCTGAATTTAGTTAGTATTTAAGTAACCCATAATTTACTTAAAAAAAAAATAATTACAACAGTGATTAATTTCCATGGGTTCAAAAATCGTAAAACTTAGCTGTTGCCTTGGTAACCATCGTTCGAGGGCCCGTTTTTTAAAGCCGCATTCTTGATTAAATAACGGACACTGTAACGATAGTTAGCAAGGCAACAGCCCAGTTTTACAATTTTCGACCAATAGAATCACTCTTAGACAGTCTTAACGATCGGTTTATCGATTAAGTAAATGATCAGCCCTGTGAATAGTGAACCCGCAGGCACCAATAGTTTATTCCATCCACTTCCAAAATTGAAATAGCCGAGGAGTCTAGAGAGTAAATAAAAATTGAAATATATTTTAAGTGAATTTTCGCGACGAATCTATTCCAACAGAATAATTATACAAAATGCCAACCTACGCATGACAACAATGGATGACCCGAAACTGGATCGTGTTTTTTGAACTTCTGTGGTGTTTTCAGGCATAGATTACATCAATTCGATTTTGAATTCAAGTCCGGAGGTGAATCCAAAATTGGATTGATGCCATCGATGCCCCAAAAACACCAAAAAAACACAATTGAGTTTCCTCGAATAAGTAGTAGGTTAGATTACAGTGGAAATCTGAGTGCTTTGAGCATGGATGTTTCAAGTCCCCTGTTGTCTTCTGACATTAAACAAACATTCACACACTGACATTAGTCTATAGTTGGCTGTAGGCTCCTTGACTGGTGTATAAGCCATAAAACAAGCAAAAAAAAAAAAAGTAGTAGGTTAGGTTGGTAGCTATTGACAGTCATATTCGATCGCGGAAATTCGCTCATACAAAAACTCCAAGTCGTCTGGGTCGTTGACCTACATCTATATAACGGCGATCTTTCAAGAGATTCTTTATGCCTATGAAAGATAAGAATTTGCGAAACAATAACTTCCGAGTGGCGCTTGCAAAATAGACGAAACGCCGCATAGTTAAGGTTAATTCTATGGTGCTTTGAGATAAGAAAGAATGTTAGAACTATTTGCAATCTGCTTTGACTCCGGTCCTACCAATATCTCACAGTCAGTCTTGATACGACGATTTCACCACAAGAGAGCAAAAATGTCCGGTATTCGCTTTTTTACATTTGTAGTTGGTCATTTTTTCGGTATAACCTGACAGCCTCCGCCATCTAATTTAACTCAAAGCATGGGGAGCATCATTTCATTACATTTCGAGAAATTTATGTCTAGTTTTATTTCCTCTCACATCTTACGTTAGTGAGAACGCAAGAGATGCAAGAGAGCTCCTATAATCTCTTGAAGTGAGCTAAGAACAGTAATACACGGTTTTATGGTGCTCGAAATCAACGGTTAGCCAACAATCAGAACAATGCACTCATCGGTCGCAAGCGGAGCGTTCCAAACTATCTCACTCACTCTCCCTTGACCCCCATATGTATACCCATATCTTTCTAGTTACGAATTTTGTATACCTACAGGGCCTGTGGGGCGTATGCCTCTAAATAGACAATCAAATCGGTACTTGGACTTTATGTCCTCACTTCGTTCAGGTCTATTTTCTTAAAGTTCACAGATTTTAGGTTCACCTTAAGTTGATTCCAGGCAAAGCTTGTCCAGATTTCTATCCGATGGATAGCGCCTTTATAGTCGCTTATGGGAAAGGTCGCGTTTTTTGCATTTTATTAATTGAAACCAAAGAAAAAACTCAAAGCTAAAATGGGAAAAAATTGTTGCCAAAATGCACAAGCTGCCGCTAGTGGCATGGCGCTGCGCTGGAGCTGCTACAAACCCTTCTTTCTCTGCGCATCTATGCCAAGCAGTCAAGCACAAGCACGCCACGGCAACATTGTCGAAGGTGGCCGACATAGCCGTCGTATCCAAGTATTTGTCTTCCTCTCTCTTTGCTCATTTGATCACATGCGTTAGAAAAGGACAGGCACGGGGGTCGGGGGCTGAAGTCACGTGACAGCCCCAACCGCCATCCTTTTCTAGCACAAGTGGATGAACGGGCGAAGAGAGAGAAAGGCGAGTTTCTAACTAGGGCTCTGGCTCCAGCGGTCGACCTGACTCTGACATCGCGACATCGGGTGAAGCACCTGGAAATCGCAGCAAACGATTATTAGACAAGTTCTGAAAGAAGAGGATGCACGGGTCGCGAAAGTCGTCGCGGCGGGGGGGCAGACTTTGTAAGAGAGAGAGGAGAAGAAGATTGAGAGACTAACAGGAGAGAGAGAGAGAAAGAGAGGGGGGATAGAGAGAGAGGGGGAGGGAGAGAGTAAGACAGAGAGCGTATGAGAGAGAATGTAGGAGAGAGAATGTAAGAGAGAGAGATGGGGGGGTTGTGAGACAGAAAGAGAGAGAGGGAAGGAGGGTGAGAGTGTAGGAGAGAGAGTGTAGGAGAGGGAGTGATAGAGAGAGAGGAGAGAGGAGAGAGAGAGAGAGAGAGAGAGGGGGGGGAGGGAGAGAGGCAGTAGGGGTGAGAGAGAGAGAGGGGTTGGTGGGGAGAGTGAAAAAGGAACATCAACGACAAAGCAAAGACTCGGCAACATGAACAACGACACATACCGCGACGATTTCTGCAATCCGCGATCCGCAATAATCTGCATCTCTGCATCTCTGCACTCTGCACTCAGCATCCTTGCATCTTCAGACCGCGTCGAGTCGAGCCGAGCTGATTGTGAGCCGCGAGTTGCAGCAGATCCTAGACGAAGTCATCTCAGTGTCACCGTTGACTGATGTCTGGTGACTGTTGACTGTTGACTGTTGAGTCAACTTTGCACGGCGGGTAGGGAGTGACTTGTTTTTTCCTCATTTTGCTCTTTCATCCTTTTCTTTCTCTCTGCAAGACGCGACCGCAACGACATTCACTTATATACCTACCAGCACGAGTCGAGTAAGTTTGCTGTAAAGTCCAGAACGGACAAACAAAGAAATTGACTCTGCCGGCACTGGATTACTCAGCCGTTGCGATGTAACAATACATAGTCATTTAGTCATTCATTTTTCAACTTTAAAACAACGATATTTTCAAGCAGGGTCTGATTAACCACTAGGTTGAATAAGCTACAGCTTGGGCGGAAGATTTTTAGTGGCGCAAAATTTTACAGGACACGTTTCATTGAGACGGAAAAAAAGCGTTAATAAGCCCTCAATGGCTCTAGAATAGTGAAGGTCCCTTTTTTCGGAGACCGCCTCAATTATCCTCTTTGGAAAAGGTATAAGACTCCGTTTTTTTATAGCATCTCCATACGTCAAAATTCGAACCCGAAAGTCATACCTTAAATTTTTCACCGGTGCATATGGCATTTAATTTCAGTCTGGTTCGATGCCTGATGTGTGTGCCCCTTTGCAGTGTGCGCGGTGCTCGTGCATTCAGACGGTCGCTGTTCGTGCCGCGGCTAAGTGAAGCAATTGCACCTCTCCTCCTCTCCCTCCTCCTCCCCCTCCCCCTCTCACCTTAAGCATGCGGCTAATCTAGTCTCGCCGTACCGCACCGCGCCCGCGTGGCGAAGCGCTAATCGTTCAGCGGCTGAAGGCGACTGACGATGACGCAGACGCGACGGTTCGGTGCTCTCACGCCGCGCCGCGTTGCATCGCCGCCGTGCGCGGCCGCACGTATCCGCGTGAAATCTCTTGAATTAAGAGCTCATGAAACCAAAATGCTTGTATCTTTGATTCTGTAAACGTCCCTCTATCATAATAAATTGAAAAAATACTAAAACAAAAAACAACAAATGTGTAGAGGAGTGTGCCCTGGGAAAAGTGCCCACAAATAAAGTACAAGGCCCGAAAAATGTTCGGCACGAATGAGCGGTGGGTTGTACGCAAGGTTATAGATTTTAAAGAGGTATGCTCATCTGACTTCGCGCCACAAAGTCAGTAGCGCGCAGTTCAAAATCCAGATCCAAGATGGCCGGAAAAAGCAGAAAACATTGTATACTCTTTCCCAAGAACATCGGACTATTTTCTGCTTTTGTGGAGACGGAGCCCAATGTTTTCTGGAAAGAGTATACAATGTTTTCTGCTTTTTCCGGCCGTCTTGGATCTGGATTTTGAACTGCGCGCTACTGACTTTGTGGCGCGAAGTCAGGATGAGCATACCTCTTTAATCTATAACCTTGGGTTGTACGTAAAAATGGCGGATGTAACCTCAGATTCCTTTAACGGAACATCGGGATCTTGGGAGAGGTCCCAACCAAAGACGGTATAGAAGAAGACTGGCCCCCAGCACCGAGAAATGAAGCCGGTTATAATGATTTGTTGGGTGAGGGAGCGAGGGGGTATGAACGAGACAGATAGAAGAGTAGGCGGACCTAGACCGATAATCTTTGGAATTTGTCAACATTATTTCTGATACCACTCGATGAAAATGAATAAAAATGAAATTGAGTATTCACTTTTCAATGAGGAAAACTTTAAACACAAAAGAATAAAGTCAGAGGCAAATTCTGTATTGATTTGAAGGAATAAAAGTTGAAAATTCGCAAAAGGTTATGGTTTTGGTCCGCCTACACTTCTGAAACCACCTCTAGAGACGGAGCACTACGCTAAGATGGATATGGGGAAGATTTGAGGCACACTGAATTTTCGGGGATTTAACAAAATAACAGGTAGAACAACAGTCAACACCTTTTGATGTCACAAGGTGTTGAACGGTGACATTCAGTAGACACAGTGGGGATAGGCTGGGAAGTGTAGAGGATGCTCAACATTCAACACCCTGCGATGTTGACTGTTGTTTTGTTGAATCCGCGAGGAGTTAGCGTGCCTCTGCTGCAGCCGTTAGTGCTCCGTCTCTATTTGTCTCTGGAACCAATTTATTATTGCGGCCGAGACTTTTGGAGCCGAGACATGGAACTGTTTCAATTGAATAGAAATTACCTACTTTTGGTTTTAACTATAAGATTTGCCGCTTATGTCAAAGATAAAATTGACGAGCTCAAACGACTGTGTTTCAATTTATCAGCTGGATAGTGCTGAACAGTGCAGCGCAGAGGTTATGGGTGCTGAAGTAAACAATGACCGCGACCAATCGTTAACTTTCGATTTTGAAAGAACCTACGCTTTAAATTGATCCCAAAATTATTTTCGGTTTAAATGGATATTATACTATACTATACAACATATGTGGAACTCGACACTGTAATTCGCAAAAATAATAGTCAAATATAGGTTATAAGAGCAAAGCTCGATAAGTGCTAATGTTAAATTGGTTCATACCTGCGAGCGGGAAAATGCCCTGTTCATCAGCCAGTGCCATGACCGGCTTCAAATTTCCCGCAATGAAATACTTAGCAGCTAAGACATTAGGAGAAGAATATGTTTTTGGTCCTAACGCTATGCGTTACTTATGGCCAATCTAGAATCTCCGCTATGAGTGCTGCGAGTCGTTCTTTCACATCTATAGCTTCTCTTCAAATACATTATAAAAGAAAGACTGTTGCCAGTCGGCCACTAACGGCGAGAACTGAAGCTAGTTGCAGTCATAGGCTGGGCTTCTCCGCTCGGGGGTACGGACCAAATTAACATTGCGGCTTATGGAGCCGAGGCATATATGTAACTGTCTCAAAAGAATGCTAGTGTCAGGGATAGTACAATTACCAGAATTCTAGTGTTTTGTACCATAGTTCTTGACAATGTTTAGGAAATTCTAGTTCTATGACCATATTCTAGTGCTAACACACCAGAATTTCCTGATCAAAGTACTAAGACTTTCTGTCGCTCACGTATCATTGTTCTTCTGGTAATATGACTAGAATATGGTATTATGACAATGGTTTTTTTTTTGTCGGGGGTAAGGTTACCCCCCCCCCCCCCCACCCCCATGTCAACACCCAAAATCGTCGGAATAACTACTCATTTTTTCGAGGTCCATTATTCGTCTTCACTCCATTTATAACGTCATTCATGACTTCCCTCGCTTATATTCAATAAAATTCAAGGGTAGGGAGTGCGAAAAAGCCGGGGGCGGTTTCGCTATACGAGCGGAAAAGCAAGCGGTGTGTATCAGCTGTTCTGGCGGAACTTGAATGACGTCATAGATGTGGTGGTGGTGGCAATGGCGAAGGAGGGGTGTTAACGCGATGGGACCGGAGGCAGGGGGAGGGGGAGGGGGAGGGGGAGGGGTTAAGTGTATACAAACGCAGAAGTAGGTCTAAATCAATATTTCGCGCTACGAACTACGATTCAGCCCATTCATGAATTCGCGACGCGAGTAAGCAGAGTAAAATGAGCCCCCTGTCCTGGCTGGCTCGGGCTCGGATTTGTCAGCTTAATATTATTACAGCCAGCGAGCCCAGTTTACATTTCGCGGGTGTCGTTCGTGGCGTGCGCGCGAAGTGGAATGGCACCGACTTGTTGACTTGGCTGAAAAGTTGAGAGCATACATATACATTATACACACAGCCGTAGCCAGGAATTCTCCTCTCTCTCTCTCTCTCTCTCTCTCTCTCTCTTCTCTCTCTCTCTCTCTCTCTCTCTCCTCTCTCTCTCTCTCTCTCTCTCTCTCTCTCTCTCTCTCTCTCTCTCTCTCTCTCTCTCTCTCTCTCTCTCTCTCTCTCTCTCTCTCTCTCTCTCTCTCTCTCTCTCTCTCTCTCTCTCTCTCTCTCTCTCTCTCTCTCTCTCTCTCTCTCAGCTAATTTGACTGAATGTGTTAGAAGAGGAAAGAAACAGGGGCTGAAGTCACGTGATAGCCCCTATATCCATCCTTTCCTAACACATGCGTTCAAATGAGCAAAGAGAGAGAAATGCAATATCCTGGCTACAGCTTTGTATATACATACATACATGTATGTTGAGTATGTATATGTATATAAATCAGCTTCGATGTTGCGAATGTAACGTCTGTTTGTTAAGTCCGCCGCTAATCCAGACTCGGACGTCATTCTAATCCCACGAATGCGTGGGAAGGGGCGAGAGGGTGAGGGGGGACATTGCGACACAGGTGTTTCTAGACGTTGTTGTCAAATATTAGGCTCCTATCTCATCGTCAAATGGAACAAGTTAGATTGATTAGGGTCCCTGTTTATTCAGAGTTAAATCAAGAGAGTTGACTGGAGCATCTGATTGGTTGACGAATTTCAGGTTCAATCAAGGGTTATTATAGCGTAGGAGACATTTTTACTCGTCATAAAGGTCACGGCCACTGAAATGATGATGTTAGGATGGATTAGGTGATGTTGGGTTTGATGGGGTTCGGTCTGAGTACCAGAGCTGCCGTTTTGCGTTTATTAACCCTTTATGGGCCAAGCCTGAGTATACTCGTTTTTCTCCTCTAGTCTATTATTTCATATTATTCCAGTCTTCATTCCGGATAAACGCGATTATCCATGAAAACAATTAGAAAATAAGGTTTCTTCGGGTGCCTTCAATGTATCGTATAGGCAATTCCAACTCCCCTGAGTACGCGACCATTTAACTACCTTCCCTACATAAACGGTAGAGCGGCTTTCTTTGGAACCAATTTGGTCGTTAAAGGGTTAAATGGCGCATAAATTTCAATTCACCGATGAGTCCACTGGTTGAGAAAAGATTACGACCTTTAGTAGGTCCAGTTAATGACTATTAAAGCACAAAAAAAACTATGATCTGTAATTGTTTCATAACTGGTGGGAGCCATCTCTGACTTTAAAAAAAAAAAAAACTTTCGGATATTTTAATAATTTAACGGCGATTCCACCGCGATTGAGAAAATATTACAGTTCAGAGTCTTTTCGAGCATTACAGTCATAAACTGAACTGAACTATGTAATCTTTTCTCAACCGGTGAAATCATCGGTAATAATTAAATTTGCGCAAAACGGCAGCTCTGATGAGTACTCAACTATAACCACAGAGGGCATGCAGTGGCGAAGCGTGACATTTGGCAACAATGTATTTTCTCCATTTAAATACACCAAAAAAGTCGAACGCTCCAGTCATCGGCGATGACCAGGCATTTCGACCTTTCTAATGTGTTTAAATAGGAGGAAAGGAACGTTGCCTAATCGCACGCCTCGCCACTGACAGAGTGGTCTTATGGACTATAACTTTAAGGGCACCGCGGAGGAAACCATGATTGAGATCTCATAAGAACATTTTACAAGGGTTCGGTTTATTTGCCTTTTATTCTCTAACCTCAAAATAAAAAATGTGAAAAATCCTTTTGACATTGGCTCGAATGAAAATGGGATTGTTTCGAGGCCTGAGGAAGAGTCTGAGGTTATAGGATGCGAGGAGGCACGATGCCGAGTGCAAAACAAATACTTTAAACCATAGTGTTGCGCATGCGCAAAAATTAACTTTAGAATAATCATGAACTTATAAATAACTTAATTTAAAAAAATTTCACTTACTAAAATTATTCACATTATTCTCATATGTTAAATTAGTAAATCGAAGTTTAATCACTACCAGTCGTTTTACTTATGATAGATTACTATGCTGGCAGTGTTCAAACTTCGATTTACTAATTGTAATAGGAATAACATGAAAAATATGTGAATAATTTTAGTTCATTATTCATGATTATTCAAAAGTTAATTTTTGCCTAATACACTGCTTACAACTGAGTAAGAGAGGTTGGAAAACTTTGGTTGATAAGCGAGATGGGTGATTTTGAAAGGAGAAATAAAACAAAACCAAAACAAAAGGAAATAAAACCCCTCCTTTTGATACCTCATTTTTTTTTTAAATATTTAACCCATGGTATCCTGATGGTAGAAATTTGTACCACCAAATGAACATCGTATTAAATGTATTTTTAACCCATATATGCCCATTGGGTGGTTAATGACCCACTTATATTGGTTTTCTGTGGACCAAATTACAGTAAATTATGGCCAATTTTACTCAAAAATCAATGTTGTTATCTTTCAGCATCTATAATTTAGCTGGACCAGAAAATTTCACTATTTTTAAATTTAAAATTTTTTATCTCTAAGATGGTGTTTTTTGAGAAAAACACCAAAAAACACCCAACATGCTCAAATAAAGTTGGGCATACATGGGTTAAAAGATCACTATAGGCACATCAAACTAAACGAGAAAAGTTCATTCTATTTATTGAGATTGATAAAAAATTTGTGAGAAGGGTTTGTAATAGTGCCAGATTTAAAGGGTTAAGCTCGTTACATAGAGCGAGAGGGGCACAAGTAGAAATTCTTGAAAATATGCTAAAAATTAAACCTGCAGGATGCCATTACCTCATTTAGTACGCCATGCGCCAGGTTGTTTATAAAAAGCGAGAGGAATCTTAAAACCGGTTTGGATCAGAATTTCTCTCGACAGTGTTTATTTCCATTGCATGTCTTTGTCAGGTATTTTTCGGACTTTTATTGCGTGCATCTGATCACTGATTTCATTATGTAAATGATGTGCCTCGCCGCGCCGATTCAATTCATGTCAATCGATTTGTGTAATACTTGCTGTGATATGAAGTCGCATTCATCATCTATGAAAGTATCGTCCGGATTTCAAACAGCCTTGCATACAACGCGTCGTCGCTGCGCAGGCTGCTTCGATTTGCTTATACATATTTTAGGTGCTCTGTGCTCAAGCGGAGACAATAAAAAAAAAAAAAATGAGTCGAAAATAAGAGGAAAGAATCAATAATTTTCTGTCACCGTCAATCAATGATACGCTTGTACGAGTTTCAGAAAATTTGCTGAGAGTCTTCAGAAAATGGGAGCCTCGGAATAAACTGTTTTATTGCAACGATCGCGTATTGATTGCTAATCAGGGACCTCTCTGGTTCCAAATAAACTCCGGTACAATGCAATTTATTTCTCCCATAAGCGCATTTTTTCTGAGAATTTTTGGCTATGGAACCAAGAAAGTAATGCGGCTGTTTTGCGAGTATGAACTCTACGTCCTCGAAGATGCTTAGTTATGCCCGGTTCCACGACTCATAACTTAGAGGTTATTTTTTCTACGTAACTATAAATTTCAGAATATTAAACGTGTGCTTCTTTTTCTTCGTCGTGCACGGGCAATTAATTAACAAAGAAGTAACGTGAAATCTGGAAACGTCGAATTTTTTACGTTAATGCCTCGTGTATGCGCCGATTATAATTATGAATTTACCTTTTTTTGTTTTTTATTTTATTATTATATATTTTGATTGCAATGTTTTCTCGCTTTATTAAATGTTATGCATTGCTAATATCTTCGTCGTTTCCTGTTACAGGTGAGGGGAATCAACAGTTTTGAACCTTTTGAATTCTCTAACACAAATGTAAGAACGAACTTTATTTTTACTGTTTTTATGTATATTTATGTTATTATAATGCTTCTATTGGTTTCTGGGACCAAAAAATGTTACGTCCCCACGATCCCACACGCAGATGATCGGTGAGTACTTACAGGGGGTTCAATGTCTTTCGGGGGACCGTCACGCTGCAACATTATTTGGTCCCTGATCTCATGAAAGTGTGACACAGTTCTCATCGGTCGAACTGAAGGAGTTTCCGGGAGGAGTCAAGAACCGGATAGAGTTAAAGGTCAGAAAAAAGTTAACTATGAGTACGTGACTGTGCTGTTTTAGTCTATCCATAAAAATGAAGGCGCACCCATACAAGTAAGACTATTGTGGAAAGTTCCGGGTACCTGTTTCAATTGGATAGCGTTAATTGTGAATTGGAAAGCAGTTAACTATTCGTGCTCGCCTGTACCATTTTAGTCTACCTTAGAAAATGAAGGCGCACCCATAAAAGTAAGACATGATTTCTCGAACGATATTGCGGGATCTTTCTCGTGTATCACACTTCTGGGATCACCGTGCACCGGTGTCACCAGGTGTCACGTTACCATAATCAGATGTAAATCACTAATATTGTGCTTAATTACTCAGTGAATCTTCTACGTCAGCATAGAGAGAGTGACGAAATTAAGACAGGAATCTCCCATTATTAGTGTCCAACGCCGGCATTTCCATCGCGCATTTAAAATAATTTTCTGAATTAAGGAGTGGATTTCGTGAGTCTTTACTTTTTAGTGCAAACATTGTTATTATTGCACGTTTTTACATCCGAATCAACTCGGAAAATTTATTTCAGCAAAAAAGGTGCAAAAGCACTATATTGATATCATTTGCGTCTAGCAAAACCTTATGTGAGAAAGCTACATTCTAGAATGCCATTGATTAGGTACATAGCCGCCGTAGCCACTAGGCAGCAGATTACCTTTTTCTCTCTTAGCCAGCACTCGAACGTATGCGTTAGAAAAGGACAGAAACAGGACTGAAGTCACGTGACAGCCCGTATAGCCATCCTTTTCTAATATGCACGCGTTCGAATGGGCTAAAGGAGAGATTGAGATCGAGGAGAGAGAGAGAGGAGAGAGAGAGAGAGGAGAGGAGAGAGAGAGAGGAGAGAGAGAGAGAGAGAGAGAGAGAGAGAGAGGAGAGAGAGAGAGAGAGAGAGAGAGAGAGAGAGAGAGAGAGAATACACTATTGAAGTTTTGGGAAAACGGCAGCCCTGTTTGAAAGTCCCGTCGCTTCTGTAACGATGACGGTGATGCTCAGACTGCCGCCCCCGCCCCCTCCTTTGCACCGCTCTCTGTGCCCCCCTCCCACCTCTCATGTATTCCCTCTCATCATTCGGGACTCAGCGCTGCGCTCGCGTCGCGGTGGCCACGAGCGCGTGATGCTCCAAGTGTCTTAAATCGTAACGACGCCCACTTGAATGCAAACATCTATGAAAAGATATTGGGTGTATTTTTATCCATCTCGCTAATCTATGCTTTGGGGCGTGCATTTATTTTTCCCCTCTTATTGTGTTAACAATTGTATCTCTTCCTGGAGGTAGAGAACGTTCACTTTGAGAAGTGCGTAACCAAACTCTCTCTCTCTCTCTCTCTCTCTCTCTCTCTCCCTAGTAGAAATAAACCTCAAGGATTCACAAGAACCCTCAACGATTTTTGAGGGTACCCTCAAAAATCATGAGGTAACCCTCAAGATTCTTGAGGGCCCTCAAACATTCTTGAGGGCGCCATTAAAATCCTTTGAGGGTGCCCTCAAAAACCATGAGGACACCCTCAAGATTCTTGAGGGCCCAAAATATTGTTGAGGGTGCCCTCAAAATCTTTTGAGGGCAATGAAGACACCACCAAGATTCTTGAGGGCCCTCAAACATTGTTGAGGGCGCCATCAAAATCTTTTGAGGATTACCTCAAAAATCACGATTCCTCCCTCAAGGTCTTGAAAAGCAATAAAAACTGTTTGATGACGCCCTCAAAATGATGATGCAACGTTTGAACGTTCTCCCAAGCTTGAGGACCATCAACAATTGTTGAGGATGACAGCTGATATAATGTCCTCAGAAACTTGTGGACATCATTATCAAGCGATATGATGACAGGGAAGCATAAAATGTGCGATCTTACGATTCTTGGATCCCAATCCAGGGTGAGTGTGGTATTTTTTCCATGAAGCAAGTGAACTATTTTTGAATTTTAATTTTTTTGCCTCCTGTAGGTAAATTATGAAAGTTTTGTAAAAATAGTAATTCTTTTCATCCAATGGATCCAATGATTTCCCCTCCCCATTGAAGCAGTAATTTTGCCTAGTTTCAATACAAAATAGCCCAAAATTGCTTTCTGTGAAGCTTCAAATGTTTAAGGCCCCTCCCCCCTAAAGAAAAACTTTCTAGATCCACCACTGCTTCCTTTTCATTGGAAAAGGAAGGGCCCATGGTGCTGGTGGTGCTACGTTGCTGGCACTTTGACTGATGGTGCTAGCACCATTCCAAACGCTGAAGAAGTGTAACAGAATCAATTACATAACCTCTAGGCGCCACTAAAGTTCAAGAATCTATTACATAACTTCCAGGGGCTGGAGAAGTGTAATAAAATCAATTCCCTAACCTCCCGGCGCCACAAAAGCTCAAGAATCCATTACATAACTTCCAGGGGCTGGAGAAGTGTAATAGAATCAATTACATAACATCCAGGCGCCACAAAAGTTCAAGGCGCCATTACATAACTTCCAGGGGCTGGATAAGTGTGAATGAGACCATTACATAACCTCCAGGCACTAAATGAGCTCAAGAATGCAGTACATATTTTCCAGGGTTCCAGTTCAAAATTAAAATCAGTGTGACTCCACCATCAAACACTGTTTCGTTTATCCAGTTTCCCCGGTAAACATTTTAGCAACACAGCACCATGACCGATGAAGCAAGCACCATGATACAAAAAAAAGTAAAGTTTTTGTATTTTGTTTATTTAATTCTAAAAATCTGATAGCAGATTCGGATTCCTCGACCAAAAATACACGAGGACACCAAGTTTCACGCCAATCGGACAAAAACAAAGCGTATTTTCTTTTCAGACGTCCGCGCAACCTTATATACCCGAATTTCGTCTCTTACCGCCAACTGTCGGAACACTGTATCGGTTAGGGTGTAGGACTAGGGATCGGAAGGTTACGGGTTCGAATCCCGGTCAGGTCGGTATGATGTAGGAAAAATATGTGACCAATGAAATTTGAATAAGTAAGTACATACGTGTCTACTTTTTGTCGACTACAGAAATCCCCAATATTATCCCCTCCCCACCACCCCCTCCCCATTAACGCCCTATCTCATCCCCAAACGTATCCGAGCAAAACCATCAAGATTTTTTGAGGGTACCCTCAAGATTCGTTGAGGGCACCCTCAAGATTCGTTGAGGGCACCCTCAAAGCCCTCTGTTCCAATTACCCTCAATGAGGGCTTTTCTCTTGAGGGCCTTGAGGTTTATTTCTACTAGGGCTCTCTCTCTCTCTCGCTCTATCCCTTCAGGTTGTTATATGATTATGGCTATTCCTGTTTTAAGACCTCTTTTTTTTGTCTGTCAGAGCAGCACGGTTTTAGATATTTTGACATCATCATGATGGTCACCGACGAAACCGTATTTTAGCGGCTGCACGTGCATTGAAAAATATTATTAATGTATTATTATGAGTCAATAGCCGTAGCCAGGCTATCATCTCTCTCTTTTCTCTCTCTCTCTCTCTCTCTCTCTCTCTCTCTCTCTCTCTCTCTCTCTCTCTCTCTCTCTCTCTCTCTGTCTTAGCCCATTTGAACGCATGAGTTAGAAAAGGACAACAACAGGGGCTGAAGTCACGTGGCAGCCCCTATATCCATTTTTTTTCGATCACATGCAGTCAAACGGACTGAGAGAGAGAAAGACAATATCCAATAGCTACGGCTATGATTGGGTCTGTTGCAAATATTGGCTATAAAACATTATTCAGGTTATAGATTTCTATGTAAAAATTGCGTTAAAATTACATGGAAAACATCAAAAAGTCTTAAAATCAACTCATGGGCACACAACAGGTGTTTCAAGAGAAATCCAAGATTGTGTAGTCAAATGAGCGGGTCATATAACGGGGGAGGAGTCCCATATACACAGAAAAAAAACAGAAAAAAAACCGCTTTGGTAGCGCTGACAAAACCTTTGGTAGAAAATTGCCTCACCAAAACACTATAGTACAGCGGTTCCCAACCGGTGGTCCGTGGACCAAGTTTTGGTGGTCCGCGAAGACCTTTCCAAATTGTTCCCGTAACTGTCATAACCTAAATTTTTATAAGCTCTAAAATTCCTCCTTCGAGGTTTCGTTTTTCGGTTTTTTAAATTCAAAATTAATTTCAGAATCGAAAGTTTTCAATTATTGTTTTTGTTCAATAATTGTCTCAGCGGTTCCCAACCGGTGGCTGTATTTAAAATAGCAGGGTAGTTAGTTTTTATTCCCTCCCTCCATTGTCAAAGAAAAAAAGAAAAAAAGGTTATCGATTGTTCATTTTTTCAAGTTGGTGGTCCGTGGCCTCCACCGAGAGTTCGGTTGGTGGTCCGCGACCAAAAAAGGTTGGGAACCGCTGCTATAGTAGAGCTAACCAAAGGGTTTGCACGCCCAACTAAAGATATTTTGTTGGGTGAACTAGAGATTTGGTTGGCTCAACTGAAGTCTTTTGCTGGGTCATTTTTCTATGGAAAAGTTTCATCAGCGCTGCCAAAGTGTTTTTTTTTTTTTCTCCCTTTTTTCCCCGTGTAATTGCAGCTATCACTACAACTAATTATTTTTCTCTGTGTAAAAAATCATGCATTTCAATGGAGCATCACCATTGTGTCCCGCATATCCAATCGCCATCTTGAAATTTTGTTGAACGCATTTATAGAGTTTGCGTGAGTCAATTTTGGAACTTTTTGGTGCTTCAAACATTATTTTCAAGTGATTATGCACCCAATTAAACCCTCTCAATAGCTGCAGCAAAG
Source organism: Trialeurodes vaporariorum (assembly GCA_011764245.1). NCBI lineage: Eukaryota > Metazoa > Arthropoda > Insecta > Hemiptera > Aleyrodidae > Trialeurodes > Trialeurodes vaporariorum. The sequence continues at coordinate 50,774,035 of VMOF01000220.1, forward strand.
ATTTGCAACAGACCCATTCACGATGCTTGTGATAGATTTTTGTCCTGACCCAAAGGTTTCAGGTAGACTTCACCAGATTTCGACCAACAACCTTTGGAAAAGTACAACAAACGCCTAGCAGAGTTTGTCCATTACATAAAACCCGCTTTCTCACAATTGTAATTGCAAGAAGTGTGCAATGTATATGCAATGTATGTATCGGTATGTTACATAAATATTCATGTAATTACAAGAAAAAAGCCGTGCAAATATCCTCTCCCAAAAAATTACGCCAAATGGTGGAATAATTTCATGAATATGCCAATTCCACCCAAAAGTTATCAAAAATCGAAGGTTATAGGAATTTGAGATGTAAACGAAAAACAAAAATGGTAAAACACAGGTTTCACAAATTAAACGCTGGGTTTAGCGAACTCTCAGAACTTTGACCCAATGATTATTAAATAATCGATTCATTTTTCTCAGTGCTACTTTTTTTTTAAAGATCTATAGAGCTTCTTGCTGGATGGCTTGAATGTGATTACCAGAGCTGCCGTTTCTCGTATAGTTAGTGGCATTTTTCGATTCACCGATGATTCCACCGGTTGAGAAAAGATTACCTAGCGCATTTAAAAGTGTAACTATAATACACGAGAATACTCGCATCTTTCATCTTTTATCAACTGGTGGAGTCGTTGATGACTTAAAAAAACTTGCGGATATTTTATTGATTCAACGGTGATTGCACCGATCGAGGAAAGATTACAGGTGTGACTACTTTCGTACATTACTTTCATGAGCTAAACTGAAATAAGTAATCTTTCCTCAACCGGTGGAATCATCGGTGAGTTGAAAAAAAAAATCCATCACATATACACGAATGGCAGCACTGCTGGATGGCTTGAATGTGATTACCCGGTCGGAGTCAGCATATAGTCAGCAGTTTTGTCAACGAATTATTTTCCGCTGAAGCTTCTTCAATCAAACATGATAAGTAAAGGGCAGAGGGAGTCAGGGAGATTGACCTCTGTCATTGTGCTTTGTGCGATACGAAAATAAATCGGTCGAACCTTGGTTGGAAAATGACCTATATTTTTTGATGAGCAACCGAAAGGCATTGATGCAACATCGCAGATTTGCCAGATTTTGTCTGAAAGTTCAAACATTTTACTCCATTGAGTTAATTAAGGAAAAATCGGAATAGGCTCCGAAGTTTGGCAGCACTGCAACAATGAAAAGCGATCGATGAAGCAGTTCTTTGACTTGGAAATCAAGGAGGTGCAACGTTTAAAATAGTGCACTCTCTTTCTGTCCCTCCCCTTCCTTCTCCCTCAAGCCATATCTCTCTCTATCCCCCTCCCTCCTTTTTTCACACTAAACATTTTTCAGAGCCCAAAAGTCTGCATACCCTATTATTGTTATATATGTGTAAGAAATGATCATTGAGATGTTCTGAACATAAAATATAATTAAAAAAAAAAAAAAAAAAAAAAAATTAAAAATTTAAGAAAAGAAAAATTACTTACAACCTCGCCCCAAGCTATAAAAATTCCCATTTCAATGTTTGCCGTTGTTAAATAGAAACTTTTAAATTTATTCAGCAAATGAATCCGCAACATTACATCGTTACTGCATCCGAGGAAAACGTCGGGGTTATTGGCATTCGGTAACGGCCCAGCGCGCAGCCGTCTCTGATAGGTATAACCTTTCTATTGTTGCGCTTCAAAAGCTTATGGTGGGTAGGAGTGCGGATAAGGGGGGGGGGGGGGAGAGAAACAAAGCCGCTCATTTAACTATTAAATCCCTGCAATACTTTCGACTTTCTATCGATTCTGTTCCTAAATGTAGGAAACTACAACCCTTGCAGGGCTATCAAGTGAGGCTGATTTAAAATCACAAGAACCGGCTAAAGAATCCGCAGGTTTAGAAAAAAAAATCCCAGAAAAATCCCCAAATTCAGAACAATATAAATCCGAGAAAAAAAGCCCCAGACTTAATCTCTTTAAATCACACAGTTTCCCTGATCTCACAAAAAATCACAAAATTTGCCCAGATTTTACAAAAACCACCAGAAAATCCCAGATTTTGTAGAAATTCCCGTATATCTTCGCTCCATAAAATCACCAAAGGCATCGCAAAGTTTGGGAAAAAATCACCGTTAAATATCTCAGTTTACACAGAAAAGTACAAAAATAGCTGCGGAATATACAAACGCATTTAATGTAATTTACAAACAAATGTATTAATATTAAAATATTAATAATAATATTAATAATAATAATTAATATTAAAATAACAAACAAATGTAATTTTGCGAGAAAAGTAACTGAGAGGAAATGGGGAGTGTGAATTTCAATAATAATAATACTGAAAAAACTACAAAAATCCCAGAAAATCCTAAATATAGGTAAAAAATCATCAGTCTCCAGAAAATCCTGGAAAATTATTAAGCGGGATCATAAGTGGTTAACCATGTATATATAGTAGAGTTCAATTTTACCGGCGATAAAGCGAAAAAATCGGAAGAATTCATCAGGGGACAACCTCAAACAATTTCATTTCACGCTGTCCGCGAAAAGATGCGCAAACCAAATACCATAGTCAAACAAACGAACCCTGAAATTCCCGAGGGTTGCAGACAAAAGGAAAAGGGGAACGAGTTGCGTCATTTTGAATCCCCCCTACCCCTCCCATGACAATTTTCCCACGCTTCGACTCGATCATCCCGTGACGTCATACGCACCACTACTCCGTCGCGGAGAGAGGAAACATTTTCTAGAAACATCCACCCACTGAAACCCACCACCGCCTCCATCGCTATTCGTACCTTTTCATTGCGGGAGAGTGCAGGGTGGTTTTGGTGGGAATGGGGGTGGGTGGGGTGTAAGGGTTGTAAAAAGGTTAGCGGGGCGGCGGCGACGCGATATGCGCGATGCTCTGATCCCGCGCGCGATCGATTGCTGTGTGCGCGGGGAAGGTAGAGGGGGTGGTGGGAGAGATGAAGGGTGGGTTGGGGGGGGGGGGTTGAGGATAATGGGGCAAGGAAGGGATACGTACGGTATCCGTGTGAGCTGCGGTCGGTCGGTATACACGAAACTTGTGGATACGCCTTGTCCTAGGTTATGTTTCTCGAAGTTTACTCTCGAGCTGCTAAAAATTGAGTTACGCTATCAGGCTGAGAGACAAATAGAGACCCAGCACATGCTATGCTTCCCAGTTCCCGTGTTATGGAAGTAAGGCAAACAGTCGCGGCGCGTGCTATCTGGCAACGTTGTATTTAGTCCATTCAAACCCGTGTAAAGAATCGATTCCAGGGTGTGCACTGTGGACCCCCAACGTTCGGCCTTTTTCATTGTTCGGGGGCTCAACAAAACAACAGCCACTTGGAGTCTCTTAATGCACTGAAAAAAAGAATTGGTCCGCCCTACTAATTATTATGCTGTGAAATTTGCGCAATCAAATTTATTGGATGTACTTACCCATAAATTAGGCGCTCCAACCAATAAATCGGTAATCAGTACTGGGTACAACTTAAAGTGGTATGGTAGACCCAATTTTATAAGTTGCACTTACTGCATATAATTATTGGTATACCTGTTACCAATTATTGGTTGAAGTACCAAACTTTTAGGGTTTAAGGACAACCAATTAATTTGATTGCGCAAATTTCACCAATAATTACTAGGGCGAATCAATTCTTTTTATTCAATGTGCGTAGAGAATACAGCAGCGCAGTAAATACTGCTTTATATCTGCCTCTAAGAGGACGTCCCCAAAAATAATTTAAAAATATAAAAATAAAAAATAATAATAATAATAATAATAATAAAAATTAAGCCATTAAAAAGAGCCATCAAAAAGAAGTTCTGAGCGAACGCTAAATCTCAGATTTACAAATATGCTGAAATCCCTTCGATTATAACTTAGACTTTCGTCGGTGTTTTGAAATCAAGAAGTTTGTAGGAATTATTCTGAAGAATGTCTCGGTTAGACAGCGGCGCGCCAGAAGATTAAAATAATATTAATTAAACGGGATTCTCTACATTTTTGCCATCTTGCGCAATTTCGTTCTCACATCCCGGATCCAGCCTTAAAACTAGCCACCGGAGAAAATGATTTTCTTAATTTTCTAATTTGCCAACTGCTTTGCTGATTGTCAACTTTGTTTTTCTTCTTCGTCCTCTTCCTTTAAATATAAATCTGATTTTGTTTTTATGTGCTTGCTATAGCGTTTGGTTCCGTCAAACGGTCGCCCGTCATTATACATTATAACAACTCAGCGATGATATTCAACCGTAGTCACAGTAGTCAATTGCGGTCTCGACTTGAATTCTTGATGAGTAAATATTCCCATCATGTTAAATTAATGTTTCATCTCCCTTGTCTTACGTTTTGTGTATAATAAAGAAAAATCAAGCTTTGAGTTCAATGACGTGACTTGCAAAAGTTTTCTAAACCCCGGCAAATTTTGGTATGAAATATAGAGCTAAAACTAACGAATTAACAGCTAGCACAGAGAAAAGATGAGTGTGTCTATATAATATCTCGATTTCAGTCGCGAAGCGTGCAATCAGGGATCGTTGCATTTGGCTCATTAAAACCCATGAAAAATATTGAACTATCTAGGAATCAGCAATAACCGTCAAGCTCGACCTTTTTTAATGGTTCAAATTGGCAAAATACACAGTTGCCAAATAGCACGCTTCGCCACTGTTCGGTTTCGCTATAATATATGTCATTTCATTTTCTTGATTTTTTCCCCCTTATCGTCTTCATAACCAGAGTCAAACTGGAGCGGAACGCAGGCTTTCGAATATGCAGCCAGTCGAAATAATCGTATAATTATCGATAATAATCGAAAATTCGGTCTCATCAAGAATCTATTTACTAAGAGGAATAAATTGAAAAAATCACGGTTGCCACATTGAACGCGCTGCTATACTGTGAAACACGCGCGCGGAAATCTTGGAATCCCAAAAAATATGTTTGAGAATGCCGACTTTCACTCTCTTGTGATGATTTTGATGGCCATGAAACAACCTTGAAACATATTGTGCTAATACACTATCACGCGCTTAAAATATTAACAAAATTATTTTATGTATATTGCCTCTCAAGTCGTAGTTCTGTTTTTTATCGAACTTGGTTAAGAAGTGGTTGAAAGATTATTTTTCAACATCCAGTTAAAAAACAAACAAACAAACAAAAAACGCAAGCAAAAAAAACCGATGAATGGATGAATGAATGAAAGACTGATAGAACGAATAAATAAACGAATAAAAAAAAAAAAAAAAACAACAAAACAACAAAACAACAACAAAACAACAACAAAACAAAAACAAAAAAACAAAAAAATAAAAAAAGAGAAAAAAAAGAGTTAAAAAAAGAGTTTTTAATCTTAACTAATGGTGCAGCTTCGGCGAAGGAGTGCCTTGTTGAGGAAATATATGCCAAAAAATAATAAATAAATTGGGGGAAAACAGATTTTAAAATTAGAAGTCTGGAACTGTGAAAAATGAAGATAACATTTTTTTTTTTTTTTAAGAAATTGCAAGATAAATGGATTCCGTCACTTTCCCCTCATTCTTCCCTCCTCTTGCTCAGCGATGCCATATTTTCGATTTAAACATGAGCAAGATGGAAAGTGTTCGTGGTCTCTATATTATATTGTCTCTGTTGGAAACTCTCCTTTCATATATACCCGTCTCCCGCGGGGAAAAATTATGCCATTTTTCTTCAAGAGTACGCGGCAAAATTATAGCTATTCCAACTCCCTCGAGTGCGAACAGTTAACTACCTTCCCTATAAACACGAAGGAGTGGCGTTCTTTTAAACTTACCATGTCCTAAAAGGGTTAAGAGAGTTCTTAGAGGGACAGATTGATTCTTAATACGAGCGCCTTCAATTAGTCGTATAGGCAATGCCAACTCCCTCGAGTACGAACAGTTAACTACCTTCCCTATAAACACGTAGGAGTGGCGTTCTTTTGAACTAACCATGTCCTAAAAGGGTTAAGAGAGTCCCTGGAGGGACAGTTTGATTCTGAATATGAGCGCCTTCAATTCGTCGTAAAGGCAATTCCAACTCCCTTGAGTACGAACAGTTAACTATACCTTCCATGTGCATAAAAACGAAAGAGTGGCGTTCTTTTGAATCAACACAGTCCTTAGAGGGATAAGGGCTATATTTCGCAAACGCATTTTACACTGACACATTCATAAATTAAACTCTTTTGTCCTGCACAACTCTACATAACATAGCATAAAAGGAATAATTCATGCTCATCTTCACTGGATATCGAAGCAAGATCTTTTTCTGTCGGGATAAGGCATGCGAGTCAGGATCTCTTGTTACTCCTCGTAGTATTCAAACATGATCTATTTTGCGCATTTTCTCACTTCTTACTAGAATATTTTATCTATCCAATCCTAACTGAAAGTTACCACAAACTCAACGTAACAGGTCTGAGTTAGTTATCTATGTTATACTATCAATATACAGCATACGCGTTCTCCTTTTCTATATCGTCACATTTCGCTTTGCCATTCTACGATCCTTGAAATTTATTTTTACGAGTTTTCCCGCATCTTCATTATTTACTCGGACTGTGGACTTTGTTTGGTCTACATAGTTCTCGCGAAATAGCGCGCGGCGGGAAAACAGATAAAGTTGATATTCGTCCTGTCTAAAGGCAGATCCAGGATATTGTCGCTCTCTCTTTTCTCTCATTTGAACAAATGTGTTTGAAAAGGACAGAGATAGCGGCTAATACCACGTGATGACCCCCTCCTTCTAGCCTCCTCTAACACGGGTTTTCAAATAGACGAAGAGAGAGAGAAGGATAATTGTTTGGACCAGCCTCTGTCCCTCCCTGTCTCTCTCCGCGTTCGTTTCTCGAAATACCTTTTTGTTTTCCCTATTTTCCGCAGGAAGTGACCTTGACTTGTTGGAAGGGGGAAAGAGGGACGAAACGTTCAATCCTCGATGGGACAAGCAGGCTTGAGACTCTTGAGAGGGAATTATTGTTTTGATTTTTCAGAGAGAAGGCGTCCAAAAGGCTTCCAGCACTGGCTTAAAAAAAAAAAAAAAAAAAAAAAAAAAAAATGGAGGTGGCGGGCAAAAAAATCAAAAATCAATAAACAATTATTTGTCATCAAATCCTTACCAGAGCCTGGTATGAAAGTGGAATTCGGCGGTTTTTAGAGTGAGTGAATCACTCTGATTTTTTGTCTAAAATGTTCCTTTTTTCGCGATTTAGTTCCTTTAGCCCTTTCAGCCCCTTCGTTCTCAGAAAAGTGGTGGGGGCTACAAGCCCTTAAAAAGCGTCTTCTATGACACTGGGGAATAAATCCAGAAAAAATAAACTGAAAGAAAGAAATAAACCCGTTAAGTTTTTTAGGAAAAGCTAATACTTTATGCATGATGGGGATGTGACCGAAATATAGCCCTATAACGAAAAATATCCTAGCTACACCCACCAGGGAGCTGATTCTGCTCTTTTGGACGAGAAGAGACGAGATAGTGAGAATCGACCAATCTCATTGGTTGAAACGGTGTCAAGTGAGAGATTTGAAGTCGTTTAAGTCATTAACTGGTCCATTTCAGACTCCTCCGTCCATCAAATAACTCGGAATCTGTCACGTGACGCCGTTTTTAAACCAATGGGACTCTTCAATTCCCGCTATTTCGTTTTGTCTCGTCCAAAAGAGTAGAATCAGCCCCTAGGCAATCAGTGTTGCCGAATTTGGAGTAAAAATCTAAAATTATACATTTAAGTATACACTGGTAGAGATCAGTCGTAGACAATGTAATAATTTACCTGCATATAGTCTGTTCAGCGAGTTAAGAGCCATGGGCTGTCGAGCGAAAACGCATTATTTGACAACACTGCTGGGCATTTAAGAAAGATGTGAGACAAAATAAAAGGTCTCTCACTGTCAGTTCCTCCAAAGGCGAGTTTGAACGATCCGTCCTCGGACCATCTTTTGTTCAACGGCTACCGCTAACTTCATTGTTTTGTAGCGTTTTATTTAAATTCAGTGTCCTATCCGAATTTTCTTTCCGCGACTTTAAAGACAAATTATGACCACATATTCGATCTCAGCGCAATTTTTCCTTGAGATTGACTCCAAATTTCAAGCAAATAGCTCGAGATTAAGGTGAATGATGAATTCAGGAAAATTCAGCGTTCAATCTGTTAATTCAAACAAACCTTGGCCTATTTGCGTGAAAATTGGAGTCAATCTCAAGGAAAAATTGCGCTGAGATCGAATATGTGGTCATAATTTGTCTTTAAATTCGCGGAAAGAAAATTCGGATAGGACACTGAATTTAAATAAAACGCTACAAAACAATGAAGTTAGCGGTAGCCGTTGAACAAAAGATGGTCCGTGGACGGATCTTCCTAACTCGCCTCTGAAGGAACTGACAATGAGAGACCCTTTTTAATTTGTCTCACATCTTTCTTGAATGCTCAGCAGTGTTGTCAAATAATGCGTTTTCGCTCGACAGTCCATGGCTCTTAACTCGCTGAACAGACTATAAGCATGCGACTTCCATTGATAAATAAAGTTATTCAGACGTTTCGAGCATCTTAGTGCTCATCCTTAGTATACATATAAAAAAAATTGGAAGAAACTACGCAAAACCCAAAACGGCAACGCGCACGCGTCTATATCCATTGTATGCTCAAAATACTGTAATATATGTATACAGGGTGTCCGGTGTCCCAGACCACCGGGTTTACATAAAAAAAAAAAAAAAAAAAAAAAAAAAAAAAAAACCTGAAAACGCAAAACATAAAAAGTGGCACCACTGAGAAACGGTGACTGACGAAAATGTTTGTGAATAAGAGGGTGAAAACCAATGCGATAGATATCTTTGATTGTTTAGTGAAAAACTTTCGGTGTTATCTTTGAAGTATGACGCAAGATACCCGCAGTTTTAGGAATCTGGGACCAAATAGTGTTCGGTCCCGAGCGTAACTTACGCACGGTCACATGACCGTGCGTAAGCTCTCTGATTGGTCGAAACCGCACGCAAGATGCACGCAATTCAATGCTCGGGACCTAACATTATTTGGTCCCTGCTCATCACTCTCACTCAAAGCGTGCATGAAAAACGGAATGATGGAATGATGCTATGCTATATACGGCGCGGCGCACTGTGGTCTGAGAATGTCAAAAAGTGGCCAAAAAACAGTGAAAAAAAGTGATCAACAAGCATTAATTTCGGCCTTTCAAGCTGAATTTAAAACTTCTCGGAGACATTTCTTGGTTTAAATTGCTTGTTAAAAGTGTCATCTGTGATTCAAATTATAGTATTGAAAGTTTATAAATGACAAATCGAAGAGTTTTCTGGAAAAATCACGTATAATACAGACAGTACGCTCGTCCTCAATAATGGTTAAATCCAAACGATATTGGGAGCATTTCTGATGATTTAACCCTTTACTGCGCGATTCCCCCCCCCCCCGTTTGAGAACATGAATTTTCAATTGATTTTGACTCAAAATGAAAGGGAAAAATAGTGAGAAAATTCCTAGCATTAATTCTTGCTCCCAAGAGATCTGGAAAAAACTAAACTTAACATGGGCCAGCATAGGGAGAAAATCAAGGTCAAACGGTTAAATATGTATTCTAATGCTCAGATGGCGCCCAGCTTGGGGCCTTGCTTTTTTAGACTTCGGTGAAAAATCGAAACTTTTCCTCGATATGTGCCGGAGGGATGACGACATGGAAAAAAATGATATTTTAACTTTAAGAGTTCAAAATGGAGGAAATATATTATGTGCCTCAGGGGTGCCACGGTGCAGTTAAGGGTTAAACGGGTAGTCTCTTACACTGACGAATGGAGTGAGCTCCAACTGTCTCGCATGCAAAAAAGAATAGTCCGTTCAACTTATCAGATACACACACAATAAAGCTTTGAAATATGCATGATTGAGGACGAGCATAATCTTTGTTTTATACGTGGTTTTTCCGGAGAACTCCCCTCAATTGATGAGTAATTCAGTAGCGGCTCGTGCAATTTGGCAACAGTGTTTTTCCTCCATTTGACTCAATGTAAAACAATCGAATGCTGGTGAAGCGCTGCTTCACTGTCGAATTGATTGTTTAATATAGGATCAAATGGAAGAAGAGCATTGTTGCCAAATTGCACGAGCCGCCAATGGAGTAATTTACTTTCTGATTTTTCGCCACTTTTTGACGATCTTAGACCACAGTGTGGCTGGCTCTGGGCTGTTGCTGTTCAGCATTTTCTATTGGCGATGCCCGGTGTCGTCAAATAACATGGCAGCACGGCTTTACCGGTTAGATATTATACAGGGTGGCGATAAAAGGGACCCACAGCCACACGGATTTTATAAAAATAAAAAAATACAATTTCTTCGAGTCAATCACGGAAGAATCAACTCTGACTTATTTCATTCGAAAAACTAAATACAGTTTGGCGCTTTTAAACGTTTTAGTAAATGATCTTCAGATCCTCGGATTAAAAAAGTTACGAATTTTGAAAATAGGTCTAACTCGCCTAGGGACGTAGGTCTTTTGTTAAAGTCACCCTGTACATATAAAGCCGTGCCATCCAACAACCTGGAGTTGTCCCTGTTCTCCGGTCCCTGCAGACTTACCGAGAAACAGACTGCCTCTAATGGAGTATCGATGTTTGGTCAGAAGTGTCCTGTGTGGTATCAATCGCTTCAATCTGAACGCGCGCATTAAAGGTTACTGTAGACATTCCAGAGACAGTAAGAAATCAAAAGATCCGATCAAATGTTTAACTCTGCTTCCAAACCTGTGTAAATCTGTCAATAAATAATAGTTGGAGCCACCCAGTTTCTCAAATCCTGAAATTATTGATTAATCTAAAACTGCACTGCAGCAAAGTGCACTCATTTTAGGATCGATGTTGCGTACTTATAAGCGCGTACTTAAGTATTTGAATCGTACTTGAATCGAAACATGGAATTTAATGTACATAATGGGGCTCTTGCAAACTTTTGCTACTGGGGACTGAATTAAGAGTTGATTCTTGCGTAAGAACCTGTAAAAATGACGATGAATACACCAAAAATCACTAAATTCACTCTCAGAATCGGGTTTAATGGCGGAGAGACGCAGGTGTCATGGGAGATTCCTATCTAATTTGAGACTTATCTCTGAGTTTTCGAAGAGAAAGTGACAGATTAGAAAGGAATCTCCCACGATACCTGCGTTAAACCGCCATTACGATCTTGCCGTTATAGCAATTTTGTGAGTTTATTGCTGAATTTTAGACTTGTTTATAGTGCGATTTTCGTGATTTTCGCTGGTATTTTCCAGAGGCGGACTGGCCCCCAAATTCGGACCGGGAAACCAACTTTGGACCGGCCCATATGGGGGGGTGGGGGGTGCCCCCCCCCCCGAGAAAATTTTGGTATTTTACAGTCAAAAACGACAATCTGAAGCATGTTTGGGTCATCAATTTCATTAATATATGATCGCTGACTCTCTGCGTTTTTGCAGGGTTGAGACTGCCATTTTGTCTTATAGTGACGATATAGAAAAGCCCGCATTATCAGTTTGTTTTTTTTGTTGTATGTTTTGTTTTAGGTTTTTGTTTAGACCCACATAAAACCAGCCCTAATGAAGCGAATGATCGGCCCTGCCCGGTCAGACCCTCATAAAACGAATGAATGACCCGCCCCGGCCCGACCCGAATTTATCGAATGACAGGCCTGGCCCGGCCGCATATATTTAGACCCTACACGGTTTCAGACTACCATGCTACATCACGAGTCCCCACTCACCCGCGCATCTAACCTTCCGCACCTACCCCCACAAACCCTTCTTCAACTGCGGTCCGCTTCTTCTCGGCGTATACAGGGTGTTGAAAAACTGTTCCCGAATATTTCAGAGGCGGATTTTACAGGCCAAAATAAGCCTTTTTATCCCTATAAACATGGGTCCGAAATTGCAGTCTTTTCGAGTTACAGTGTTGCAAAGTTTCTTAAAAACAACTTGAAAAATTGTCATAACTCCCCCGTGAATTTTTCTTAATGCTCATAAATAGGTACTCTAGTGCAGTTTTAGGCGTTCTTGCCGATTTTGGTCGTGAAAATGCTGTATGCAAAAATTTGAGGGGGGTTATGGGGGTTTTCTTGATTTTTCTCACTTTTTTTGGCCAAATTATGTGAAAACATGTTTTCGGATTCATTGAACCCAAAAACGATTAGCATTACTCAAAAGTTCGTAAAAAAGTATGCATTTTTAGTCCTTACAAGTTTTTTCAATTCGTAAACCATTCCCGAGAAAATCGTCCCTGAAGTTGCAGAGGTCGGCCAATAATCGCCTTTTCTTCGATTCTGTCAATTCTTGGCCGACTTCTCCAACTTCAGGGACGATTTTCTCGGGAATGGTTTACGAATTGAAAAAACTTGTAAGGACTAAAAATGCATACTTTTTTACGAACTTTTGAGTAATGCTAATCGTTTTTGGGTTCAATGAATCCGAAAGCATGTTTTTACATAATTTGGCCAAAACAAGTGAGAAAAATCAAGAAAAACCCCTATAACCCCCCTCAAATTTTTGCATACAGCATTTTCATGACCAAAATCGGCAAGAACGCCTAAAACTGCACTACAGTACCTATTTATGAGCATTAAGAAAAATTCACGAGGGAGTTATGACAATTTTTCAATTTGTTTTTCGGAAACTTTGCAACACTGTAACTCGAAAAGACTGCAATTTCGGACCCATGTTTATAGGGAAAAAAAGGCTTATTTTGGCCTGTAAAATCCGCCTCTGAAATATTCGGGAACAGTTTTTCAACACCCTGTATAGGACCCATCAATATACATATACTGAAGAGTATATACTTTTTTGTAAGGACCCTTCCATAGCCAGTTCTTTACCAGTTTCCTTCGGTCTTTTGCTCTTGCCTTCCTACGATCGCGTCGTCAATCCAGTGGCGGAGCGTGGGGTCAAAAAGTGGGGGGGCTTGAGATTTTTTTTTTTTTTTTTTTTCTCTTCGAAAATTTGAAGTTGTATGGGGTATTCATATATTTAAGAAATATATATATATATATATATATATATATATATATATATATATATATATATATATATATATATATATATATATATATATATATATATATATATACGAATAGAAATGTTACTAGCCCAATACGATGAATAAATAAATAATATATATATATATTCCAAATAATATATATATTCCATCATGGCCATGTAGGTGGGAACTCATTTGTGTTTTTTTCTGTGTCTTTTAGCAATTGATAAAGGTCCTGTAACGGACCGAAACGTCTTGTGAATTTCATCACTATTTTAGCCTTGTGTCCCATTTATTCTTATTTATTTATTTATATATGTATATATATATATATATATATATATATATATATATATATATATATATATATATATATATATATATATATATATATATTATTTTTTTTTTTTTGCTTCTCCCAAAAAAGTGGGGGGGCTTAAGCCCCAAAAGCCCCATACACGCTACGCCACTGCGTCAATCAGTCTATAATATTGCACTCAACCCCCCCCCCCCCATATTGCAAGATTGGAGCTCTTTACGCCGAACGTGCAAAGATATCGCAATTATCTTGGTCATCTGTCCGTCAGGTACCTTTTTTTGTTTTGCTCTCTCAACGTAATGTTAATAATAAATGTTGGTTACTAATTTGTCAAACGTCGATTAAAAAGATCTACTTATCCGTCACATCCGTTTCATTTGATCTTGCAGCGGTCTCTGAAGAGACTTTCGATCTTTAAAATAAAATTCGAATCATGGCATACATTTGTTTCTCATTCGAAAAGTCCTGGGGAAAAAATGGAAAGTCTTTCCCCGCATGCTGTACAAATTTTTGCAACTTTCTTTTGAGCGTAAAAGAAAACTCTCCCTTTCTCCTATTCTTCTGAAACCTTCATTTTTTGTCGCTTTTTCCATCCCTCATCCCTCCCTCTCTCTCTCTCTCTCTCTCTCTCTCTCTCTCTCTCTCTCTCTCTCCTCTCCCTCTCCCTCTCTCCCTCTCCCTCTCCCTCTCCCTCTCCTCCCTCTCCCTCTCCCTCTCCCTCTCCCTCTCCCTCTCCCTCTCCCTCCCTCTCCTCTCCCTCTCCCTCTCCCTCCCTCTCCCTCTCTCTCTCTCTCTCTCTCTCTCTCTCTCTCTCTCTCTCTCTCTCTCTCTCTCTCTCTCTCTCTCTCTCTCTCTCTCTCTCTCTCTCTCTCTCTCTCTCTCTCATCAAATTCTTTTTTTTACTAATATCCTTTTTTTAATTTTATTTTTCGATTCACTCAGGTGATCTTTGACCTCTATTTGTAAATACCTACATGCATATATTTAGGATATCTTAGGAATTCAAATGCTTTTCGCGTTATTTAACTTTAGCGTCAGCGTCATTGCTTATAGCGTTATTAAAATTTTGTAATTATTAATTGACTGTGTTGAAAACCACTTTTTATTATTGTTCACTATTGCCCTTTTCACATTTTTCAATTTAAAGTACTTTTTTTTTTTTATTATTTAGTCTTTACGGCTCTCATTTCAATTACTTTTATTGGAGGGTGGTAATCAGATTTTAACGATTAAAAGTGTGAATGGAAATGGCATCAACATCAAGACAAACATATGGATGAATAAAAATTCAAACAACATTAACACATTCATTAGAATTGTGAGTTAAGGGTCCAAACATCTATGTTAAATAATCTAACGGGTTCATATTTCCCGCACTGAGGTGGGCAAGGAGAGACGAGGATGAGAATTTAGAAAGCATGAATGCATGTGTCTTATATTGATAGCATTGGATAGTTCTACATCGATAGCAATTGATTGTCAGCAGAAGGGGAGGGAAATAGGAAAAGGCGAAAGCAGGAGATGGCTGGAGACCGGTAGCAAAGAAAAGGCCTCCCCATTGTATATAAAAGCATATACTCCCAAAAAAATATGAGGTTTGTTGACTGCCGAGGAAAAAAGGTATGGGACAGTGCAAGCAAAGGATGGTGGTGGGGGTAGGTGCGGAAGGTAGGATGCGCGGGTGAGTGGGGGCTCGTGACGTAGCATGGTAGTCTGTAACCGTGTAGGGTCTAAATAAATGCGGCCCGGCCCGTCCCGTCCCAAACGTATTGAGTAACCGGCCCGGCCCTGACGTATCGAATGATCGGATCGGCCCTAAGAAAATCGAATGATCGGTCCTTGTCCGGCCCTAAATAATCGAATTACGGCCCACAGTGTTTCCCCTCTTATGGAGAATGGGAAAAAACCTCATCGCACCTAGATTTTGCTTTAGATTTGAATAAAACTGCTTGAAAACGTGAACGAAAGGTCTTACTATTCCCATAAAATTGCCTGGTACACCTGTCACCAACCCTTTGGTACGTCAGGGGACCCCCCCCCCCCAGGCCCCGCAAAAAAAACCGGCGGCGCACCTGGCGCGCTGGATCATTCCGCTCGAAAATGCGAAAAAATTACAAAATTTAAAATCGTCATAACTTTTGAACTAAAAGAGCTAAAAATATTTCAAGGCCAGGTTCAGATTTCTCGTACTCTCTAGTTTGTTATACGTAAGCTCTCAAATTTTCTTTTGGTCATTTTTCCACCCGTATGAAGAGTTTTTCCAAGCCCTCGCGAAAACTGTTTTTTTGGAGCATGCACACCTCTAAAAAATTACTCAAACTTCTCACATCTCTTTGGGCAAAAGTGTTCGTGGTCTCTATATTATATTGTCTCTGTTGGAAACTCTCCTTTCATATATACCCGTCTCCCGCGGGGAAAAATTATGCCATTTTTCTTCAAGAGTACGCGGCAAAATTATAGCTATTCCAACTCCCTCGAGTGCGAACAGTTAACTACCTTCCCTATAAACACGAAGGAGTGGCGTTCTTTTAAACTTACCATGTCCTAAAAGGGTTAAGAGAGTTCTTAGAGGGACAGATTGATTCTTAATACGAGCGCCTTCAATTAGTCGTATAGGCAATGCCAACTCCCTCGAGTACGAACAGTTAACTACCTTCCCTATAAACACGTAGGAGTGGCGTTCTTTTGAACTAACCATGTCCTAAAAGGGTTAAGAGAGTCCCTGGAGGGACAGTTTGATTCTGAATATGAGCGCCTTCAATTCGTCGTAAAGGCAATTCCAACTCCCTTGAGTACGAACAGTTAACTATACCTTCCATGTGCATAAAAACGAAAGAGTGGCGTTCTTTTGAATCAACACAGTCCTTAGAGGGATAAGGGCTATATTTCGCAAACGCATTTTACACTGACACATTCATAAATTAAACTCTTTTGTCCTGCACAACTCTACATAACATAGCATAAAAGGAATAATTCATGCTCATCTTCACTGGATATCGAAGCAAGATCTTTTTCTGTCGGGATAAGGCATGCGAGTCAGGATCTCTTGTTACTCCTCGTAGTATTCAAACATGATCTATTTTGCGCATTTTCTCACTTCTTACTAGAATATTTTATCTATCCAATCCTAACTGAAAGTTACCACAAACTCAACGTAACAGGTCTGAGTTAGTTATCTATGTTATACTATCAATATACAGCATACGCGTTCTCCTTTTCTATATCGTCACATTTCGCTTTGCCATTCTACGATCCTTGAAATTTATTTTTACGAGTTTTCCCGCATCTTCATTATTTACTCGGACTGTGGACTTTGTTTGGTCTACATAGTTCTCGCGAAATAGCGCGCGGCGGGAAAACAGATAAAGTTGATATTCGTCCTGTCTAAAGGCAGATCCAGGATATTGTCGCTCTCTCTTTTCTCTCATTTGAACAAATGTGTTTGAAAAGGACAGAGATAGCGGCTAATACCACGTGATGACCCCCTCCTTCTAGCCTCCTCTAACACGGGTTTTCAAATAGACGAAGAGAGAGAGAAGGATAATTGTTTGGACCAGCCTCTGTCCCTCCCTGTCTCTCTCCGCGTTCGTTTCTCGAAATACCTTTTTGTTTTCCCTATTTTCCGCAGGAAGTGACCTTGACTTGTTGGAAGGGGGAAAGAGGGACGAAACGTTCAATCCTCGATGGGACAAGCAGGCTTGAGACTCTTGAGAGGGAATTATTGTTTTGATTTTTCAGAGAGAAGGCGTCCAAAAGGCTTCCAGCACTGGCTTAAAAAAAAAAAAAAAAAAAAAAAAAAAAAAATGGAGGTGGCGGGCAAAAAAATCAAAAATCAATAAACAATTATTTGTCATCAAATCCTTACCAGAGCCTGGTATGAAAGTGGAATTCGGCGGTTTTTAGAGTGAGTGAATCACTCTGATTTTTTGTCTAAAATGTTCCTTTTTTCGCGATTTAGTTCCTTTAGCCCTTTCAGCCCCTTCGTTCTCAGAAAAGTGGTGGGGGCTACAAGCCCTTAAAAAGCGTCTTCTATGACACTGGGGAATAAATCCAGAAAAAATAAACTGAAAGAAAGAAATAAACCCGTTAAGTTTTTTAGGAAAAGCTAATACTTTATGCATGATGGGGATGTGACCGAAATATAGCCCTATAACGAAAAATATCCTAGCTACACCCACCAGGGAGCTGATTCTGCTCTTTTGGACGAGAAGAGACGAGATAGTGAGAATCGACCAATCTCATTGGTTGAAACGGTGTCAAGTGAGAGATTTGAAGTCGTTTAAGTCATTAACTGGTCCATTTCAGACTCCTCCGTCCATCAAATAACTCGGAATCTGTCACGTGACGCCGTTTTTAAACCAATGGGACTCTTCAATTCCCGCTATTTCGTTTTGTCTCGTCCAAAAGAGTAGAATCAGCCCCTAGGCAATCAGTGTTGCCGAATTTGGAGTAAAAATCTAAAATTATACATTTAAGTATACACTGGTAGAGATCAGTCGTAGACAATGTAATAATTTACCTGCATATAGTCTGTTCAGCGAGTTAAGAGCCATGGGCTGTCGAGCGAAAACGCATTATTTGACAACACTGCTGGGCATTTAAGAAAGATGTGAGACAAAATAAAAAGGTCTCTCACTGTCAGTTCCTCCAAAGGCGAGTTTGAACGATCCGTCCTCGGACCATCTTTTGTTCAACGGCTACCGCTAACTTCATTGTTTTGTAGCGTTTTATTTAAATTCAGTGTCCTATCCGAATTTTCTTTCCGCGACTTTAAAGACAAATTATGACCACATATTCGATCTCAGCGCAATTTTTCCTTGAGATTGACTCCAAATTTCAAGCAAATAGCTCGAGATTAAGGTGAATGATGAATTCAGGAAAATTCAGCGTTCAATCTGTTAATTCAAACAAACCTTGGCCTATTTGCGTGAAAATTGGAGTCAATCTCAAGGAAAAATTGCGCTGAGATCGAATATGTGGTCATAATTTGTCTTTAAATTCGCGGAAAGAAAATTCGGATAGGACACTGAATTTAAATAAAACGCTACAAAACAATGAAGTTAGCGGTAGCCGTTGAACAAAAGATGGTCCGTGGACGGATCTTCCTAACTCGCCTCTGAAGGAACTGACAATGAGAGACCCTTTTTAATTTGTCTCACATCTTTCTTGAATGCTCAGCAGTGTTGTCAAATAATGCGTTTTCGCTCGACAGTCCATGGCTCTTAACTCGCTGAACAGACTATAAGCATGCGACTTCCATTGATAAATAAAGTTATTCAGACGTTTCGAGCATCTTAGTGCTCATCCTTAGTATACATATAAAAAAAATTGGAAGAAACTACGCAAAACCCAAAACGGCAACGCGCACGCGTCTATATCCATTGTATGCTCAAAATACTGTAATATATGTATACAGGGTGTCCGGTGTCCCAGACCACCGGGTTTACATAAAAAAAAAAAAAAAAAAAAAAAAAAAAAAAAAACCTGAAAACGCAAAACATAAAAAGTGGCACCACTGAGAAACGGTGACTGACGAAAATGTTTGTGAATAAGAGGGTGAAAACCAATGCGATAGATATCTTTGATTGTTTAGTGAAAAACTTTCGGTGTTATCTTTGAAGTATGACGCAAGATACCCGCAGTTTTAGGAATCTGGGACCAAATAGTGTTCGGTCCCGAGCGTAACTTACGCACGGTCACATGACCGTGCGTAAGCTCTCTGATTGGTCGAAACCGCACGCAAGATGCACGCAATTCAATGCTCGGGACCTAACATTATTTGGTCCCTGCTCATCACTCTCACTCAAAGCGTGCATGAAAAACGGAATGATGGAATGATGCTATGCTATATACGGCGCGGCGCACTGTGGTCTGAGAATGTCAAAAAGTGGCCAAAAAACAGTGAAAAAAAGTGATCAACAAGCATTAATTTCGGCCTTTCAAGCTGAATTTAAAACTTCTCGGAGACATTTCTTGGTTTAAATTGCTTGTTAAAAGTGTCATCTGTGATTCAAATTATAGTATTGAAAGTTTATAAATGACAAATCGAAGAGTTTTCTGGAAAAATCACGTATAATACAGACAGTACGCTCGTCCTCAATAATGGTTAAATCCAAACGATATTGGGAGCATTTCTGATGATTTAACCCTTTACTGCGCGATTCCCCCCCCCCCCCGTTTGAGAACATGAATTTTCAATTGATTTTGACTCAAAATGAAAGGGAAAAATAGTGAGAAAATTCCTAGCATTAATTCTTGCTCCCAAGAGATCTGGAAAAAACTAAACTTAACATGGGCCAGCATAGGGAGAAAATCAAGGTCAAACGGTTAAATATGTATTCTAATGCTCAGATGGCGCCCAGCTTGGGGCCTTGCTTTTTTAGACTTCGGTGAAAAATCGAAACTTTTCCTCGATATGTGCCGGAGGGATGACGACATGGAAAAAAATGATATTTTAACTTTAAGAGTTCAAAATGGAGGAAATATATTATGTGCCTCAGGGGTGCCACGGTGCAGTTAAGGGTTAAACGGGTAGTCTCTTACACTGACGAATGGAGTGAGCTCCAACTGTCTCGCATGCAAAAAAGAATAGTCCGTTCAACTTATCAGATACACACACAATAAAGCTTTGAAATATGCATGATTGAGGACGAGCATAATCTTTGTTTTATACGTGGTTTTTCCGGAGAACTCCCCTCAATTGATGAGTAATTCAGTAGCGGCTCGTGCAATTTGGCAACAGTGTTTTTCCTCCATTTGACTCAATGTAAAACAATCGAATGCTGGTGAAGCGCTGCTTCACTGTCGAATTGATTGTTTAATATAGGATCAAATGGAAGAAGAGCATTGTTGCCAAATTGCACGAGCCGCCAATGGAGTAATTTACTTTCTGATTTTTCGCCACTTTTTGACGATCTTAGACCACAGTGTGGCTGGCTCTGGGCTGTTGCTGTTCAGCATTTTCTATTGGCGATGCCCGGTGTCGTCAAATAACATGGCAGCACGGCTTTACCGGTTAGATATTATACAGGGTGGCGATAAAAGGGACCCACAGCCACACGGATTTTATAAAAATAAAAAAATACAATTTCTTCGAGTCAATCACGGAAGAATCAACTCTGACTTATTTCATTCGAAAAACTAAATACAGTTTGGCGCTTTTAAACGTTTTAGTAAATGATCTTCAGATCCTCGGATTAAAAAAGTTACGAATTTTGAAAATAGGTCTAACTCGCCTAGGGACGTAGGTCTTTTGTTAAAGTCACCCTGTACATATAAAGCCGTGCCATCCAACAACCTGGAGTTGTCCCTGTTCTCCGGTCCCTGCAGACTTACCGAGAAACAGACTGCCTCTAATGGAGTATCGATGTTTGGTCAGAAGTGTCCTGTGTGGTATCAATCGCTTCAATCTGAACGCGCGCATTAAAGGTTACTGTAGACATTCCAGAGACAGTAAGAAATCAAAAGATCCGATCAAATGTTTAACTCTGCTTCCAAACCTGTGTAAATCTGTCAATAAATAATAGTTGGAGCCACCCAGTTTCTCAAATCCTGAAATTATTGATTAATCTAAAACTGCACTGCAGCAAAGTGCACTCATTTTAGGATCGATGTTGCGTACTTATAAGCGCGTACTTAAGTATTTGAATCGTACTTGAATCGAAACATGGAATTTAATGTACATAATGGGGCTCTTGCAAACTTTTGCTACTGGGGACTGAATTAAGAGTTGATTCTTGCGTAAGAACCTGTAAAAATGACGATGAATACACCAAAAATCACTAAATTCACTCTCAGAATCGGGTTTAATGGCGGAGAGACGCAGGTGTCATGGGAGATTCCTATCTAATTTGAGACTTATCTCTGAGTTTTCGAAGAGAAAGTGACAGATTAGAAAGGAATCTCCCACGATACCTGCGTTAAACCGCCATTACGATCTTGCCGTTATAGCAATTTTGTGAGTTTATTGCTGAATTTTAGACTTGTTTATAGTGCGATTTTCGTGATTTTCGCTGGTATTTTCCAGAGGCGGACTGGCCCCCAAATTCGGACCGGGAAACCAACTTTGGACCGGCCCATATGGGGGGGTGGGGGGTGCCCCCCCCCCCGAGAAAATTTTGGTATTTTACAGTCAAAAACGACAATCTGAAGCATGTTTGGGTCATCAATTTCATTAATATATGATCGCTGACTCTCTGCGTTTTTGCAGGGTTGAGACTGCCATTTTGTCTTATAGTGACGATATAGAAAAGCCCGCATTATCAGTTTGTTTTTTTTGTTGTATGTTTTGTTTTAGGTTTTTGTTTAGACCCACATAAAACCAGCCCTAATGAAGCGAATGATCGGCCCTGCCCGGTCAGACCCTCATAAAACGAATGAATGACCCGCCCCGGCCCGACCCGAATTTATCGAATGACAGGCCTGGCCCGGCCGCATATATTTAGACCCTACACGGTTTCAGACTACCATGCTACATCACGAGTCCCCACTCACCCGCGCATCTAACCTTCCGCACCTACCCCCACAAACCCTTCTTCAACTGCGGTCCGCTTCTTCTCGGCGTATACAGGGTGTTGAAAAACTGTTCCCGAATATTTCAGAGGCGGATTTTACAGGCCAAAATAAGCCTTTTTATCCCTATAAACATGGGTCCGAAATTGCAGTCTTTTCGAGTTACAGTGTTGCAAAGTTTCTTAAAAACAACTTGAAAAATTGTCATAACTCCCCCGTGAATTTTTCTTAATGCTCATAAATAGGTACTCTAGTGCAGTTTTAGGCGTTCTTGCCGATTTTGGTCGTGAAAATGCTGTATGCAAAAATTTGAGGGGGGTTATGGGGGGTTTTCTTGATTTTTCTCACTTTTTTTGGCCAAATTATGTGAAAACATGTTTTCGGATTCATTGAACCCAAAAACGATTAGCATTACTCAAAAGTTCGTAAAAAAGTATGCATTTTTAGTCCTTACAAGTTTTTTCAATTCGTAAACCATTCCCGAGAAAATCGTCCCTGAAGTTGCAGAGGTCGGCCAATAATCGCCTTTTCTTCGATTCTGTCAATTCTTGGCCGACTTCTCCAACTTCAGGGACGATTTTCTCGGGAATGGTTTACGAATTGAAAAAACTTGTAAGGACTAAAAATGCATACTTTTTTACGAACTTTTGAGTAATGCTAATCGTTTTTGGGTTCAATGAATCCGAAAGCATGTTTTTACATAATTTGGCCAAAACAAGTGAGAAAAATCAAGAAAAACCCCTATAACCCCCCTCAAATTTTTGCATACAGCATTTTCATGACCAAAATCGGCAAGAACGCCTAAAACTGCACTACAGTACCTATTTATGAGCATTAAGAAAAATTCACGAGGGAGTTATGACAATTTTTCAATTTGTTTTTCGGAAACTTTGCAACACTGTAACTCGAAAAGACTGCAATTTCGGACCCATGTTTATAGGGAAAAAAAGGCTTATTTTGGCCTGTAAAATCCGCCTCTGAAATATTCGGGAACAGTTTTTCAACACCCTGTATAGGACCCATCAATATACATATACTGAAGAGTATATACTTTTTTGTAAGGACCCTTCCATAGCCAGTTCTTTACCAGTTTCCTTCGGTCTTTTGCTCTTGCCTTCCTACGATCGCGTCGTCAATCCAGTGGCGGAGCGTGGGGTCAAAAAGTGGGGGGGCTTGAGATTTTTTTTTTTTTTTTTTTTTCTCTTCGAAAATTTGAAGTTGTATGGGGTATTCATATATTTAAGAAATATATATATATATATATATATATATATATATATATATATATATATATATATATATATATATATATATATATATATATATATATATATTTTATATACGAATAGAAATGTTACTAGCCCAATACGATGAATAAATAAATAATATATATATATATTCCAAATAATATATATATTCCATCATGGCCATGTAGGTGGGAACTCATTTGTGTTTTTTTCTGTGTCTTTTAGCAATTGATAAAGGTCCTGTAACGGACCGAAACGTCTTGTGAATTTCATCACTATTTTAGCCTTGTGTCCCATTTATTCTTATTTATTTATTTATATATGTATATATATATATATATATATATATATATATATATATATATATATATATATATATATATATATATATATATATATATTATTTTTTTTTTTTGCTTCTCCCAAAAAAGTGGGGGGGCTTAAGCCCCAAAAGCCCCATACACGCTACGCCACTGCGTCAATCAGTCTATAATATTGCACTCAACCCCCCCCCCCCCATATTGCAAGATTGGAGCTCTTTACGCCGAACGTGCAAAGATATCGCAATTATCTTGGTCATCTGTCCGTCAGGTACCTTTTTTTGTTTTGCTCTCTCAACGTAATGTTAATAATAAATGTTGGTTACTAATTTGTCAAACGTCGATTAAAAAGATCTACTTATCCGTCACATCCGTTTCATTTGATCTTGCAGCGGTCTCTGAAGAGACTTTCGATCTTTAAAATAAAATTCGAATCATGGCATACATTTGTTTCTCATTCGAAAAGTCCTGGGGAAAAAATGGAAAGTCTTTCCCCGCATGCTGTACAAATTTTTGCAACTTTCTTTTGAGCGTAAAAGAAAACTCTCCCTTTCTCCTATTCTTCTGAAACCTTCATTTTTTGTCGCTTTTTCCATCCCTCATCCCTCTCTCTCTCTCTCTCTCTCTCTCTCTCTCTCTCTCTCTCTCTCTCTCTCCTCTCTCCCTCTCCCTCTCCCTCTCCCTCTCCCTCTCCCTCTCCCTCTCCCTCTCCCTCTCCCTCTCCCTCTCCCTCTCCCTCTCCCTCTCCCTCTCCCTCTCCCTCTCTCTCTCTCTCTCTCTCTCTCTCTCTCTCTCTCTCTCTCTCTCTCTCTCTCTCTCTCTCTCTCTCTCTCTCTCTCTCTCTCTCTCTCTCTCTCTCTCTCTCTCATCAAATTCTTTTTTTTACTAATATCCTTTTTTTAATTTATTTTTCGATTCACTCAGGTGATCTTTGACCTCTATTTGTAAATACCTACATGCATATATTTAGGATATCTTAGGAATTCAAATGCTTTTCGCGTTATTTAACTTTAGCGTCAGCGTCATTGCTTATAGCGTTATTAAAATTTTGTAATTAT
Source organism: Trialeurodes vaporariorum (assembly GCA_011764245.1). Taxonomy (NCBI): domain Eukaryota; kingdom Metazoa; phylum Arthropoda; class Insecta; order Hemiptera; family Aleyrodidae; genus Trialeurodes; species Trialeurodes vaporariorum. The sequence continues at coordinate 50,798,525 of VMOF01000220.1, forward strand.
TAATTGACTGTGTTGAAAACCACTTTTTATTATTGTTCACTATTGCCCTTTTCACATTTTTCAATTTAAAGTACTTTTTTTTTTTTATTATTTAGTCTTTACGGCTCTCATTTCAATTACTTTTATTGGAGGGTGGTAATCAGATTTTAACGATTAAAAGTGTGAATGGAAATGGCATCAACATCAAGACAAACATATGGATGAATAAAAATTCAAACAACATTAACACATTCATTAGAATTGTGAGTTAAGGGTCCAAACATCTATGTTAAATAATCTAACGGGTTCATATTTCCCGCACTGAGGTGGGCAAGGAGAGACGAGGATGAGAATTTAGAAAGCATGAATGCATGTGTCTTATATTGATAGCATTGGATAGTTCTACATCGATAGCAATTGATTGTCAGCAGAAGGGGAGGGAAATAGGAAAAGGCGAAAGCAGGAGATGGCTGGAGACCGGTAGCAAAGAAAAGGCCTCCCCATTGTATATAAAAGCATATACTCCCAAAAAAATATGAGGTTTGTTGACTGCCGAGGAAAAAAGGTATGGGACAGTGCAAGCAAAGGATGGTGGTGGGGGTAGGTGCGGAAGGTAGGATGCGCGGGTGAGTGGGGGCTCGTGACGTAGCATGGTAGTCTGTAACCGTGTAGGGTCTAAATAAATGCGGCCCGGCCCGTCCCGTCCCAAACGTATTGAGTAACCGGCCCGGCCCTGACGTATCGAATGATCGGATCGGCCCTAAGAAAATCGAATGATCGGTCCTTGTCCGGCCCTAAATAATCGAATTACGGCCCACAGTGTTTCCCCTCTTATGGAGAATGGGAAAAAAACCTCATCGCACCTAGATTTTGCTTTAGATTTGAATAAAAACTGCTTGAAAACGTGAACGAAAGGTCTTACTATTCCCATAAAATTGCTGGTACACCTGTCACCAACCCTTTGGTACGTCAGGGGACCCCCCCCCCCAGGCCCGCAAAAAAAACCGGCGGCGCACCTGGCGCGCTGGATCATTCCGCTCGAAAATGCGAAAAAATTACAAAATTTAAAATCGTCATAACTTTTGAACTAAAAGAGCTAAAAATTTCAAGGCCAGGTTCAGATTTCTCGTACTCTCTAGTTTGTTATACGTAAGCTCTCAAATTTTCTTTTGGTCATTTTCCACCCGTATGAAGAGTTTTTCCAAGCCCTCGCGAAAACTGTTTTTTGGAGCATGCACACCTCTAAAAAATTACTCAAACTTCTCACATCTCTTTGGGCAAAAGTAGAGATGGACAAAATCTGAGACATGCATCAGATTTCTCACAGTCAGGGCTATCGACTTGATTACCTCAATTTTGTCTACAAAATTTTTGTAAGGCCGGAAAATGCACTTTTCCGAGACCATATAGACCGCTTCTGAATACACGGTTTACACATCCACTCAAACATGCGAAAAGATGATAAAAGTTTAAATCGTCATAACTTTTGAATTAAAAGAGTAAAAAATATTTCAAAGCCAGGGTCGGATTCCTCGTACTCTCTAGTTTTTCGTACATAAGCTCAGATTTTCTTTTGGTCATTTTTCTGCCCGTATGAGGAGTTTTTCCAAACCCTCGCGAAAACTGTTTTTTTTTTTAGCACATCTCTAAAAAGTTATACTTACACTTCTCACATCTCTTTGGGCAAATGTAGCATAGATAGACAAAAGCCAAAACCGGCTTTAGATTCCTTGGAGTCAAGGCTATCGACTTGGTTACCTCATTTTTTTTTAAAAAAAAATTGTTCAAGGTCAGAAAATGCACTTTTCTGAGACCATGTAAAGACCGCTTCTGAACATTATTAAAAATATGCTGCAAAAAAACAATTTTCGCGAGTGTTTAGAAAAACTTTTCATACGGGCAGAAAAATGACCGAAAGAAAATTTGAGCTTATGCATAAATAATCAGAGAGTACGAGAAATCCGGCCCTGGCTTTGAAATATTTTTTACTCTTTTAATTCAAAAGTTATGACGATTTAAACTTTTATCATCTTTTCGCATGTTTGAGCGGATGTGTAAACTTACTGTGTATTCAGAAGCGGTCTTTACATGGTCTCAGAAAAGTGCATTTTCCGACCGTAAACAAATTTTGTAGACAAAATTGAGGTAACCAGGTTGATAGCCCTGACTCTGAGGAATCTGATGCATGTCTCAGATTTTGTCTATCTATGCTACTTTTGCCCAAAGTGATGTGAGAAGTTTGAGTAGCTTTTTAGAGATGTGCTCCAAAAAAACAGTTTTCGCGAGGGTTTGGAAAAACTCTTCATACGGGTGGGAAAATTACCAAAAAAAAAGTAGAAAAAATTAGAAAGTATGAGGAATCCGATCTTGGCCTTGAAATATTTTTAGTTCTTTTAGTTCAAAAGTTATGACGATTTTAAATTTTGTAATTTTTTCGCATTTTCGAGCGGAATGATCCTGCGCGCCTGGTGCGCCGGTTTTTTTGCGGGGCAGTGTATTACCTACCGCGCAACATTCTATTTTCATAATATTCAACTCGCTGTAACTTCCGCCTTGGGTAATCTTGGGTTACCAAATTTTCAGGGTTGTTAGTACATATATTCAGCTTGCGAAAAATGTCAACAGACCCGTGACGCTCGTTGACGCTTCAGTTGTAGGTCCATATTTGGGTGAAAACGTCATTTTTTAAGCTTTTTCTATTTAAACCCATTCCTTTGGATATGACAAAATAAAATTTAGCCCATGTTAAGGGTAGAATGTCAAATTGTAGACTATAACGCACCCATTGAGCGAAAATTTCAACGAAAAAGCCTAAAAGAGCTTCTTTACAGAGGTTTTGATATTACTCCAGTTTTTAGCAAAAAAACAGAAATTCTGACTTCCGCCGAAACAACCTAGCTTTTCTACCAAAAGAAATGCAAAAATTGTAAAAAAATCGTGCAAGTCTATTAGTTTGGACCCTCAGTAATGGATTTTGTGAAGTTTTGGGTAGTTTTGAAGAGGTCGTTAAAAAGGGGGTTTTTCCGCCGAGGAAACACTGTGCGGCCCGGCCCGGCCCTAAAAGATCGAATGACCGGCCCGCAGCCCAAATTTACCAAAAACAAATACATGCTCGGCCTCACTTTCATCTTTTTCTCTCATTTTTTCCTTCGTTTTTCTTCCTCTCTCTCTTCTTTTTTCCTTTTTTCTTCCTTTTTTCCTTTTTTCCTTCCTTTCTTCCTTTCTTTCTCCCTTGTTTTCTTCCTTGTTTTCTTCTTTTTTTCTTCTTTTTTTCCCTCTCACGATCCAATCGGCCCTAAAGGGCTGCGGCCCACCGGGAAATTTCCCGGTGTCCCGGTGGGCCAGTCCGCCTCTGGTATTTTCATCTGATTGGACTATTTATTTGTTTAAAGCAAAATTCAAGATGATGACCGCAATAAACAGCTAGATAACTTAAAAAATGGAAAATCATTCATTTTGGAGTTTTAAATGAGTTTATAATAATGACATGATTTTCGCTTTAGAAATATTCTACACTAAATAATTTAAATCACTAAAAGAACTTTTCATAGTTCGAAGAAAATCCATGTTTCAATTCAGTGTGCTGGGGGCGGCATCCATCAGTGTTGCCGTTTGGCGGAGTTTCCTTCGATTTTCCTTATTTAACTCAAGATGTAAAATTTTTGCAATTCATGCCAAAGTCGGCAACACTGGAACACACAGCGCACACCCGCATGGCAATATGAGAGTGGAGTGTCAAGTTTTATACTCGACAAATTTTCGATCGCATGCACGCGCTGAGACAAGTGAATTTTACTGCTTTCAGATTACTTATCACGCTTTTTTCCATTTTACCACGTATTTGCGAGTCGTTAATTTCTATTTTTCTTTTTTCTTTTCGGTTTTTTCTTTTCTCTCCTTTTCTCTTTTCTTATTTCATTCCGTCAAATCGATCTCTCCCACGTGCGATTCCGATGATACGGTTATTTTGATCATCCGCAGCTTTGACGGTTTGCGCGCGGTGGCAGTAGCGCACCGAGAGTTTCTTCATCTCTCTCTTTTCTCCATTAAGAAACGTATGTTAGACAAGGATGGACAAGGGGATAAAACCCCCTCCTTCTGTCCTTTTCCTACTCATACATTCAAATGGGAAATGAGAGAGATGGAAGATATCCTGGTTGCGCCAGTGCGCGGTGGTGCTGATCTAGCGCCAAGATTCTGACTGTGGCGTTGCCATGCCAAAGCAACCTATGTCCTTTGTCTGACTGAAACTGTGGGTAAAAAAGCGAAAGGATTTAGAGGACCTTTTGAAATATTATTTAACCTTTTCACACCTGAAATTATTTTTGTTTAGAAACGGATTTTTGACAAACATGATTGCGATCTTAACGCTGTTTCTTCATCTAAATTGATGCGCATACTGTATTTTTATGTTTTCCCTATAAGATTCAATATTACCCCAATGCCCATTGGAATGGACGCCAGGTCTGAAAGAGTTAAAGGTATCCTTTTTCCCCATCTCATCGTTCCCTGGGCCTACGTAACATATGATCATGTTTACATGCAATTTTCTCTGAAACTAGTCAAGATAATTGCAGCGACTTTTTCTAATGAATTTGTCTGTTTAATGGAAATCGTTCACTATCAGACAAGAAGTTCCTTTTTGAAACTCCACGGGAAAAATGTCGATGAATTTTTTGTAATTTTGTCAAAAGATGTCTGACTAATTTAGATTTTTACAAACTTTTAAAAATTTATCTTGCAGAGTTTCAAAAAGAAAGAAAGAAAAAGAAAGCCTCTCATGTAAAACTATTGTTTTTTAATTGTAAGGCGACGAATTTGTCAGAAAAAAATCTTCCTGCATTAAGTATACCTTCATCGGCTCTTGGGAAAAGTGTACTTAAACATGACCATATTTTACAAGGCAACAATGCGAATTTCGCAAAACAGATGTGCATGCGGTGATGACGTATAGACAAAAATTATCCTTGCTGAAGGCTGCGGAGGCTTTTGAAAATTATTGGATACCTGTCGCGCAAGCTTCAAAGTTGAGTATCTATCAGTCTCTTGTGTAAATTTAAAACTGTCTGCAAAATTTTTTGCTCGCCCGGTACCACCCAAGAACACCAATTTGATCATGTTGCCGATTGTATGCGAATGCCTCCATATCTCTTACGGCTTACGCATTTCCTCTCTTCAATTTGAATTGATCGTTCGCGACGTCCTCTCTCAAAAACGTCTGCTTCGCTGAAAGACGAGAGTCGACGTCAATGGCGTACGCAGGAATTAGTCTCTCTCGCTCTTTCCCCGTTTGAGTGTATGCACTAGAAAAGGAAAGCGATAGGGGCTGAATACACGTTCGAGCCCCTGTTTCTGTCCTTTTCCTACACACGTGTTCAAATGGGGGAAAGAGAGAGATAGACAAATTTCTGTGTACGCTACTGGTCGACGTTGAGGTATCGTGTCGGCTGACGTCTCGCCCCCCCCCCTCCCCCCTCACTTTCGCACCAGGAAATTGTCCTTCACTCTCTTCTCCTATAAGGACGCATGTGTTAGAAAAGGATAGAAGAGAGGGCGAAAATCACGTGACTACCTCTAATCTGTCCTTTTTAAACACACACGTTCTAATGGGAGAAGAGAGAGGAGGATAGAATTCTGGACCCCCCTTCCTCCGCCACCTAATTCCACCCTGTCACGCTTCGCAGTGAATCAGGATTCCCGCGATCCATACCTAACCTAACGTATGGACGAGCGAACGGGATAGGTCGGACGCAAACTCCATCGCAAACAAAACGAAACGCGTGAATTAATATCCCAAGTTGTAGAATCACGAGACTAACGCTAGACGAGTTTTAAAAGCACTTCGCCCACGCTCAACTCGCTTTGGCGATGTGCGATGCTACGCTCGGTCTCCGGCAAGCGATTTTTTTCTTTTTTTTTATCTCTCTCTCTCTCTCTTTCTTGTTGACGTCATAACGTCATCAACGCGAACCTCCCGCTTTTAATTGACGTTCACGCCGTGCAATGGCAGCACTATCGAATGAGGGTTCGATGCGGTGATTGGTCCATTTTTCCTTTCACTGACGGCGCGAAGCGGCTGGCGGCGGCGCGTCAACCTTCGGTTACCTAGCAACAGCAACGTCGCGTCGCGTCGCCGTCACTTCGAGACCACGGAATGTTCTCGACTCGATTCGGCTCGACCGACCGCAATCCGCGGACCCCGACTCGAAGTCACTTCAGTCACAAACCGATAGTCGCCGCGTGATATCAGGTGGACCCTCACTCGGAGCTGGTGACATCGTTTTTTTTTGTCTACCCCCGCAGTTTTTTTTTTTTTTTTAAACATTATTGTGACGGTCCAACAAGTGGTGGTGTGCGATATATTTTTCTTTACCTCTCCTCACGCGCAGAGTAAACAATTCTGGTTTTTTATTTTGTTTGCGGAAAAAAGGAAAAGTGAACGCAAAGTTATTAACCTCGGTTACTTTTTTTCCCCTCTGAATTGCAGAAAAAAAAGTTATAATATTACTACCGACAAAGTTGAATCTGTTTGAAAAGTTTTGTTTTCTTCTCCTGTGAGCGGTAAAGTTTTCAAAGGCTGATTGCGCTCCTAGAATCAAGGACATAAAATTCGCCCCCGTTATCTCGTGTGCGCATTCATTCACAAATCAGTGTTCCTTCAATTTTCTGAAAGTTTAAACTAACCTGGTGTTCCTCTGACCCCCCTTCCTTGGAATCGGAAGAGCTCTGAATATTTGCTCGATTATTCATGATGTTATAAAATTTTGTAGTGTTTGCGGGAAAGTTGATGAGTTCGCTGTCACGTTTTATTTTACGAAAAATGGTTCAGTGACTGACTAGAACGAATTTCTCCATTGGTCCATCAAGTTTTTCCCCTATCATCTTCTGTTTTACGAAAGGTTTGTATTCGAAATTACTTTTGAAACGCATTTTTCGATGATATTTTAATTTATTTCTCTCTCTTTCTCGCAAACTGTAATTCCTCAGTAGCGCAACCAGACATTTTCTATCCCTCTTCTTTCTCCATTGAAAGACACACGTCTGACAAGAATAGAATAAAGGATACTTAAACTCCCTCTTTTTATCCTTTTTCAACTCATATATTTATAGGAATGAGAAAGAGATAGAAGGTATCCTTCGTGGACATCTGGATCTATCAACTCAATTTTTTTTATTTTTTTATTTTAGATACCCACTACCCAATATCATTGACCGGGTCGCCTCCTGACTTCAGAAGCATACGTTGCCCTATTTATACCTTATGGCAACGGTTTTTATAATTTTTTGTGTTCTCTGATTCACTTAATGAATTAAAGGAAAGTAGTTATATTTGATGAAATAAAGTGGATTGAATTCCTTGGTTTATAAAAAAATGTTCAAAATATTGAATAAAAGATGTTATCAATACGGTGCACATTCTGGGTCGTAGATGTGGGAACAATAGTAATTCAGTGATAAGTGTAATAATTTTGTCATGGATTACGTGATTTTTTTGTTATTCAACCATTTCGTGGCCCAAATTTAAAAAAAAAAAAAAAAAAAAACAAAAAAAAAAAAACAAAAAAACAAAAACAAAAAAAAAACACAGACGGATGAATTATTGACCTGTTTTTGTTAGGCGAGGCAGATTGAGTCTTTATAATTTATGAGTTTGTAAATTATTTCTTTCTTTAAAACATTGTAAAAACTTGGTTCAACATTTTCTTCGAGTCGTTACGAATATGTTTAGCAGGTTACACATCTGAACTTTTAATCACTCATTATGATCTTCGATCGATACCATCGTGCTCGATTGAATTAGCTCGCATAGTACATACAATATAAATGAATTTCGGGATGAAATTAATGCTAAAGTATCGATGATTATTGATGTTGACCGAAGTACCCACTGATCGATTATTTTTCTTAGTTTATCACACCTGAAGTTCTTGATTGATGTACCTAAAGGTTCAATGTATTCGGTCCCTTAGAATCTACTGCGTTTCACAAAGGGAAAGCTGTTTGACAGCTTCAAATTTTGCTCTTCTGAAATGATGAGTGCGATAATACTGTTCTACAATAATCATGCTATACTCTCCTAATTAGGTATTAATCTCATGTTTAACTCAAGGACTGAAAAAAATAAATGAGTACATCGCAATAAAGAAAAAAAAAATCACAGTTCCAACTTATATTAAGCACCGCGGTACCAAAAAAAAAAAAAAAAAAAAAAATCAAGTTCACTGACCAGTGACGCAATTATATGAGGAGAGATATGGACTATGCCCTCTCCCTTCACAGACCCTCAAATTGCTTACCTACAAGAAAAGTTCCATTTATGTCGATTTTTACTCCCATCTCCAAAACCACCCTAATCATTAACTTTGGAAAAATGTTGGGGGACTACACCCCCCCCCCCCCCCCCCCCCCGCCCCCGGCCACCGTGAAAGATTTCTATTTTCCACTTTCACCGGCCTAAATGTTTCTTTCGTCTTTTTGGCACAGTACTCTTCCCTTACCTGAGTACCTTCCGACACTTCTAAGGCTTGATTCAGAAGTTTATAGGACAACCCCACCCGATAATCTTTGGCAAATTTCCAATTTTCATTCCTTCAAATCGAATTAAAATTTGCCAAGAACTTGTACTTTTTTATTGAGAAGCTTTCTTCAATGAAACCCCAGAGTTCAGATTCATTTTTAGATGAAAATTTGAGAAGTAGCGTTAGGAAAATTCCAAATAATATCGATGGGAGCCCGCCTACACTTATAAAAATGAGCTCCATACCCTCATTGCGTACTGTTTCTAGAATTACGATTGAATTGCCCGTTCGAGTATCGGTAAAACTTGCACATTGCTGCAATTAACTGTGTCCTTTTGAACTACTAACCATTGTGAGTTCAAAAGGGGGTGGGGGGGTTATGAAACGACTCCATGTCAATTATATTTTTGAGCAAAAATCTCTTTTTCAAATTAAAATTGAAACTTCTTGTCATTCAGGGTACTTAAGTAGCCGACGCGTGTATACCAATTTTCACATTTTTTCAGTTGTAGATGTTCTGAAGCTTTTTATGACTTTATAAGGCTTATTAAACTTTTACGTCCTTGATAGTAACTATTTTGATAAATAATTTTTTTTGAAATTTCATATCTTCTTAGGATCATCCTCGTAAATTATTAGACCTTGACGACGTAAATTATTCCTTATATTATCAGTGGCGTCGCGTGCAGTTTGGCAACACAGCATGCTATCCATTTAAACTCATATAAAAGGTCAAATTCAGGGGGTGCACAGTGCACAAGGAAAATTCGATATATTTAATGAGTTTAAATGGATGAATAGCATTGTTGCCAGATGGCACCCGACGCTACTGCTTATTATACTAGGCGTAAATTACTAGACCTCGAGACTGTAGCTCGATTTTTAGCGGACCAAACAACCTGAAATCCCACCCCCGGTACTAGACGTTGGTCAAATAGACTGGGCTCAGAAGGGTTATGAAGGAAAATCAGATATAAATAACTGTCTCGTCGCTAATCTTGGAAAAATCCATCCCGAGGGAAAGTTTGAAAGTGCTTTGATACACAATACATTTATTTTTCCTCTCTCAATTCGCGCGCGCGGTATCAAGAATCTATCTCGAGTGTGTAGTACACTTCAATCGCGACCGAGGCTACAAAATAAACATGCACGTGCGGCTATGGCTGAGGCAGAGAGTATTTTTACGCCTCTTCATATTTTGTCCTTGTTCACCGCGAAAAACACTGTGTGATGTGTTTCAAGATTTTTCGCAAATTGATGAGCTTTCATAAAAAAAAAGCCAAGGACGAATGTTGTTCGTGCTCGATCATGTTATGTTCCCAATTTTCTGTAGGGTAGGCGTGTCTTTGTTCTGACAAAAAAAAATTCCCCTCATCACTGTTTTCTCGCTATCTTTATTTTCATGATTTGATGTGCATTACTTACTTTTATTAGTGCTCGATTCGACTGATGTATATTCCAGAGTTGCCTGTTTGTTCATATAACGGGGTTCTTGTTCTCGCAAAATTTTGTTGCAGGTGATTGAAGAGTGGATTCTTGTGTGAAAACCTCTGTCAAAATGACGATGAATTCACTAAAATATCATTAAATTCACTCTTAGAATCGGGCTTAATTGGCGGAGTTACGCTGGTATCAGGTGAGATTTCTATCTAATTTGAGACATATCTCTGTATTTTCGTAGAGAAAGTGACATATTAGACGGGAATGACATGATACCTGCGTAGATCCATCCACCATTCCGATCTTTCCGTTTCAGCTGTTTTCCGAGTTTATTACTGACTTTTAGATTTTTTTGTGCGGTTTTCGTGATTCTCGCTTAAATTAAAAAAAAAGCAAAAGCTTATAGCAAAAGTTTGCAAGAACCCCATTAATGTCACTTTTTAATTCACCGATGGACAAAAAGATTTTGTTTTCGACCGTATTGCGAAAAATTACTAACATTTGTAATCTTTTCTCAATCACTGAAAATGTGTGAAATAATTTTAGGTATTCATAGTGCAATGACACCATGAGAAGATTTAACTGAAATCATATTTTCTTGACCAGTAAATATAAATTAAGTGTCATAAAGTAGCACAGCTTGCGTAATCCGACAACGTTGCTTTTTATTTATTTGAATCTACGCGTAAGGTCAAAATTCTCGAGGGATCTCTCTGCAAAGTGCAACCCCCCCCCCCCCCGTTCACTGTTTTTCGTTTGGGGTTAAATGAACATTATACAGCGTTGCCGAATAGCACTGTTAAGGATTTGCTTTTAGCCCTGCAAGATTCGTCATTCGAGAGAAACCCACCCAAGGGTTTTTTTTTTTCGTTCTCGGATTGAAGTGAGAGCCCAAGAGCCCTATCAGAGCCCTTATGTGAGCCCAGGCAGATTGCAGAGACTTTATTTGAACCACTTTGAATTTCAAAAGAGCTTCAGAATTTGTCTATAGCAACTACTTTAATTGACATGGTGGTGGATTGGATGATCACCTCAGAGGCAAAACCTTAGCATTGTAATTTCAATTTACATTCAGTTGCGTAGCGTGCAAAGACAACGCTACAGTTTGTCCTTTTAAACCCATGAAAAAGACCGAACAATTGGGTGTTCGGTGAACACCTTTTACATGAATTTAAATGGGTCCAATACAATGTTGCCTAATTGCTCGCTACGCCACTTACTTACAATTATTTATAAATAACGATAGTATCAATTGTAGCATCTATAAACATAGAATGGAGCTGTTGCAAACTTTTGCTACAGGCTTAATAATAGTTGAATATGGGGTAATACCCTGTAAAAATAACGATTAGCGCACTAAAAAATCACGAAATCCACTCCGAAACTCACAAAATGCTTTTAAATGCTAGACCATAATGGCGGCCGAGGCCGCGGTTTTCTTATGGCAATTGTGTATGCTTCTTCTTCTTCTTGTGTGGTGTTGCGAGAATACCTCGAGTAGATGGCGCTGATTGAAGATAGGGAACCCCAATGAAAACCGCGGCCCCGGCCGCCATTACGGTCTCGCGTTTAAAAGCATTTTGTGAGTTTAGGAGTGGATTTTGTGATTTTTTAGTGCGCTAATCGTTATTTTTACAGGGTACTACCCCACAATATACTATAAATAAGCCTGTAGCAAAAGTTTGCAACAGCTCCATTAAGCTGTTGTAAAACACAATGAGCTATCAAGCAGCTTATACTACTGTGTCAGTCAGAAGCAAGGTCATGCTGACCCATGAATCACCAAAAATTAAATTCAGTTCACACAGTCCGTTCTCTCTCGCGCTTTAGCTCTGTGACTGTAACTTCGCCCCCCCCCCCCTCCTTTCCTTTCGCACACTACCTAGTCCCACCGCTTCGGCAACTTTCATTTTCATTTCAATCGCACCGACTTTTATTCTGTTTAATTGTCATACTAGATTTTCTTTCGCTTCCGGCTCTGACAAATCAGTTGGGATTTTCCTCCCGGATTGAATTTATTTTTTATTTTTGTTCTTTTTTTTTTTCTCCCGGCCATCCTTTTGTATGCAAATAGTAGCTCTGTGATGAATTCCTGTCAAAATTAGGTCATGACTTACGTGACCACTGTCTGATTCATCGAACACTCATTTTTGAAAATTTAGGACGGAAATTCGTGCTTGAGATTTTGGTGATAACGGGTCGGTTTTACTATGTACTTTTATAGGTTTTATTGTTTGAAGGTTCTGTTTCTGTAAGTTAGATGAGCTCACTTAATCAGAGGCAAAGCGAGCTATCTCACAAAGTAGCAGTTGATTAATTTAAACTCACGAAGAATATCCAACTAACTAGGGATCGGCGCTGACCGGCAAATTCGACCTTTTCTACACGTTCAAACGGGGAAAAAATGCAGCGTTGCCAAATAGCACGCTCCGCCACAGAGCATTAAATCAATGTCGTTGCAACTCCATTGCCATGAGGACGACATAAGGTGCAATCCAGAGATTTTACTTGAGATCTATATACTTGATTTATTGACTTGGCTTGCGAAATAATCAATTCCAGCGAGAAAAATTGCAATACAGAAACGCTCACCGTAAATCTGCTGTTCTAGAGAAATCTTGAGTTTACAGTCTCAAGTTTTCTTCTTGAAATTATCTCTTTGAGATTTATCGTCAGTGAAAACCCGTTTCTTTTCAAAGCGTCTTTAAATTGCCAATTCATTTCTATTTCTCCTTTAAAATCCCTTGAAACATCCTCGAGAAATCTGAAGGTGTGTTTCTGGATTGCAAATTGAATCTGTGGAGGACATTTCAAGATCGAGTTTTTAAAATTCAGCCAAAAGAGTTCAAGACGATGATTTTTGATGAATTTTTGTTCACTGATTTTTGACCTCTTTTTCTGGATCTCAGACCATTGTGCGGTAAAGAGACGGGCCAAAACTCCACCCGTATTTTAACGCGTTTCAGCAGTATCAGTGTTCATACGAAGTGGTCAAGGGGCTTAATAAGTCACAGTTAGTTTCTAAAGAGAAATTCTTGTGATCCCACTAAATTCATGCTATGCCTAGCCACATTCACTGCTTTTTGTCTAAACTTGACCATGAAAGCGCGAAGAATGTTTAAAATGAGCTACTTCATCTATGTAATAGATAAAACCGCTGTTTTTCTTTCCTCTTATCTCTTATCGGAGCCATTGAGTTTTTGATTTTTGCCTAATTTGTTGAAATAGGAGTGCTAATAAAATTTTATGTCGCTTCTTTGGAAGATGGTGTAACACTCGGCTGAATCGATTCCAAATTAGGGCATACATATGTCATCGCCATCTGGCCAAGGAAACATTTTCAGTTGGTATCAAGTCCGTTAATATATACTCTCCGAGATTAATTGCTGGCACTTTAATTTAATGGTCTTTATCGCCGCATTCTTGGTTTTTTTAATCTCACGTGTTGCTTCCTTTCGATTTTTGTCTCTCTTCTATACGCACTGTTGCCTCATGATTATTTCACCTCCCTCTCTCTCTCTCTCTCTCTCTCTCTCTCTCTCTCTTGTTTTATGCTCTTTGATTCATACCTTTCGGCGAATGATAACAATTTTTTTTCTCGCAATTTTTTTTTTTCATCGTGAAAAAACACTTGCAAAAGCAATAAATCTTTCTACTCATACGATGAGTAGCCTAGATTTGATTTTGATTATGCTCCGTTTCACGTGATTTAAAGGTTTCAAGCTTTTATATCAGCTGAATATACTGTAGAGCACAGCTATCAAAACTTCTTGGCGTGACATTTTGAAAGTTTCCCTCATCTTACACTGAAAAAAAAAAAAAAAAAAAAAAAAAAAAAAAAAAAAAAGATTAGCAGAAGCATGAAAATATGTGAACCTAAGCAAGGGATAGTTCAATTACCAGAATTCTAGTGTTTGTACCAAAGTTATTGACTTTTTTTTTTTTTTTTTTTTTTTTTTTTTTTTTTTTTTTTTTTTTTTTTTTTTTTTAAAGGAAAGTCTAGTTCTATGACCATATTCTGGTATTAACATGAGAATTTTCTGGTCAAAGTATACTAGAATTTCTGACGTTCACATATCGTTGTGCTTCTGGTAATATGACTAGAATCTGGTATTATGACTATCGCTTTTTTTTTTTTTTTTTCATTGTAAGGGTACACGGAAAAAAACTACGGTGAAAATAACCATACGGATACCTGATTTTGGCACCTGCTAGATGTTATGGTAATGTTAACCAGAAGTATACTATGTTTTGACTATGTATTAGGTGATTTTACCTGATAGCACGTCGAATTTACACAAAGTATCGGTAAATGTACCATACTTCTGGTCAAGTTTACCATAACATCTAGCAGGTGCCAAAATCAGGTATCCGTATGGTTATTTCCTCTAATCTTTTTTTTTCCGTGTATCAAAAAGCATTTGCACTACTATTCCGATATTTGTTTCATTAGCATTTTAACGACCCACAAAGAAGTATCCGAGAATTCCGGGTAGAATAACGGAAGAATATACTTGAACTAACCACCAAGACCAATCCGAGGGCCCAAAGCAAGATGGCAGTTTTGCGATTTTTTATTTTTATTTTTTGTTTTCCAAAGATCGCATCCGAAGTTGGGGGTCCCCACTTGGAAATTTATTCGTCACTTGTTGATATCGCAAAGGGAGATTTGTAATTTGAAAATGGTGACCCTTACAATTATATTTGCTTTCAGAATGTTTAATTGAATTATTGACAAGGGATATAATTTTAGAAGATCCGAAGTGAGAGTTTATAGGTACTCACATTAGATTGGGTTTGACGGAAAGAAGGAGAGAAGGAGAGAAACCAGGAGAAAATGGAAGAACAAAAAAACAGGACGAGAAGAAAGAATGGTCAGTGAAAATGAAGGTGTGGCAACTACGTGCAGTTAAAATATCTCTTGCTCTTCTTTCTCGGCGGATAATAGATTCTTTGCTTTATTTTTAGAATGTATTTTGTCTCCGAATAAAAAGGTTATTTTTGCTCCACTGCAGAGAGAGAGAGAGGGGGGGGAGAGAGAGAGAGAGGCGACAGAGAGCGTGGAATCTGCATACTTGAAATAATTCATTTCTAAGAAGGAAATCCTTGATAAAACAGGATCTCGGGGGTATGCGTAAGAAGAGTACTTACTTTATTGTTAATATTTTCAACGTACACTACGCCAACATCACAATCACCATTTGTAAATGTTTATACTCTCTAGTTTGCGAAACATTGCAAATCTATAAAGTGACTGCTGTTGTTTTAACCAGTTTTCCCACAACACGAGAATGCAAAGATTATACTTTGCAACATGGTAGGTGAGTATATGCGTATACCCCGTGAACGCTTACATTAGAGTTGTATACCACTAGTCACGTTTTAAAAAGGTCAAAGGTTTGCTAACGGATGGAATTTACTATGCGAACGCTTTTTGACTGATTGTGAGATTAGTCACAGCCGCATTTGGCTATGACCGAAAAGAATCGCAGATTAAGCTGCGGATCCATGGATCTCACTGTTATTACGTAATAATTTGTTGACCCCCAAAGAAAATTATCTTGGCAGCGCTGCATGAAAATATTAGTCTCATAGATTGTGTCTCTTGTTTTTGATCTATGTTTAGCTGTATGGTTTTTAAATTTTCCGCTCATAGACCTATATACTGTTTTACTTGTAGTTTCCACTTCTTTACGAAAAAAAAAAAAAAAAAAGTAAAGATAGTATTTACTAGAACCGCGTGGCTCTATAAACGCATTGTTCATTTTTTTACGAAATGTTCAGATTATGATTTTTTTTTTTTTTTTTTTTTTTTTTTTTTTTTTTCCTTTTTTCTTTTTTTACCCAATTTCAGGAGTTGGGACGCTTTCCTTAATCCCTCCCTCTCCGCGCTGCTAAAATGAACTCACAAGGGGAGGCTCAGAAGTCGCCGCCTCCGATTTTGGAAAGAATTGCACGAAAATGTAGCTAATGTAAAACTATTAGACCTGTGTTTCTCACTTTTTGCCAATGGGCCTTCCTAAAGCGTCAGGAATTTTTTGAAAGGTGCCGAAATTCACGTAAAAAACTCGAGCGGAGAGCGGTGCGAATATTTACGTTAATTTCGGCAACTTTCAAAAAATTCGTGACGCTTTAGGAAGGCCCACTGGCAAAAAATGAGAAACACGGGTCTAATAGTTTAACTTTAGCTACATTTTCGTGCAATTGTTTTCAAAATCGGAGGCGGCGACTTCTGAGCCTCCCCTTGTCAGTATGAGTGTGACATTTTACCAGTATGGCAGGTGACACGCGATCTTTCTCATATACTTGAACCATATAGCTGATGATAACTTTTACATTCGCACGGAGAACTTTTTTGAGCATTATACATCCCGGGCGCCCGCAAGTGTGCAATTTTTCTGCGCAATACATCAAGGCATACTCATGCAACCACAAGTTAACTGAGCCCCTTTTTAGTGAGTCATTACGTCATTGACTCAGGTCGTTTATCTTCATGTGGCGCACAGTAGAAAAGATAATGACTAATTTCGGAACTTCGGATTGATGGGATGAAGTATTAGTACGATGTTTTGACAATTTTCTCAAAATATGGACTGAAAAA
The DNA here is from genome assembly GCA_011764245.1 of Trialeurodes vaporariorum. Lineage (NCBI taxonomy): Eukaryota > Metazoa > Arthropoda > Insecta > Hemiptera > Aleyrodidae > Trialeurodes > Trialeurodes vaporariorum. The sequence goes on from VMOF01000220.1 coordinate 50,815,064, forward strand.
ATTACGTACCTACCCCCTAAAAATGAACCTTTTTAATCCAATGGGGGTAACTTTTTCAATGTAGAGACGTTTGAGATAGGGTGGGGGACAAAAGCGACTAACGTGATAATTTAAATGGAATAACCCGAGTATAGTAGGGTTCCTTCCAGAAGCCGTCAAATTATATTCCAGTATCAAACACCGGTAAAACGTGGAAATGTCCTATGACAAAAGGTCCAACTACAAGACTGTCCAATGTAAAAATGTCCAATCATAAAATGTCCATGAAATTTGGTCCACGAATAAAAATGTCCAGTACCCAATAATGTCCTATGTAAGAAATACCCGCCTTAAAAAAAAGTCCACGCCATCGGCTGGAAATCTGAATTAGGTCCAATTTGAACTATTTCCGAACCATGCCATCAAGCAATAGCCGCTCATGGGAGGCAGTGGATTATGCAGTTTTTGGGATTTGTCGGGCATTTCTAGGCGTTTTTGGGCCTATCCGTTGATTTGATCTGTTGGGGGGGGGGGGGCTTCTGATGAGGCTCCTAGTAATTTGAGCAAAAAAAAAAAAAAAAAAAAAAAAAAAAAAAAAAAAAAAAAAAAAAAAAATTGAAATTTCGACTTTTTTTTTGCTCAACTTATTAGGGGCCTCATCAGATGCTGCCCCCCAACCGAAAAACCCCAAAAACTGCATTAAACCCACTGCCTCCCATGAGCGCGTGACCATAAACTCCAACTTTGCGCCCTATGGTATGAATCAAGCAAGTACGAACATTCATTGTTGCGAAGTCCAATATGTTTTTTGAAGAACTACCCCGGCAATCTTTGGAAGTAATAAGTTTCCGGAAAAAATTACAAACAGTTGCAAATTTTTCAACTTCTTTAAAAATTCGTTACTTCTACGCACAACCCACCCCAACCTAACTTGCCGTTTCTATGACTGGACTTTTTCACATACCGGACAACAACGTTTTAGAACTTTTCTTCAGGTGGACATTTTCTTTCATAGAACATTATTGGGTATTGGACAAATTTGCTCATGGACCAAATTTCATGGACATTTTATGATTGGATATTTTTACATTGGACGTTCCTGTAGTTGGACATTTTTCATTGGGCATTTTCACTTACAACCCAAACACCATGTAATTTGACGACGAACAAGTGAACAATGCGATGGTCTGCGAGCATCGTCGACTATCGCACTGTGGTCTGATATCGTCGAAAAGTATGGCCAAAAATCAAGAAGTTTTTTCAGCAATAATATATCATTTTATAAACTTTCATGATCAAAATTCATACACAGAGAACACTTTTTGGCAAGTAATTTTATCCTAGAAATGTCATTGGAATGTTTTAAATATAGAGTTAAATAGGTTGAAAATGACGATTTTTGATGACTTTTCTCCACCGATTTTTGACCACTTTTTAGTCGTTTTCAACCCACAGTGCGTCGTGCCTCGTGTGTCGCGGGACCGACTGGGGCCCTTCGCTCGTCACTGCGACTGGCCACGACGCGACGCCGACGTCGTCTGCGTCTCGCGTCCCGCCGCGCGCCGTCACGGCTTGATTACGTCAATTTCGGAGGTGATAATCATAGCGCAGAATTGGGATTTACTGCCGATTATGTTCCCGCTCGCTCTCTTCACCGTCGTATCTTCAATTTAACTCCGCCTGCTGGCAATACATACAGGGTGTATAAAGTCTTAAAAGGCTACTAGCAAAAAGTGTTGTCTGTGATTATATAATAGGGCTCTCGCAAACTTTTGCTGTATACATATGATTGAAGAGTTGATTCTTGTATAAAACTCTGTAAAAAATGACGATGAGTACACTAAAAAATCACAAAATTCGGTGCTATTTGGGTATCATGGGTATCTAATTTGAGATATATCTCTGTATTTTCGTAGAGAAAAAGACAAATTAGACTGGAACTTACCATGATACCTGCGCACGCCGCGCAGCTCCGTCATTACGATCTTGCTATAACATCTGTTTTCTGTGTTTCTTACTGAATGTTTGACGGTGTGATTTTCGCTGGGTTTTCCACCAGATTTAACTTTTTATTTGCTTGGAGCCATAGTTTGCAAAAGCCCAATTGGCCCAGAAAGTTTTTTAGATGATTAAATTGATCAAAAATTTAATCTCCGATTTTTGGTCACTTTTTGACGAACTCAGACTATAGTGCGTCTGTTGATCAAAACTGAGAACTATTTATTTTTCATAATGTGGCGAAATGAAATGCACGTCTTTTTCCCTAAGTATGGCGCACGGCCCGGCCGGCGGAGAATTTCGAACGAAATTCGGTCGATTCCCGGCCCGCGCGGAAGCGGCGTGGATTGCGTGTTGAACGAGTATAATAATCAAGCATTCCTATGATCATGTTTATTCTGCTGATCGCGGCGTATGCGATCACACACGATTTTTTGTTCCCATGAGGCAATAACGTGATGAACAACCGAATATATGAAAAAATCAACAAATGGATCAAAAATTTAGTCAAAATTAGGATATATTCTTAGATCAACCCATTTGAGCCCAAGCTATTTGACCGATCTATGGTATGAGAAAAGTACACAGAGAAAAATACTTCGGTAAAATTTGATCACCGAAGTTTTCGGTTAGAGGACCCGAAATGTTCGTCCTGAGTACCGAATGCTTCATTAGAAATACTGAGTATTAGGTAGGGGCGGAATTTGGGTTATACTTACCGATTTCTTCGGTACTTATGACCGAACATTTTGGTTTATTCAACTGAAAATTTCGGTGATCAAAATAAGTCGAATGTTCAGTTCTAACAAGCGAAGCATTTTTCTCTGTGTACAGTCAACGTATTGAGGATTTTAGACGACGCCTTTCCTTGAAGTTTGGTTCGGGTAGACTACTTGCAATACTCAAACACAATGAGAGTAATCATTGCGGGTGGCCTACCTGAGCCTAAATCGAAAGCGTCGTCTTCCATTCTTTAATTCATCGATTGTACCATCAAACGCAAAAGTTTTGGTAGTCGAGAATGGGGCTCTTGCAGACGTTTGCTATAAGCAAATAAATAAACCAATCTGATGTAAAGACTTGCAAAGATCACGAAAATCACAATAAAAAAGTCTAAAATTCAAGTCGAGTAAACTCACAAAACCGCTATAATGGCAAGCTCTTAACGGATGTTCAACGCAGGTATCATGGGAGATTCTTGCATATAATTTGTCACTTTCTCTACGGAAAAACAAAGATATGTATCAAATTAGATAGGAATCTCAAATGATATCTGCGTAGCTCCGCCATTAAGCCCGATTCGGAGAGTGAGTTTTGTGATTTTTTTAGCGAACTCAGCGTTATTTTTACAGGTTTTCATGCATCAAGAATGATGTATTGTTGATGCATGTCGATCAACAATGCATCAGTTTGCATTGAGCAAGTAGCTTAATTCCTTTTTTGTATACCGTTATGATATAATTCTGAATAGGTTAATTACTACAGTAGGCAAAACGGCTGAAAATATAGAACCCTATATACATTAATCGGGTCTTGTAGCTGCGTATATATGTATATGATCACCAACTGATTGGATTATCTGCCGATTTATTTTTATCTCTCGTTGAAAAGTGAAGAATTGAACCGCTAATTTGATCCTAAAAATACATGAAATTTCCTAAACTTAATTAATTTATTGAACCGGTCTTTATCCATAGCCGAAAAGTTTGATGAGAAAATCGGGTGGACGCTTTATGGAAAAGTTACCTCAAAGCATTAATGCGCGCTCAGCCGTACGGATTATACTACAAGTACCACTGGCGGATCCAAGAATCTATCCTTCTCTCTCTTCTCCCATTAGAACGCGTATGATAGAAAAGGACACATTAGGGGCAGTCACGTGATTTTCGCCCCCTCTTCTATCCTTTGCTAACACATGCATTCTAATGGGAGAGGAGAGAGAAGGACAATAAATTGGATCCGCTAGTGACAAGTACGCGACTCGACGTTGCGGTTTCGACGCGCCTGACGATGGAAGGACGGTACGGCTGTGGAGGAAGGGTGGGGGGGGGGGGGGGGTCAGTCGGAAATGACGAGAGCACTTTTCCGCATTTTTATAATTATACTCACAATCAGCCACTTTTAGTAAGGTCAAAACTTGAGAGAGACTCTGAGGTTGCATTGTATGACTGAAACAAGTCGATTTGGTTTCAGCAATAAAATAAAACGGTTGCGCTATTTTTAATAAATCATAATTTAACGACATATTTATTTCCACTTTTTTCCGCCCTTCGTACATGGCTGGATTCCTCCATGATACCGGTTTTAACCACGTGCCTTTACAACTTTATCAAATAGATAATGAAAAATAAGAGGTATAGGCACTCGGTCAAAATACGTTATGAAATTGTATAGCAATATTATCCATAGGAAACGTACACTGATTGTGAGAGAAAGAATTTTAAGCCGTTTCCTTTATTTTATTCAACGAGGATCTTTCAGACTTTTGTTGCAGGCAATTTGAAGAGTTGATTCTTGCATAAAAATCTGTAAAAATGACAATGAGTATATATTAAAAAATCACAAAATTCACTTTCAAAATTATAGGCTTGATGGCGGAGCGACGCAGGTATCATGGGTAATTCCTACCTAATTTGAGACATCGTCAATTTTAGGCTAAAATTGGTCAAGGTCAGTTTTGTGAATCGATTAACTGCTTTTGTCTCTACGAACAAATGTAATCGATCCATAAGGCAGAAAGTCTTCAGTCAGATGTTTTTAATTATGACGATCCAAATACCAACCAATCAAAATAAATAATTTCATTCAAATGTGCGTGAGTACTTTTTGTGCTATCTCAAGATCCAAAGAATACGGTGATTGATTAAAATTGGACCAATTTTTTCTTCCTTCCTCATTCTTTTTTTACCTCATGCGAAAGAATAAATGAATTAAATTTTGAGATTTGAGATCGCAAAGTTGATTAAGTAAATTCACGATGTCTCTCCTCATTTGAATTTCAGCAATTATCGAGCTCGACACTTGGCGCGCATTCTGTATTTGTATTTACTTATCCATGCTCCATGCAAAATGTAAATGAACACAATCTGATACAAGTCTTATACTTGACAGTGATGACATCATTTGAAATAAACAAGGGTTTTTTTTTACCGGATTTTGACGGAACCGTGGCCTTTTCGGTCGATTGAAGCTTCGCTGATTATGAAATGAATACTGCGTATGTTTCAAATTATTCTGTCAATTTGATCGGGCAGCTTAGCATGTTACATAAACCCGAATGTAGGTCCACAGTGAGCCAGGAACCTTCAAAAGTAATTTTGCCTTAATATAACCTTTACTTCATTTTTCATGCACTTTATCATATCCTAATTTCTAATTGCACGACTACATCTGGGGCTTGAAGACAAACCTGTTTTACTGACCCAAGGAGCTGCATTTCAACGCTTTTTAAACCATCAATTTAATTTTGTAGGTATCTTCTCAGCTTGTATACAATGAGTCTGTTTCATACTTTTGATACACAGCGTTTTGAAGGATTGATGTATACGTAAAATTGCGTGATGGCAAAAATGGTACCAAAATACACTCATAGATCCACAAGGAGTTAAGAGTGGAAAAGGCTTAGATATAAGGATAATACTGAGGCTTTTGAGAAAATTTGGAAAAAAATCAAGAGGGAAAAAAACGTAGGGGAATGCGTGGACAAATTTGGAAAAGAGTTTGTCTATACACATACCATGGAGCACGGAGCCTATCATCAAAACGCATCCACTCAATTTTTTTTTTCTTTCATGACGAAAACACGTGTATATGGACACCACATCCTCGGAGAGAAAGCGAAATATAGTATGACGTCATACTATTTTTACGACGTAGAAAGGGCTCGCCTCGGTGCGAGGGCGTGAGTCGCGGCTAGCTTAAATGTGCGCGTGGTTACATGCGCAAAGTGTGCCAGTGTGCGAGACGGCGGAAAATCGAAACCGTGACGTCAGCAACGGAGAGGGATTCCTCCGCCACCCACGCGAATTGTGAAAGGGGCGCAACTCGGAAAAGCTTCGGCTCTCGGTCTCGATTGGTACGCACGCACGCGTATGCCTGCCGCGCACGCCGCCCGCCATCACGCTCGTACGAGCACACGCACACATGCATGCGTTCAATTAAACCCATACATATTCTCGCACAACCCCGTTCACTAAAGCAGCGGTAGTGTGAAGTGCGTCTTGTCATCAGATCTCGCAAGAAAAACAATGTGGTTTTGTTATATGGCGGCGAGTGACGCGTACATCAGAGACCACGCACTAGCTATCTCGCCTATACAGTAAGGTAACTTTATTTTTCGGGGTAGCAACAAAGCAACGTCCAACGGCTCCTATGAGTCCTATGTGGGCTGTTGAGCCCAAAGATTACTTATACATACAGATATGGCATTAGCCATCTCGCCCGTGTTAAGTGAAAAATGGATAAAACGCCGGCCGTGATACAACCGGGCATACAGAGGGGATCATAAAGATTACAGAATTCTGGTTCGAAAAGTTTACGTTTCCCACGTTTCCTGTGTTTGTTTGCGGAACTAGAAAAAACACGGAACGTGAACAGTGGAACGTGGAACATGGAACAGTTTTGTAACAGACAAACAAGGAAAATGTAATCTTTTCTCTGTAATCATTATGATCCCCTCTGTATGCGCGGTTGTATCACGGCCGGAGTCAACTTAACAAAATTCGGGCTAATGCCATATCTGTATGTATAAGTAATCTTTGGTTGAGCCAAGATGTTGATGTCAGTAGCCAATCAGAGCGAAGCATCAATGTTTTGGTCAATGTGAATTTACCGCCCGGACATTAATGTGACTCACATGGAAATCAATGCAATTTCCATGTTTGGAATATTGAAATAGAGTGCATGGAACTTTCTTTCACTAGATATGTGTGTGATGCGTGAAAACTCGGGAATTTCTGATCCAACGAGACTGAGATTACTGAGAAGTAATAGTATACTTCAAAAATAAGGACAGCATTTTTGCATGAGAGTAGAATTTAGCCTCACACGTTCTTTTCTGTCGAGCTCAAATTCATAAACACCTGAATGAAGTCGCGGGTGCTGAGAAAAGTCCATGTTTTTGCGTCTTTAAAATTGCCTTCACCTGCTGCTAATTAACGCTGAAGTCTGTGCGGATTGACAAAATATGCTATAACACTCTATGCGAGCCTCCATAATCTCACTTTTAAGGAAGTGGCTTTGACCGCTATCTCTGTCTTTCTTTTAACACACGCAGCCAGCGGAAAAAGATAGTTCAAGATAGTAAGATTGTGCATAAGAAAGAAAAACTAAACTCCTGGAGCTGCACGCGTCACCGAGTATTTGATGGATTTCACCACTATACGCAACTTTTCATTAACCATTCAACTACCATCCTAACTACACCAAATAAAATCTTCCATTAACGCCTGATTCACCTTATCAGTAGTTTTGTTTGTTTGTTTAGAGTGTTAATGACCTACAAACAGTGGCGTCGCTTTTACGATCTGGCAACGCTGCTTTTTTGTCCATTTAAACCAATGAAAAAGGTCGATGCACAGTATGTCCTCCCTCAATTCGATATTTTGCAAGGGTGTAAATGGACGAATTACAGCGTTGCCACATTGCAAGAGCTCCAAAACATGCTAAATTGAATGTTTTTACGTAAAAAACAAAATTGTAAATGGTGATTCCTGAAGACAATTTGGCGATAAAATCGAGGAAACCACTTTCAAACACCTATGTTGCGTACAGTGGCGTCGCGTGCTACCTGGCAACAATGCAACAGCTCCATTTAAATTCATTAAATATATCGAATTTTCCTTGTGCACTGTGCACCCCCTGAATTCGATCTTTTACATGAGTTTAAATGGATGGAACACATTGTTGCCAAATTGCACGCGACGCCACTGGTTGCGTATTAACAAAGATACATGCATTAAAGTCGACGCCTCGTGTGTGGCCTCCTCTGAAGGCTTTCGTACACGCTCAAACTATAGGATCGTCAAATTGGCATCGATGAGCTGAAATCCACCCCAAACTGGTAGAATTGCCAACCTAACATTTCTAAAGTTCAAACATAACCTTGACCAAAACATCTCCTAAACGGGTTTATTGGTTTTGTTGACAGTAGATTGGTGAATAGATGACGCACCATTCATCGTCAAATAACTCTGCAGTTTGACGGGGCGTCAAATTGCTCAGTTGTTTGACGAACAAAACATCAACCAAATGCATGCAACGGTTGGCTCACCTGCCGTTTTGTGGTGAATCTCGAATGTTTGTCTCTTTGCAGTTTGTGCCATTTATTTGTGTCAATGTAAATTTAAAAATGTCGATTATACCTTTCTATGATACGCAAAATTTGGCATCTTGGGAGATGGGTAGGGGGCTGTGGCGTAGCGTGCAATTTGGCAACATTGCATAGTGTCCATTTAAACCCATGTAAAAGGTCGAATGCGAAGGTATTCGCCGGATACCCATAACAGTTCGATCTTTTTCATGCGTTTAATTAAATGGACACAGTACGACGTTGCCGAATTGCACGCTACGCCACTGGTAAGGGGTTATGGATGGGGATGGGGGATGGGGGGTGGTGATGGAAGGGGGGTGGGGGATCGCCCACCTACGCGAAAAGCGGAATTGGAGAATGGAGAGGCCATCCCGTCCCCCACCACTTCGTCGCGGCACCCGCTAGCGCCTCGAATAGCTCTTCCTCAACCCTGCAGCTATTTTATTCGCAGTTTCGGAGAAAGAAAGAATCGGAGGGTGAGGCCGACGGTTTCCCGCGTCGCGTCGTATCGATGGTGTGGGTGGGCGACTTGTTGCGCCGCGCCGCACCTGATCTCAATCCCGCCGCGCATTGGGACGAATGTCGCATTCAATTTTGGACGGAACAAATACAGGGTGTATCAAAACTATAAACATTAATTTTCAGGGCTCGTTTTAGAGGTAAAAATAAGACTATTTTTTCTTAGAAACATGGGTCCGAAATTGTAGTATTTTCGAGTCACAGTGTTGCAACGTTTCCGAAAAACAACTTGAAAAATTGTCATAACTCCCTCGTGAATTTTTCTTAATGCTCGTAAATAGGTGCTATGATGTAATTTTAGGCGCTCTTGCCGATTTTGTCCGTAAAAACGCTGTATGCAAAAATTTGAGGAGGGTTTTGGGGGTTTTTCTTGATTTTTCTCACTTTTTAGGCCACATTATGTGCAAACATACTTTCGGATTTATTAAACCACGAAAACTGATGTGTTTAGTTTTATTTACTACAGTTTTTCAATTTAATTTTTTCTCGCTCCGCAAAAATTCTCAAAACCATTTTCTGTTGAAAAGCGTATCCAGGGTGTAAAATAGGAGGGGGAACTTAAAAAAAGTGATGATTTTTTTTTTAATTTTTTTGCTTGTTCGTATTTAAAATTTTAAGGACTTAGACAATTTCTCGGTTTGCGGGTTTTTTCTATGTCCATCTATTCTCCCATCAGAGTTTGACACTCTGACCCTTCTTTTTTAATTATATATTTACAGATAGGCGAGAATAATTAATAATGCATTAAATTTTATAACATCTTTCTTTCTTCCATTTCTTTCTTTACTCCTTTGAATTTGCATTAGTTTTTCTTCCATCTTCTTTTTTCTTTTGAATTTGCTTTAGTTTTTCTTCCGTTTTCTTACTTTCCTTTTATTTCTTTTTTCTCATCTCCCTTTTTATTTTTTTATTAATGTAAGGGGTGAGCAACTGCCCTGTCTTGCTTTTCCCCCACGGCACCCTTAATTATTTGGGATTCCAAAGCGTCCAAAACCCCCGCCCCCTTCCAATTTTGCGTAGGGCGAGGGAGTCATGGATTTACCCGTTTTTTTCCGCTGCTGAATCTGTATAATATGTTGTCCGAGACATGAAGCAGTGCGCAGTGATAAGGAGTCCTGTGCAATCTGGTAACGCTGAATTTTGTCCATTCAAAGCTTTGTAAAATATCGATTCGAGAGGGATTTCACTGTGTAAGTACCTCCAATTTATGTTTCGACTTTTTTACGAGTTTAACTGGTCAGATTGCGCGCGACGCCTCTATAATAATGTAATCAGGGAAATTCGTCGAATTCACTCAAAGCGTCAACACTGCACATATGCGCCCCCCTCCCCTGCCCACCTCTAGATTCAGACACGTTGAATGGCGAGTTCTCCGTTTGAAAATAAATTGAATTATGTCATATGTGGCAACGGTGGACCTTGGCAAAGTTCGGATCGTGTGACAGACGCATGGTGAGTATAGCTAACATTTTTTCTTCGCCGCCTCCGTCATGGTACCCCCCCCCCCCCCCCCCGGCGGGTCTCTGTCTCTATAGGCTCATCTGTTTAGGATCGTGTTGATGCGAGTCGGTATTCCTCCCCCGTTCCCGAATAAAAACAATTGTTGTCGTAGAAAATTAATTATAACAGAGCAATGAAATTGATAAAAAGCGCCGCGGTGCGCGCACGGCGAAGCGACGGCCGGCGCGGGCACTGCTCGGAGCACAGTGGTTAGAGATCGAAAATAAGTGACCCAAAATCAGCGAAGATTAAGGAGTTATTGAAATTAATCGTTTTCGACCTTTTAAACTTAATTTGAAACTTTCCAGTGACATTCTCTTGGTTAAAATTACTTGATGAAAGCGTTCTCTGCGCGGCGGGCTGATTTTGGACAACCATATCGTAATGCTATCGATGATAAGCTATCGAGTATGCGTGTTATTTTTATGGGTGGAGTCATTACGATAGGTTTCATTCCGATAGAAACCCTCCCATCTCTGCGGAAATTCTCCGATAGTTTAGGAGTCATAGGCGAATATCCGCAGATAAGGCTGAGGGTTCTTATCGGAATGAAACCTATCGCACTGAGAAAAATTTCCTGTTGCCGTAACCGGACGTCTTGTTAGTACTTACTTAACTTGAAATCCTGTCATTTTAACCAGAAATTCCTGTGATTTCATCAGGAAGTCCTATTACTCCAACGTTAATTCCGTCAATTAACTGGAATTCCTGTTGAAATCAACAAGAATTCAGTTTAAGTAATGTACATTAAACAGACGTCCGGTCGAATTAACTAGAAAATTTTTCTCAGTGCGTATAATCATTCCTCCCATAAGAACGACACGTATATTACTCGATCATCGACTCAATAGCATTACAATATGGTCATAATAATCAGCCGACTGTGATTAAAATTGCTCATAAAAATTTATGAATGATAAATAATTGATGATCAATTTCTCTCTGATTTTTGACCAGTTTTTGACGATCTCAGACTGCATCGTGCGGCGATGCTCGGTAGTCGGTATATGTATAGTGACTGGGCCATAGGAAATTGTTGCCTCTGCCAACCTCTATCTAATATCCATCCATCCGCGCGTGCGATGCGATTAAATGTTGTTGGCAGAGATGTGATTAATTAATGCGCTCACCGTCGTCATCGAGAGACGCGAGACGTCGAGAGGAGCTACCGTGTGAATCTCTAACGTCATTAATGATCGTCGTTGCCAAAGATGCTTCCGCTGCCTCTGAATGTTGACACGTTCGAAGCTATATTACAGGGTATGATAGCTGTAAATAAACTGGAAACACCCCACGAACACTTCCCCACATCAAACTTAATCTGGGGGACCCCCAGACCCCTTTATATTTTGAGAGGGAAACGGGGATACCACACGGAAAAAAAACTACGGTGAAGTCAACCATACGATTGCTGATTTTGGCACCTGCTAGATGTTATGGCAATGTCAACCAAAAGTATACTATGTTTTGACTAGGTACTAGGTGATGTTACCTGATTGCATGTCGAATTTACTCAAAGTATCGGTAAATGTACCATACTTCTGGTCAAGTTTACTTTAACATCTAGCAGGTGCCAAAATCAGCTATCGTATGGTTAATTTCACTAATCTTTTTTTTCCGTGCAGTGATGGGCAAAAATCATTTTTGAATAACCATGAATAATGGGGCTATTGCACACTTTTGCTATAAGTGATTTAATAGTCGATTATGGCGTAAAAACCTTAAAAAATAACGATGGCGGCACTAAAAACTTCCAAAATCCACTCCTAAACTCAATGAACGCAGTTATTTGCGCTAGCGTAATGGTGGCCAAAGGAACTTACAATGGGAGATTCCTATCTTAATTTCGTCACTCTTTCTATGTTGACAAGGATGATTCATAGAGTAATTAGTCATCAGAGTGATGATCCACATTCGATGAATGGTACCGCAACACCTAGTGACACCGGTGTCAAATGAAAGTAGTCTCTTATTGGTCACTTCTTGATGGAGTTTCAGAATTGTTATATGGGAATCTCCCATTGTTAGTGCCTTCGGCCACGATTACGCTCGCGCAAATAACTGCGTTTATTGAGTTTAGGAGTGGATTTTGGAAGTTTTTAGTGCCACCATCGTTATTTTTTGAGGTTTTTACGCCATAATCGACTATTAATTCGCTTATAGCAAAAGTACGCAATAGCCGCATTAACTAAAATGATTCGCATAGTGGGGCAATTGCAAGGGTCTGAAAGCTTGTGTTTTTTTATGAAGAAAATGGTAGTACTTGATGAACTGAGAACAATGGTACCTTTGGTTTTTTTCTTAGTGTCGCGGTTTTGGAGATACATATGTGTAAAGCTGTAAAACATCGGGTGCGTAGTGACGTCACTACGCGGAATTCAAATTTAAAAAAATGTATTTTGGGCCGAAATCTCATCTCCGGAACAATGGGACTTAATTAGAAACCAAAGGCATCTTTGCTCTCAGCTCATTAAGTGCTTTCATTTTCTTTATAAAAAACACAACATTTCAGATCCTTGCAGCTGCCCCAACTGTGTTTAAGAACAGCTAAATGGACCCGAAAATTCGTTGCCACTACCGTGTTAAATTTAACTTGTTTTCAATTCAGAAAAAATTCCAAAAGACCTACTCCGATTTCTTTGCTCAGTTTGCCGCTTTTGGAAAATATATTCATTTTTGGTCGAATTCTGTTTAATTTATCGCAATTTTTCAAGATTCGTTTTCATTTTTAATTTTTTCGCTTGAAAAAGAAGAACCAAAGAAACAACGAGATAGCTTTCATCCGGTTCCATCTCTGTCACTATTTATCTTGTTAGAAGTTATATCGTGATAAGAGCCAATTTCTTGAAACCGCGGCATACCTATAAGTATATAGACATGGTTATCCTGCGTGCAAGTTAATTTATGATTATTAAGAATTCATTGATGGTTAAGAAATATCCGCGTTAGTTCGTTCTTAACCATTTTCCACCGCATCGCTGAAAAAATTGTTCATTGAAAATTCAAAGCAGCAATACCTTTTGAGACTATTTAACTCATTTAATCTGTTACATTAATAAATGAACTTGCATTTTCTTTAGTTATTTGCCCAGTTTATCGTTCATTATGTCGATTTTTATTTGTTGGCATTTTATTAGAAAAATTACATGATTCGGTCCCACCGTGCGACCAGCGGTGTTGCGGTTGTGCATATACGCACGAACTCGTGATAATGAATACATCTCCTTCAAATCTATTACGATTTTAATTTCGCAAGCAGTTTTTTTTTTTTTTTTTTGCTCCGTATTGCCTGCTTTCCATGGCGATGCTCTAAACACTACTCAAAACGCCTGCAAATTGCTTTTCGGAAAATTTTCATGTTCTTTTCTAGATCGTGAATTTTCGCAAGTGAGCCGTGAAATTAGCACTCAAGCAACGTTTCTCATGATTCGTAAGAGCCTCTTAAATTCCCTTTATAACTGCTCTGAAAATTGTCAAAATCACGCCATTTCTTTTAATGTCTCTTCATTCTCTTGATCTTTCTGTAATATCTGCATGGAAAAAAACTACGGTGAAAATAACCATACGGATACCTGATTTTGGCACCTGCTAGATGTTATGGTATTGTTAACCAGAAGTATACTACGTTTTGACTAGGTACTAGGTGATGTTACTCGATTGCATGTCGAATTTACTCAAAGTATCGGTAAATGTCCCATACTTCTGGTCAAGTTTACCATAACATCTAGCAGGTGCCAAAATCAGGTATCCGTATGGTTATTTTCACTAATCTTTTTTTTCCGTGTGTGCATACCTTTATTTCTCTCGTCCTAGTGTCCTACCGTCAGTTAAGTTCCTACCTTTCTTCACCTCCCTTTTTCTCAGAAATCGATCTCTTAAAAATCATTAAATTTTATATTATAGTTACATCCAATTACTATCACGCAGAAAAATATTTTTTTTAAATATGGGCTGACAAGAAAATTCTTTTTGAATTACTTAAATTTTCAAAAACTCTCACAATGACAAGAGACTCCATTTGGAATCACCAGAATTCCCATTGATCCAATTGAATTGAATCGAGACAGCTCGGTTTAAGTTCTACACAGTGTCAATGTTTCTCTCGAGTCTTGACAAATATGACTACTTCGCTTCATCTTCAGACATGCTGGCTTAGTTGCATATTCAAGAGGGCAACAAGTCGCTGAATGTGTTACGATGCATTTTATCGATCGAAAGTGGATTTGCTAGACTCGTCCGCCGACGCGCGTCTCACCCGCCCGTCGCACTGTGGTCTGAGAACTTCAAAAAGTGGCAAAAACACGAGGAAGAAAATTTATCTTCAATTTATCATTCATTAACTTTCAAGAACACTTTTAAAAAGTAATTCAAACCTAGAAATGTCATTGGAAGGTTTTAAATGAGGATTTTTAAGGTCGTAAAAGATGTTTTTTGATGACTTTTTCACATTGATTCGCTTTTCTTCGATCTTAGACCAAAGTGCGTCGATTAAGTTGAAGAAGACAGGACTTGCCGCGCAGCTGCCGCCGTTGGCCACGAAGCGACGCACTGTGGAGCGAGTCAATGGGTGGGATCGGACATGAAATATATGACTTAAAATACAAATGTGAATGTTTTTACCGTAAGAAAAAAAACAAAACAAAACAAAAAACAAAACAAAAAATACAAAACAAAAAACAAAAAAAAACAAAAAACAAAAAATACAAAACAAAACAAAAAAAAACAAAAAACAAAAAAACAAAAACAAACACAAAGGGTGGAAGGGAGTTGTACAATAAAACCAACTAAACCACTTTCAAACTTTTCCGTTGCTTATTTCCGAAGATATATGCATTTAAAGTCGCTACGCCATGTCCGGCATCTCCCGTTGACTCATTCTACTGTGCGACGCGATGGAGATGGATTAAGGTGATTCCAGGCGAAAATTTTCCAGATTTCAATCCTATGGATAGCGCCACTTGTCGCTTTTTCGGAAAAGACGTGTTTTCGGCGTTTCAAACTGAAACCATAAATAAAACACAAAGATCTACACGGAAAAAAAAGATTAGTAAAAATAACCATACGGATACCTGATTTTGGCACCTACTAGATGTTATGGTAAACTTGACCAGAAGTATGGTACATTTACCGATACTTTGAGTTTGACATGCAATCAGGTAACATCACCTATAGTACCTAGTCAAAACATAGAATACTTCTGGTTAACATGACCATAACATCTAGCAGGTGCCAAAATCAGGTATCCGTATGGTTATTTTCACTGTAGTTTTTTTTCCGTGTAATAACGTCAGCACCTGCGAAATTTTTGTATGGATTTTTGAGCCCAAAACGAGCAAAATTGGTTTAGAATTGAAGTCGTAAATTATGAAATTCATTTCGCGAGTGAGAGTGAGTGTGAGTGATAATACGTCTATCTGCCTCACTCGCACTCATTTAGGCTTATGGGAATTTTCGTATTTCATAATTTCCGGCTTTACTTTTGAGTGTTTCAGCTTGACAATTTAAGATTATCTTCCTGAAGTATGCTCGCAGGTGCTGACGTTTCTCAAATTTGTGTTTTTAGCGTAAATTCGTCAATTTTAGCCAACAACTGTTGACTTTTTATGAGCAGCGCGACGTAGTGTATACGGTTGGAACTAATCGACCCTGGAATCATCTTGAAGTATAGCAATAGTAGTAGGGTATGCACAATGGGTCTGTTGCAAACTTTTGCTGCAGCGCTACAGAGTGAGCAATCTCATGTAAAATCGCATGAAAAGTCCATTGGTGGCAGCAGAAAGTCATAAAATGCAATAACAAACTCACAAGAGGCATTTAACTGACATCCAGGATGGCGGTAAAATATCGAGCAACCTGCGTATGCAAGCACCATGAACAACATCGATCACAACCAATCACAACGCAAACAAACTCATGACCTCTGATGCTGTGAGGTTGTTAACGTTGGCCATCATGGATGTTCCCGGTGCGTGCACACAGGTTGCTCGATATTTTACCGCCATCTTTGGTTCCAGTTAAACGCCTCTTGTGAGTTTAATATACTGCATTTTATGACTTTCTGATACCACTGATGGACTTTTCACGTGATTTTTCCTTTAGATTTAACTCTCTATATCGCTGTAGCAAAAGTTTGCAACAGACCCATTGCACAATGGGCACCGTCTAGTATGTATTGGTACAGTGCGTTGATCGCCTGCCACTGCGGAAGCGCGATGTCTGCAAACCGCGAAGCGAGGAGGGAAGGAGGGAAGAAGAACCCAAAGCCATTAGGCAGGAAAAAGGATAGAAAGAGATGAAGGAAGATATTTGCATGCAGATGATAATAGGTAGTAAGGTAGAAAGGGTTGTAGACTGTAGACTATAGACTGTGGACTGTAGAGTTCGATGGCAATGCTGAGCGATGGATGTCAGATTGTCCGCACAACCGTAGCCACCAGGAATTCGTCTTCCTCTCTCCCTCTTAGCCCATTTGCCTGCATGTGTCAGAAAAGGACAGAAACAGGGGCTGAAGTCACATGACAGCTCCTATACAGCCATCCTCTTCTAACGTATACGTTCAAATGGGTTGAGAGAGATAAAGATAATATCCTGGCTACGACTATGATTGTGCGAGTAAGTACAAGACGCACAATTCGCGATGTACTTACGGCCGCGTTGCATATGGATGGAAAAAAAAAAAAAAAAAAAAAAAAAAAAAAAAAAAAAAAAAAAAAAAATGGAAGTAGGTGAGGTTACTGAGACTCTTGACTATTGTAGATTCGACTACTGCACGGTATGACTAGTGACTACGACTACTTTCTTCTATGACGCAAGGCCGCATGCCGAGTGTCCATGCCGTGGCATGCCGAGTCGCGGTCCGCGAGTAACCTCTTGTTCTTCCATTCCATTTCCATCCACATCCAAGCGAGCGAGCGAACGGCGAGTCTCGATCCAGACGCAAGAAGACGCAACGCTAACGCAAGACAACAGGGCTGCCGCTTTGTGTTTATTAAATGGCATTTTCCAAGTTACCCTCAATTCCTCCGGTGGTCAGGGACCAAATAATGTTACGTCTTGACGGTCCTCCGAAAGACGTTGGATGGTGCGCACGTAAGTATGTTTGCGTGTAGTTTATACCCCCCGTAAGTGCTCACCGATCATCTGCGTGCGGGACCGTGAGGACGCAACACTATTTGGTCCCAGGTCAGCCATAACATCACACACAATGAGGCTCTTGCAAACATTTGCTACGTGTGATTGAAGTTTGATTCTTCCATAAAAACCTGTATAAATGACGATGAGTGTACTAAAAAATCGCGAAAATCACTTACCAAATCGGGCTTAAGGGGTCTCTCCACCTTCGAATTTAAAAGCGCGAATAAACTGATTGAGCCAATGAGCTGCCTTGAACACGGAAAAAAAAGATTAGTGAAAATAACCATACGGATAGCTGATTTTGGCACCCGCTAGATGTTATGGTAAACTTGACCTGAAGTATGGTACATTTACCGATACTTTGAGTAAATTCGACATGCAATCAGGTAACATCACCTAGTACCTGGTCAAAACATAGTATACTTCTGGTTAACATTACCATAACATCTAGCAGGTGCCAAAAGCAGGTATCCGTATGGTTATTTTCACCGTAGTTTTTTTTCCGTGAAGTCGATAGGACGAGTCCGATGTATCGACAACAAAGAAGCCCATTGGCTCAAGCAGTCAATTCGCGCTTTTAAATTCGCAGGTGGAGAGACCCCTTTGGTGGTGGAGCTACTCAGGTATCATTAGAGATTCCTATCTAATTTGAGACATATCTCTGTGTCTGTGTTACCGTAGAGATAGTGACAGAAAGTATATTTTACTATCAAGTTCGGGCGAAGATTTGAGGGTTCGGAACTTTTTCGAGGGACACCGAACGCCAAAGTCAACAAAACCACTTCGAGCCAATCAGGAGCGTTGTTTATTATTGTTGTCTCTCACCGTTGAGTTACTCTTTTCGCCGCCCACCTCACTGAACCATTGATTCCAGCAATTGAGAAAAGAATACAGATGCGAGCACTGTCGCACATTACAGTCATCAACCGAACTAAGCTGTGTAATCTATAGGTCAATCGGTGGAGGAACATCGGTGAATTGAAAATTGTGATAGAATAATAACTTATACGAAGTGGCAGCCCTGCAAAACGAGTGCTATAGTGCCGACTGCCGAGTCGAAGTCGCCGAGTGCATTGCAGTCAGGAGCTCTCTGTTCATTGAACTTTGCAGATTTTTTCCAGTTTATTTATTTACCTATATATATCTATTTATTTATTTATTTATTTATTTATTTTTTATCTATTTGTCTTTTTTTTTCTCCCGCACGTAAGTGCCGGATCTAGCGTGAAAGGAAAATCTTCAGATCTAGAGCATATGTATGCAATTTACTAAAAAGCATTTGTCTAGGTCAGTGGCAACTCGCATACTGTCGCAAAAATGGATTCTCCTCATTTAAACCAATATAAAAAAATCGATTCTTTGGATAAAGTCCGCGATATTTTAGCATTGGTTTAAACGGTAAAAGAGCACAATTGCCAGATCGTGCATGTTTATGGAATAGACGTTCACTTTCCTTCAATATGTATGGGGGAAAAAAAAAAAAAAGCACGGTACAATTATTAAACTAACGCACACGGAAAAAAATCAGTGGTAAAATTAACCATAGCATAGTTGATTTTGGCACCTCCTACAAAGTATGGTAAATTTCACCTGATGTTTGGCATGATGAGGTACACTTTTGGTCAAAGCATCCATCTGCGCGTTATATTAAACTAGTAGTGTGCTTCATCATACCAAACATCAGGTGAAATTTACCATACTTTGTAGGAGGTGCCAAAATCAACTATGCTATGGTTAATTTTACCACTGATTTTTTTCCGTGCATAGCAGATTTTGGGCGCCAGCCAGAAAGTATTGCAAACTTCACCAGAGGTATGCTAAATGTTAAGTACAACTCATGGTAAGATTAGGATAACCGATTGCTTATTCTACCTTATATCTAGTACAGTTTACTATATTCTGGTGAAATTTACCATACTTCGTGGCTTTACCTTCAAAACAACTAATAAGCTAGCGATCTGATCTTGATCGAGTTTGAAAGACCAACTAATTTCCTATCGATTGAGTTGAAGGTAGGATCTGTCAGTTTTCATGACATATAGCTTATTCTCTAGACAAATAGAGGCTTTGCACCAAGCTTACAAGCTGTGAGTCTGCATTTCCGGCTCAAATTTCGTCAGGACTCGCAGAGTCAACACTCAAGAGTTGTCTAATGCTGAATGATGGATTTGTGTAGATTAAGTTATGTGTGACAGTCTGAAATTGAATCATCGTTTTTTAAGCAGAGTAGAAATGTCGGATTATTTGTTTCAAACTTGCGCGTTTATTTTTATAAGTTGAACGTTGGACTCAAAAGGTGCAATTTCAGGAAGTAAATTTTTGAAATGAGAAGAATTTTCACGTAGGTACTCGCAGTCCATTCGGCTTCCTTTACTGCTGATTGCTGACTTCGCCGATTCTCGAACAAACTGAGATCCATTTTCCTTGTTGCGGGTTCATCAAATCGAACTTTGTTCACAGATACTCCAGAAACGAAAAGCGACACGAATCTGCAGTTTGTGCAAAAATGTTCAATTTTTCCTATAGTTATTCTCACTGCGAATCATAGTATACATAGGTGTATAAGGATCACTTTTGAAACTTGTTAGCTAGGGGATAAAGCAGCCCCTGAATTATTTTTATGGGATCCTTGAGAAAAATGAATGCTCCGCATCCCTAGTGAAAAATAACCTTCTTATAATCTTAGGTTTTAGCAGAATTCGGATTTCAAGTCGTTTCGAGGAAACAGGGGGGTGTATGCCCAGGACTGCGGTAACAAACGTTATAGGTCTAAAAATAATTTCAATATATTTTAACCTGTACAGAAGGACGAACTGTTGGGGATGCACGCCTATACACGGCGCACTTATTCGAGACAATATTTTACTCGGGTTCAAATGGACTGAATGCAACGTTGCCAGATTGCACATGACAACTGGTGGCTGAAATATTGATGAAAAAATAACAACAAAAATGTTTCAATATTTCAATTAAGCATCGTTGCAGCTCTGAAAGCTGCTGTTAAACGTTCATATTTGACTATTTTTAGGAAAGACTATTTTTAGGAAAACTTTTAATGTAATTGTTGCTTATAAGAGGTGTTCAGTTGATTTTAAATTAAGTTCTGATTTCTATAAGGTTTCCAAACAATCGGAGAAGGTCGAAAGCTACCGGCTATAGAGGCGAATTTTCGCGACGAATATATCCAACGAAATCATACAAAATCATTGCCAACCTACGCATGATAACAGTGGATGACACGAAACTGGATCGTGTTTTTCGAACTTTTTTGGTGTTTTCAGTCATCGATGGCATCAATTCGATTTTGAATTCAAGTCCGGAGGTGAATTCGAAATCGAATTGATGCCATCGATGCCCCGAAAACACATCTAAAAACACAATTGAGTTTCCTCGAATATGTAGTTAGGTTGGTATTGTTTATGATATTCGATCGCGAAAATTCGCCGTAGAACTGATGAATGTGGATCTTGGCTGCAGCAAAAGTTTGCAACAGGACCCATTCAAGACTATATCGACTTTTTTCCTTGTCACTTTGGCAACGATTGGGATCTTCCTTTTCACCCTGTGTGTCCCACTGCAGTCTCTTGTTTGAAATCGCATCAGATAAATTAACAGTGTATGCGCTCTGTCTAGGAATATCTAGGTTAGATGTATAAAATGAGAGAGTAGGCTTGTTTCTACGCTCATTTCCGCTCGGTCTCATTAACGTCTTCCTTTGTCGTGTTCTGTACCTCCCCTCTTCTCATTCTTCCACAGTGACACAACCACACCCCCGCCTCAATCCTCAATCTTCCGTTTGTTCCAGCATAGACACCGAACGTTTTTTATTATTATTATCATTTTTTATTTTTTTTTATGCAACATCACAAAACGTCCCTTCTCTGGTCTCCTTTGTTTTGTGTCAGTGTCGGATTCTCTGAAACCCTTTCTAGATGATCAAAAGATAGAAAATGGAAGTCGGTGATAGGAATCATTAGTTGATTGAGTGCGTCCCTCCGGAGTGAAGAATCCTGTTTGTGTAAATGCTTGTCTCGCTTCGGGTACATGTGTCTTCGTAAAACATTGGTGCTGTTATTGTGAACTCACTGTATCTTTCCTGGTTGGTAGCAAACATGGTCTCAACCCAAACTGTGGGTATTTGCACTTATACCCTTGTCACGCAACCACTGCATGGGCGTAGCTACAATGGGGACTAAGAAGGCCTGGATACCTCCAGAAAATCCGACGTTAAAAAAATATACAATAGTAAAAAAACAAAAGAAGAAAAACTGAGGATTTGAAAGTCCTAATAATGTGTATATTGAACAGAGCTGCCGTTTTGCGTAAAATTAATGACATTTTTCAATTCACCGATGATTCCACCAGTTTAGAAAAAATTACACAGTTCAGTGCGACTGTAATGCACGAAAATATTCGCATCTGTAATCTTTTCACAACCGGTGGAGACGCGTCGATTATTTTAAAAACCTTGCGGATGTTTCAATAATTTAACGGTGTTTCCACCGATTGAGAAAAGATTACAGATCAGAGTATTTTTGTGCAGTACAGCCAATAGTCATAAACTGAATTGAGCTGTGTAATCTTTTCTCAACGGGTGGAATCATCGGTGAATTGAAAAATTTCTTTAACTCTATACAAAAGGCCAGCTCTGGTATTTGAAGACGTAAACTTCGCCGTCATTCAAAAACGGAAGTATCAAGTTTGATGAAGGATAAAAAAAAAAAACAAAAACAGAAAAAAAAACAAAAAACAGAAAAAAAAACAAAAAATAAAAAAAAAACAAACAAAGACGTTTGTATATGTAGAAATTAACTTTTCTGGCAATGGCGCAGCCAGACAAGAGCGAACTTATTGTTAGTGTTAAACGTGTTTCTAATTGATGGTTCTTATTGCAACTCGCGCACTGTGCTATGACAAAATGTGTCGATTTTCCTTAGTGTAAAACACCCACAAACTAATCTAATTTTAATCAATCTTCTGGATGGTCCACCCAATAATATTCCCCCACGACGTTCGGCAATCCATCTCTATCTCTATCTCTTTTTACTCCCTACTCAGAAGCTATTTTTGAAAGCGTATATCGAATCTTAGAGGGAATAGAATTCTGTCGCCATTTGACCGCGGGTGGCTCATTAATTTAATCTCTCTCCCGTCAAGACTAAAAATATCGAACGACAAAAGTATGTGAGTACCAAACGCGTGTTACTGTGATCCCTCCTCTCTCTCTCTCTCCTTCTCTCTCTTTCTCTCCTTCTCTTGATTTTCTTCTCCCTTCTAACTTCCAATGCATTTAATACCATATCCAACTGTGACTGCTCTTTAGGGTAGATACTCATTCACCTCATTTTTTCCCCTTATGATCAATTCCCTTGGCTTTGTCATTGATTGTTCCGGATGTGTGCGAATTGATTTTCGTGTCCTTAATCATTGATCATTAACACATTCTCGATTCTGAATCCCGAAAATCCTAATATATAATTACTTATTCCTAAAAGTGTCCCCGGTGATATTCGTCCTTTGTCTTTATAAGGCCATACGCAGGGGTTTTGTTTTTTTTATTATTAGCTCTTGTGTTTTAACCCTTTCATGCACCCATCTTGGGATTTAACTTTTTCTGAGATTTTTTTAGACCGTTCAAAAGAGGACAATTTTCTAAAAATTTTGATGGGTCACACATTTTTTTTTTTTTTTTTTGTAAAAAATGGCAATTTAAATTTCCATTGAGTCTCTTGTCAAGGACGTAGCCAGGGGGGGTGTCCAGGGGGTCTGGACCCCCCCCCATGACACCAAAATTTGGCCTATAAAAAGGTAATTTTTTGCGTTTTCAGACAAATTTTACCAAATTAGTATCTTTGGACCCCCCCCCCCCCCATGACAATTTTTGGACCCCCCCCCCCCCCCCCCTAGAAAAGTTCCTGGCTACGCCACTGTCTCTTGTTACATAAAATGGTACACGTGTCTACCACTTCCCGTGACAGGGTTAAAGAGAATCGGTCTTTTATAATCTGACATTTTACTATGTAGCTTCATCGGGATCAACTCTCTATAGTCAATATACCTTATGTTCCACAAAGCAAATTCAATCTTCTTTAGTCCAAAAGTTAATCGTCGCATGATTTTTTGAACATCACCGACTTTAGGTATATCGTAAATCGAATTGAAATGGGAGGACAAAAAACTAAAAGCATACCTAAAGTATATAGACGGAGGGCAAAAATAATATCAGTCGGCTCCTTGAAGTAGGCCACCCTCAATACTTATCTCAATGGATCTAAAAATTGCAGGTGGCCTACCGAAGCAAAAATCTAAGGAGTCTTCATAGCATTCTTTTTGTCCCCAATTGTACATCCCTTATGTGAGTATACACTGGCGTCGTGTGTTATATGGCTACGCTGCATATTTACTCCTGAAACCCGCATGCAAAATATCGATTTGAAGGAGTGCACCCCCCCCCCCTCATTCAATAGTTCGACCTTTTTCGCAGGTTTAAATGGATGAAACACAATGTTGCCAGTTGCTCAACTCTACCCGACGTCTCTGGAAACGCATGAGAAATTGTCGACGATCTGCAATAACTTATGGATAGCTTAAGAGAGTCAGTGAGTCAAACAAAACTGTTACCCTAGCGGCGCGCGGCGCGATGACGCTCCGCGCCACGCCAAGCTGCGCCGTCGTCGACCCGGACCGTCAGTGTTTATCTAAACCGCAGACCGAGGCGCGGTACCGCGCACAGTAAGCAGTTATTACCATTTTAGTCGTCAAAAATAAAAAAACTTAAAGTAAAAAACTTAAAATAGCCTATAACATTAGGTAAATGAGTAAAGGGCATAGCAGGATAAGCATATGATTTTGGGCCCGGGCGCCTTTTTTAACGAAACTTTGGGGACTTGTTAAGGACCATGAGAAACTAATTTCTGCAAATTTTCAGCCCTTAATTCTGATTGGTTCTCGCGCTAGACGGTTTTTTCGAAATTTCGAAAAAAATTAATTTCTCGAGAACGGCTGCACCGATTGAGTTCAAATTTTAGGACGTAATGAAAGTAACCAAAATGCATCCAAAAACATTTATTTGATTTTTTTTAGACCGATTTTAGGGGTCCAAATGTCCAATTTTCGGTGTTTTTATTTTTTTTAACCAAGTTGCGATTCTGATACAACAACCAAAATTGGACTGTAGACGCCTCTAATATGCATCTATAACATATATTTTTCCCAAAAATGTACGCCACTTACGCCATAGTGAAATCTACGAAAAACTGGTTCAAGGGTCAAAAATCGCATGATTCCGAAAGGGAACTTTAAAGATATTCACATCAGTCGAAAGTGTGAAAAAAAATGCGTCTTTTAGCGCAAACCGCGAGTTTATATCTCAATTTACCGAAAAGTGAGAGAATTTAACTCAACTCTCACAGGCAAAAAACACACGTTCAGAGCTTGACCCTATGTAAGTACCTTCTATTTTGGCTTCACCCGCATCGTGTCCCTGTGGCCGAGTGGAGAAAAGCGCCCGTCTGCCGTGCGTGCGGTTACAGGTTCGATCCCTGGTCCCGCTATTACTTTTTTGCGCTCTCTCTCTCACTTGCCGTTTCGCACTCTTTCAAAGATCTACTTTCAAATCTCCGTATTCAAAGACATGTTTCTTAGTGGATTTTCTTTTTTTTTCTTCTTCTTCCTTCCTTTTCTCTTTTTTACATTCTCCTCTCTCCCTAAAACGCAGTTCTGCCGTCCGTGTATATTTTATGGCATTTATTTAAAAAAAAATTGGTATTTTGACAATTTAACGGCGATTGGTGCGACTTAGAAAATATCACAGACGCGAGCATTAGAATGTGAGCTGAACTGAAATGTGTAATCGTTTTTTCAACTGATAAATCATCGGTGAATTGATAAATGCCATAAAATATACACGGACGGCAGAACTGCGTTTTAGGGAGAGAGGAGAATGTAAAAAAGAGAAAAGGAAGGAAGAAGAAGAAAAAAAAAGAAAATCCACTAAGAAACATGTCTTTGAATACGGAGATTTGAAAGTAGATCTTTGAAAGAGTGCGAAACGGCAAGTGAGAGAGAGAGCGCAAAAAAGCAATAGCGGGACCAGGGATCGAACCTGTAACCGCACGCACGGCAGACGGGCGCTTTTCTCCACTCGGCCACAGGGACACGATGCGGGTGAAGCCAAAATAGAAGGTACTTACATAGGGTCAAGCTCTGAACGTGTGTTTTTTGCCTGTGAGAGTTGAGTTAAATTCTCTCACTTTTCGGTAAATTGAGATATAAACTCGCGGTTTGCGCTAAAAGACGCATTTTTTTTTCACACTTTCGACTGATGTGAATATCTTTAAAGTTCCCTTTCGGAATCATGCGATTTTTGACCCTTGAACCAGTTTTTCGTAGATTTCACTATGGCGTAAGTGGCGTACATTTTTGGGAAAAATATATGTTATAGATGCATATTAGAGGCGTCTACAGTCCAATTTTGGTTGTTGTATCAGAATCGCAACTTGGTTAAAAAAAATAAAAACACCGAAAATTGGACATTTGGACCCCTAAAATCGGTCTAAAAAAAATCAAATAAATGTTTTTGGATGCATTTTGGTTACTTTCATTACGTCCTAAAATTTGAACTCAATCGGTGCAGCCGTTCTCGAGAAATTAATTTTTTTCGAAATTTCGAAAAAACCGTCTAGCGCGAGAACCAATCAGAATTAAGGGCTGAAAATTTGCAGAAATTAGTTTCTCATGGTCCTTAACAAGTCCCCAAAGTTTCGTTAAAAAAGGCGCCCGGGCCCAAAATCATATGCTTATCCTGCTATGCCCTTTCATGATCAGGTTTAATTAGATTCAATAGGTGGATTGTATTATATACCTGATTTCCTTAGTTTATAATCGGTTAGTCGTCTAACCGATTATAAACTAAGGAAATCAGGTATATAATACAATCCACCTATTGAATATAACATTAGGGTTGCCATTTTAAGGATCATTAATGGCATTCTCTAATCCATCAGTGATTTAACCGGTTGAAGGAAAGTTTACTGATTTGAGTATTTTTATAAGAGCCATCTGTCGTTCATAACTGATATTTGTAATCTTTGCTTCAACTGGTGAATCAACGGTGGATTGTAGAATGTCCTTAACGATCCACAAATAGCAGCCCTGCAAGCCTAACATTGTTGTTGAATCATTGCTCTGCTTATAGGAATGGGGCTCTTGCAAACTTTTGCATACAGGGGATTGAAGAGTTGATTCTTGTATAAAAACCTGTAAAAATGACGATGAACCATTAAAAAATCACAAAATTCACTCTCAAAATCGGGCTTAATAGCGGAGAGACGCAAGTATCATGGGAGAGTCCTATCTTATTTGAGACATATCTCTGTGTTTTCGTAAAGAAAGTGACGTAATAGACAGGAATCTCCCATGGTACCTGCGTTGAACCGCCATTACGATCTAGCCGTAATAGTAGTTGTGTGAGTTTATTACTGAATTTTACACTTTCTCAGTGTGATTATCGTGATTTTCGCTGCTTTTTACATCAGATTGGACTGTTCATTTGCTCCCAGCAAAAGTTTGCTAGAGCCCCGTTAGGAATGCTATCTTACTGGATCGAATGATTGAAAATGCAAAAAAATTACATTTTATTTACTTATTTATTTATTTATTTATTTATTTATTTATTTATTTATTTATTTATTTATGTATTTATTTATTTATTTATTTAATTTTGTACATAAGAGCCATTTAACTTTGAATACACGCCAGAAAATGACATTTTCAACACCTTCTGCGTGATGATTCTTGGTGATTTCCAGTTGGCGATTTTCGGCCCCTGTGCGGCGGACGCGTCTTCATCGAAAGTGAAATTACACCGTCGCGGCGTCTCCTACGCGCTCATTAACTTGTAATCAGATTCGTCGCGACGCCTCCCGCTCGCGCTCAACACCGACGTCCGACAAGCGCATGCGCAGACACAGCGGCTATGCGGCTGCCGCACGCGACCCGGCTCGACTTGACGAGTTGACCCGATCATTGGAGATCATCAACGTTGCCAATTTAGTCGACAGGACAGGTGACCGTATTCAAAACATAATCCAGCCATGCATATGTTACGGGCAAACAGTGGCGTCGCGTGCAATTTGGCAACAATGTATTCTATCCATTTAAACTCATGTAAAACATCGAATTCAGGGGGTGCACAGTGCAAAAGGAAAATTCGATATATTTAATGAGTTTAAATGGAGCAGTTGCATTGTTGCCAGATGGCACGCGACGCTACTGCGGGCAAATCGCGATTCGCCCAGTTTTTTGTGGGGTGAAAATGCTTTTTTTCTCAAAAAGGGTGAGCCAAGTTACGATTTGCTCAGCCGCCGGGTTTCGCCGGTAACACATAGACATGTGGTTGATTTTGGCCCGAGGAATAAAGTATGGTAATGTGTTTGTTGTGTATTTTTGCTTCAGAGCAATATGACGCACATTGATTCTATACGTAAAATTCGGCGAAAATAACGACGCTCATTAAAAACTTTCAAAGCCCTCTCATCAACTCAGAAAATCATTTCCATTTCAAACAACTTGTAAAAGTCGATTAACGCCTATAAGACAGATGGACGACGAATGGGGCTCTTGCAATATTTTACTATAAATATATGAAGTTAAATCTGATGTAAAAACCAGCGAATATCACACCAAAAAAAGCTGATAAAATTCAGTAATAAACTGAGAAAACAGCTGTAAAGGCAATATCGTAATGGTGGAGCTACACAAGAATCATATATGGGAGATTCCTGTCTAAGTCACTTTCTCTACGGTCTGAGAGTAAATTTTGTGTTCAATATGTACTCATCGTAATTTTTTTTCTTCAATCAGCTGTAGCAAAGGTTTGCACACTAAAAAAAAATTACCAGAAAATATGACAATATATGAACCCATGTAAGGATGGAACAATAACCAAAATTCTAGTGTTTGTACCATAGCTCTTGTTTTTTTTTTTTTTTTTTTTTTTTTTTTTTTTTTTTTTTTAAAGGAAATTCTATAGTTCTATGACCATATGCTGGTATTAAAACCAGGATTTTCTGGTCAAAGTACTAGACTTTCTGGAGTCATTTACTTATTGTTGTGCTTCTAGTAATATAACTAGAATCTGGTATTATGACCATAGATTTTTTTTCAGTGCAAAGCGCCTCATTATGGAACTAACATTTCATAAGAGTAGCATGATTATTGCTGCGGGGCTCGTTTAGATGGTTCTAACAAAAATAAGTAGGTAGCGCTGTCAGAAAATGAGTGGATCATTTTTATATCGACAGGATGTCAACTCTGTGGCAGGGCTTTAAAGAGAGTCGAAATGAACGACTTAGAGAATCCTTAAACGTAAACGTGAACGTCATCATCGTCGCATCGAGTCGCGTCCATCCAGCCATGGTCTTACAGGTACCCCCCCCCCCCCACCTGCCAGACTCCTCCTCCTCCTCTTCCATTGCGCCGTCACGTCTTTGACGATGTCACTTTAATCGGGATCTGCTGTCATTGCCACTGTCATGCCCATGCCACTACATATACATCGCGACCGTCCCCGTAACTCTCCACCGCACTATAGTCTGAGATAAAAAAAAAAATGGCCAAAAATTAGTGGAAAAAAAAAT
This sequence comes from Trialeurodes vaporariorum, assembly GCA_011764245.1. Taxonomy (NCBI): domain Eukaryota; kingdom Metazoa; phylum Arthropoda; class Insecta; order Hemiptera; family Aleyrodidae; genus Trialeurodes; species Trialeurodes vaporariorum. Next base: position 50,844,143 of record VMOF01000220.1, read on the forward strand.
CATCTTAAATCATAGTTTTCAACCTTTTAAGCTGAACTTAAAACTTTCCAGTGATAATCCTAGGTTTAACTTACTTGTGAAAAGTGATTTCCGTGATTTAAATAGGCCCTGAAAGTTTATTAATGGCGCATTGATGAAAAATGTACTTTCTGATTTTTGGCCTGTTTTTTACGATCTCAGACCACAGTGCGCCGCGGTCTTTTCGTCCATGTATGAGCTGTGACAGTGTGTCGTTTAGAGGAGATATGAACGTTTCTCAGCGTCAGCAGTGAAAGTACCACTCCGAAACGAATCCTTTTACAAGTCCCGGCCACCATAGTTTCGTATCCTGAATTGGCAATCTATAGTCACCAATCGTGATTATCCAATGCGCTGGATATGAATTCTCAATGAACCCACAATGAAGGTTAGACGATCCCGGATTCCGGACACCCTCGTCCATGAATATGGTTACATCCAAAATAACGAGGTACCAGTGGGGATAAAGATACCTGAATAGAATATGCAATACGCAACACACAAAATACCATATTTAACACATGTATCGAGGGCATTGCGTCCCCTGGTAAAAGTGTTCCATGAATTTCCATGACCAAAATCCCGCGGGCAATTATTTATAGTAATTACCCACGGAAGTTTGGTCATGGAAATTGTCTATCATTGCTAGATTGTTTACACATTTTAACACATTTTTTTTTTCTTAATGACACCGAAAAGTTAAACATGAAGCTAAACACTTAGCTATTCAGTCAAACATCAACTCTTCCGTTCGGCTTCTTTCTTAACGCGCACAAATCTTCTGAGGAATATTCTGACTTTTACGAAATCAACAATTTTTGCAAGTTATCAGCGCGTGGAAATAAGGTATCCCGGTTCTTTTATGATTATCTATCCTAAACAAACGGATGTATCGGAAGGATTTTGCTTCAAGCAAATGTACTATAATTTTTGTGTGAAATTCTTTGAAATAGCGTGAAGACAATGAAACTTTTTTTCATTTTCAGTAAGATGTATTTGTGCCTAAAATGATGCAGAGCATAGACACTTATTTAATTTGTCTTCAGGCTTTTTTGGAGGTCGTGTTCTTTATGTGTTCTTTATGTTCTTTATGTTCTTTATGGGTAGTGAAATCAAGCCTCGCTTTTATTCGACGTCATTGCTAAATGTTTCTCTGCCAGACTGAAAAATTTGATGAATGTTTTAAATTGTTATGAATGTCATAAATTTTGAAAGGCTTAATTTAAGACGTTTGTTTGTTTTTTTTCTGTTTCAGTGTGATCAACTGGGTGACTCGGAAGAAGTATCCATAGCGACAGCAGCAGTAGCAGGGCACAAGCTCGTGTCTCATATAATGGGCGCGGAAAAGCATACGAAGGGAGATTCCTCACCCTCAACCTCACCTTCAACCTCACCCTCACCCTCACCTACACCCTCACCCACACCAACAACTACATCGTCTAAATCTACAAGCACCTCCACGGACTCATCGGAGCAGCGATTGGCTGTGCTTAGCTACGAGCAAGTTCGCAGGTTGAAAGATGTCATGGACGATGCCGTCTCTATTCACGGTCGTGGTAACTTTCCTACTCTGGAAGTGCGTTTACGAGACTTAGTGACTGTGGTGCGTGAAAAGTTGGAAGCCCCGACGACTGATGGGGGTGCAGGTATGAAAGTGCGCGATATCCGATTGAATGGGGGTGCCGCTTCGCACGTCCTTGCCACGGAGTCGCAGCCATACAATGACCTCGACCTCATCTTCGGAGTAGAGCTCTCCGGAACCAAGAACTTTGACCGCGTCAAAACCGCCGTTCTCAACTCGCTCTTAGATCTCCTTCCGGAAGGCGTCAGCCGCAAACGGATCTCCACTTGTAGCCTCAAAGAAGCCTACGTTAGCAAAATGGTTAAAGTGAACAACGACGGCGATCGGTGGTCACTCATCTCTCTAGGTAATTCTCGAGGTCACAAGAACGTCGAGCTTAAATTTGTAGACTCAATGAAGAGACAATTTGAATTCTCTGTAGACTCTTTCCAAATTGTCCTAGACTCTTTGCTCCTCTTCTATGAGTGCAGTGATCTACCCATTACTGAAACTTTTTACCCGACAGTTGTAGGTGAATCAGTGTACGGCGATTTTCAGGAGGCACTTTACCATCTTCAAAAAAAGCTAATAGCTACCAGGCATCCAGAAGAGATCCGCGGCGGCGGTCTTCTTAAATATTGTAATTTACTCGTCAAAAATTACCAACCTGCCAAGCCGGATTATATCAAGACATTAGAGCGATACATGTGTTCTCGTTTTTTCATAGATTTTCCCGACATCCTCCAACAGAGGGCCAAGCTGGAAAACTATCTGTGGAACCATTTCGTTGGATCCGAGGAGGAAAGCCTCAAGTACCAATATCTTTTACTCTTGCACAACGTAGTCGAGGAAAGCACCGTGTGCCTCATGGGACATGAACGTAGGCAAACTCTCAATCTAATTGCTCAACTCGGCAATCAAGTTCTATTTGCGAAACAAACCCGGTTACTACCGCCTACGACCGCCTTTATCTACGCCAACGGTTACTACTATGCGCCTCTTGTCCCGTGTACCTGCACCTCTTACATGACTTGCTCCTCGTAATTTTTCTCTCTCTCCCTCTCCCCCTTTTCTCCTCCCTCTCCATATTTTGCATTCTCGCATAATAATATTCGCGCATTCTCTATCTTGTCATCATTGAACAGGGTGTCCCAAAACTCCATCCAAATGAATAACTACAGGAAACTGACTTGCAAACGAAGAAAATTAAATGGTCAGGATATAGTCAACATTTTGACCATCCTTCAATATTTGTTTTGTATTTGTCGCCTAATTTTACTGACAAAGTCACTGTAGATACGTGTCGATACATAAAGTCACACACTATACTCATTTTAAAGCTATTTTTTAGTTCGGATACCCAATTTTAATATGGTAAAATGTTGTCAAGAACTCGGTGCTCTTAAGTGTTGTTTCCTCCCGTTCATTTAATGGAATTCGTGTGATACATTTGGTAGTATGCAATCGCATTCGACAGTATCAAACGAGTTGCTATCCAAGTATAGTTGTTGTGACCCTAGTTCAACCGTGAAATAATTTCATCCAACATACATTTATTCGCTTTTCGTATTATTTGTTTTTTACCGACAAATGTTGAACATTTCCGTCACTCGTATAAAATTATCAACCCTCTTTTTTCCCCCCTCTAGTCCGTAGAGGTATCCTAGGACAAGATTTTGGACACCCTGTACCCTAGCTCGAGAGTGCACCTGCTGGCTGTGTTTTTCCTCTCACATTTAGCAAAAGAGAGGCATTTTATTCTTTTTTCTATTTATATCATTTCTGTTAAATGTTGAGGATAGTGTCTTATTTAAACTAATAAGTACAATATATTTGGGATACGCATTACAATGACTAATATCACTTCATGGAGATTCTGTTGCATAACCAAAATTCGAACTTCTGAGAGCACATTCGTCAGCATAACTTTTAAGCCGACCACAGTGTTACCAATTCTTCAAATATTGTAATGTCTATTATCACTTCATGAAGATTCTGGTACAAAACCAAAATTTGAACTTCGGAGAACACATTTGTCAGCATAACTTTTAAGCCGACCACAGTGTTACCAATTATTCAAATATTGCAATTTATACATCTGAAATGCTTCATGATGTATATTATCACCAACCTAATGTTGCCGAACTAATGTTCTAACTGGTCGCAGAAGTTAAAAATCCATAACTATTAAGTATCGTCGAATTCGGAAATTCTAAGTGTAAAACAACGTTATAGGCGAACCTCTGATTATTATTAAATATCTGTGGTGGTTTATTTCTGTCAAAAAGTAGGTGTGTGTTTGTCGTATCCTAAGGCTCGTAGATGGGTTATGTTGACTAACGTGTGAACTCTCTTTTTAGCCTTAACCTTGGTCCTGTATTATAATCTTAATTAAGTATTTTAGTTATTGTAATACGCACGCGTGCCTAGTCTTTCATTTCTATTAATTTAAATATGACACAACAACTCTCAATACGAAACAATTTCTTCTTCATTTTTTTGGGAAAGATGGCTATTCCATTCTATCAGCTAAAGCTGTCAAACAGTATTTCACAATAACAACTCAACGTCGCAACGTGTCAACTCGTAGTGCAGTCACTTTACTTAAACATTAAACGTCTAAGAGCTCCAAAAAAGGTTTTGTTATGTTTTTCCAGAATCAATTGAGACTTTGAAAATCATCAACATAATGACTGACTGATTATTATTATTATTATCATTATTATTATTGTAATTGTTTTTTTTTTCTTTCTTTTTTTTTCTTTTTTTTTAAAGAGAATAGCAACACAAGCAACACATGTTTGTTTAATATTTTTTCCAACCATCGAATGTAACTTGTATTTATATCGGTTGGATGTACTTTTGTTTCTTTACCTTCTGTTGAATTACCCGATTATCCTTTTATTTCATCGAAGATGTTGTGAACAAGCATAATTTATTCTAGTCGAACTGTTAAGAACGATGCTGTTTTGTTCATGAGAGAATATTATATTTTATTAAATTTTATTTTTAAGCGTTTGATTTTAAGTTTAAATAATTTTTAAATCAACACTGATCCAGTTCGAAGTTTGAAATTGAGTTATTGTTTTAAATCATTTTCAAATCGCCCAAGTTTTTGAGAGAGAATGAAACAATCGATGGTTTTTTTTTTATTAATTTGTAATTTTTCTCATACATTTTGATACACGGTGAGATTATTTGTCTTGCAGTTCACAGATCACGAACGCACAAAAACACCTAGCTATCTCCCGCGCGTTTTATTTCTGCGGTGATGGCGTCTTCATGGACAGATGATTTCGTTCCCTTTTATGAAGTCCTTTGTTCCATGTGCTTAACGTCTAAAATGTTTCTAAAATTGGTGTTCTATTAATATTATTAAATCCTGAACATTTATCGATGAAAGTCTTTCAAACTATTATTTAACTTTTTAAAACGCTTTCCCCTGCTATCCATCATACAGTTTAGTTTTGATGGAAGTGAACATAGTAAGTTCCGTTAAACATTCTTGAATATGGATTAGAAAAAGTACATCAAAAGTGCACGAAGAAAGTAAAATTTGCAGAATACTTCTTTTGTCTTTTAGACGCTAACTAAGGTGAATGTTCTTTTCTTAAATCACTGTAGGAAATGACATATTCTTCTGGCCTATTTTTTTAAAGATTTCTTGAATTTGATCACCTAAGCTCAGACTTCGTTTAAATCATCGATAATCCAAGATTTCTCCCCTCGGGCTTAGTCGCAAAGTTAAGGGTCTCATCGCTCCAACCATGTGATTTCTTTGATGATGTTATTTTTCTTTACATTTTGCTGCTTTAATTTCAAAGAAGGGAAACATATTCGTTAAAAATGTACATAATTGACTGCAGTTGCTCATGGTAAAAGCTTCTCTTTTTGACTGTTTTAACTTATGCTTAAATATCCGATTGTTTGATTGATCAATGTCAGAGTTCTGTTGTTTTTTTCTCTTTTTCTCCTTCTTTCTTTCTCTTTCCCCCCACATTATGTTTAGTTTTGTTATTGTTTAGTTTTTTAGGAAGATAGATTAGAAAATTTAGTTTCTCTAATCTACATTTTTCCAATTAATTGATTAATTACATTTATTCATTTATTGTGTTTCAATTTGCTCTTACAATTAGTTAAAAACTAAATCAAATTATTTAAGTATATGTTCGTTAATTTATTGAATATCTATTCATCATTGTATTAATTTTTCAAAGAAAAGTTTGAAAATGAATTTAACGTTTACTGATTAATTTAAGATTCTTTTGTCTCTGAATGGCTTTTAAAATGACATTTTTTTCCATGTTTTAAACGCCTCTCTCAGTACTTCATTCTGAAAATTATTATAAAAAGTAAAAGAAAAGGTTTATAAAAATTGTTTTTTCATTATAGTTAGCTATCCTGTTCAATCCTCATTTTTTCCATTTATTTATTCACTAATTCATTAAATTATTTTCCTTTTCTACGTGTACCTTTTTTGTTTCTTAATGATAATCAAATCTATTTTGAACTACAAATGCACAATTTGATGGAGAGCAATGACTATTGTTCTTGCATAAAATTTAAACCGCTGAATTACAAAAAAAAAAAAAATTACGGAAAGTAGGATCTTTTGTGCCATATTGCGACCCTTAGATGACTCACGAGCTCTTTCAGTAGGATATCTCTCTCATTCACAATTTTCCAAACTTGCCTAACTCTTGATCTGCGTAAGTTCCGGACTCATGTACCAAATATCATTAGTGGTTAACGGGTTTGAAAACAATGGATTTGAGATTCGTTACTTATTTTTTCGACAGTTATATCGACGTACTCCTTATGTTTATTTTTTCATCTGTCTCCTCTAGATTTTCAATCTATTTATCATTTTTAGTAACTGTAGTAGTTCCCGATTTTCCACCCCTACGTTTCTTCAATTCGTCCTTAGTTCCTTTTAAACCGACAAGCATTTTTTTAAAAAAAAAAAAACATTCATTTCGCCAAGTGCACTACAGCCTTGAAGAATGAGCCTGAAATATCTTCTAGGATTCTCTCTTCTCTTTTCTTTTTCTGTGGCGTTCAAGTTACCGTTTTCATTTAAGACCACGTCCAGAATGAATTGAATTAAATCGAGACCCAAGCTGCGTTTTGGATCGGTTTTACACACCTTTGCCTATTTTCTCAACGGCAGATTCAGCGAGCTTCCGTTATTATTGGTAATAGGACCCCTGAAATTTCTTTTGGGGGGGGGGGGTGAAAATTACCTCTTATTTTGTCAACATTTTTTTTATTTGTCTCAGGCACACATTATTGAAGGGCAATTACTGAATAAGGGTTTTTTGGTACGTTCAACACGTGATGCATTTGTTTGCTCGAATAGCATCATCACTTGAACTGTGCATTTCATGCTCATAGACGTGTTAGTTCCTCTCTTTTCGTGCCGGGCATTACAATTTGAAACAAAGCATTAAGTTTGAAAAAAGAGTGTCAAAAGAATGTAACTGTAAATTTGAGATACACTTTTTTTTATGTATTCCCTATTTTTCCCCCAATTTTATTTCGGATGTTCATTGTTTATTTCGTTTTGATTTCATTGGTGTAATTCACGATTTTCGGTGGGCTTCTTACATACAAAAAAGGGTCCCTTTGTTGATTTAAGGTCTGAGAAAATGAAATTTATTTAATAGACAGTTCAAACCTTCATTCCCATGATCGAGGAGGGTTCGTCTCCTCTAGAAACAATATAACACAAAAAAATTATAAATGAAGATTCATTTCTATACTAGAAATACATATTTTCGAGATACTGCAACTGGACAGAATTTTGCGGAAAAGGACGAAGTAACATCATATGTTTCCAATTTAGCGGGACATCTTTAGCTGTTTAAAAAAACAAACAAACAAAAACAAAGAAACTAAACATATCTGTTGCGGGAACTTTGTGTACCTTTGAGAGCCTCGAGGATGATAAATATCGTCGTTGAGAATTTCATTTGAACCTGTACATTCTTAACTGTTTTTAATTGAGATGATAAAAAATGGGAACTTCTCTTGTCTCTGGTTTTATCCTGCAAAACACTGACCAATTACAGCTGATATTAAAGGCTCCGTAAAATAATTTAAGTTTCATAAACTTCTTCCTAAATTAGCGTTGGTTCATTGAACGACTCGTCCTGCTTTTCAGCAATAAATCTAAGAGTACGACAGTGTGTCTGATTAAGATATTGCTCAATTTTCTTCTGCGGAGGTATAATTCAAACTCAATTATGTATCATAATTACAGAGCCGAATAAAATGTCCTTTGAATGATGAAAATCTAATGGACATTCAGAAAAACTGCGAGTCCAGCCAGGTCAGGCCAGAGGAAAGGAGAATGTTGAATTGTTTTATTAAGTAAAATCCCAAGACCAGCAAAAGGCGTCTGTTCCTCCTCAAAGTATTTAGCGTGCAATTTTTCCTATTCATTGGCGTGCAATTTTATTTTATTTAACTATCTATTAATACTATTTTTAAAATTTGAGAACAGGCTCGGTTGCCACCATGAAATTAGAGGAAAATTTTAAAACCCTGAAAGGTTCCTTTACAATGTATATAGTATATACACTGTTTCATTAATTTTATGATAACTTTTAGATCTCTTTTATTAAGTAACATTTTTATTTCAAAGGAATTGTATTTATTTGTATTGTTTATTTCAATTGTATCATTTAGGTCCCTACAAAATCGATTTTCCCCTATTTTTTATGTACGTTAAAAAAAATCAGTCAAATTTTATGGCAAATAGCAGTGTGGATTCATCCTGCTAAACGACTCTGAGAAATGTAGGTATACAAAGAAGGTGTACAAGTGGGGTGGCGTCAGTGGTGGCTCGTGCATTTTTACAACCATGAGTTTCACCATTTAAAGCGATGCAAAAGTATCGATTTCTCGAGGGTTCGATGAACCACCTGAAAATCGATAATTTTACTTAGGTTAAAATCATTATAATCCATTGTTGCTACATTGCACGAACCTCCACTGGCGTGACAAAATGTGCCGGTTCTATTCTGACGTTTTAGAATTTTTTTGGTAACATTTTCTTTTTTATAGGAAAACTCTTATGTTGCTCATGAAGTTTTTCGTTACAATTTTTTATTGTTAGAGAAATTATTCCTAAAATTGTCTCGAGAATATTTTCCGCATTTCCAGCAAATGAAGTAAAAGTCAAGAGAAAGCCTAAAACGTTGAAATGCTCTCAGCGCATTTTACTGCGACGACACTCCTCAATCATAAATTGTCCACGCAAGTCTGTCTCCTAATAGCATATTACTTTGTCCATAACTCAATATTTTTAAATTCAGAATTGTTTTGATGAACCTTGTCCATTTTTTAATGAATTCATTTATAAAGCAAAATCATATCCTTGAATAAAAGAAAAAAAGAATAAAACCACGACTACTGCTTCTTATTTATTTTCTTCTTAATGTCCTTTTCTAAGATTATTCTATTATTACGTATTCCTCCGATAAAAACTACTTTATGTACGAGGGGCGTTCAACTTATAAGTTTCCCTATTTTTTATCTCTGGCCTTGTTGGTGATGGAAAAATTTCATTTATACAGTAGAATCCGCCAAATCCTCAGCTTTTCAACGGTATTTTTGTTTTTGAAATTTGAGCAATTTTTGTAGGAGAAAAAGCTATATTTCTACACCCGTGTCAAAAAAGTCCCCCGCCAACTTTTTCAGCAAAAAGTATTCGCCTGTTTTGAACAACACAACGTACACAAGTGTACAGAATTTTTTGGGACAATCAAGGGATTTTGTTAGTTGAGTTTATGGAACAAGGCTCAACCATCAATTGTGGCAAATATCGCGAAACACTCAATAAATTGAGGAGAGCAATCCAGAACAAGCGTCGAGGAAAACTCTCGAGAAGAATCAACGCTCCTTCACGATAATGCTCGCCCTCACAGTGCCACCGAAACTGTTGTGTTGATTGGAAAGTTTGGCTGGGATATTTTGTCACACGCTCCCAAGAGTCTGGACCTTGCCCCTCCAGATTTATCACCTATTCCCGGAGCTCAAGAAGAATCTTTGAGGCGTCAAGTTCCAGTCAGATGACCACCTGAAGGATACCGTGATGAATTTTTTCAAGTCCTTAGACCGAGAGTTTTTCGCCCAAGGTATTGAAAAGCTGGTTCATCGCTGATGCGAAAAATGTATCAATCTGGAAGAAAATTATGTGGAAAAGTCGTAAAAATGGAATACTTCAAAAATAAAATGTATCTTTTATTTTAAAGTTTTGCGTTCTTCATTCCAAGTGTCAAAGTTACTTTTTACTTCCCATTTCAGAAGTTGGCGCGGACTTTTTCGACACGGGTGTAGAAATATAGCTTTTTCTCCTACAAAAATTGCTCAAATTTCAAAAACAAAAATACCGTTGGAAAGCTGAGAATTTGACAGATTCAACCGTATAAATGAAATTTTTTTTAGCACCAACAGGGTCAGAGATAAAAAATAGGGAAACTTATAAGTTGAACGCACCTCGTAGTTAAAGGCATTATAGCGGAGCTGCGCTGATATGTACCATCAGAAATTAAGTGGCGCAGCGTGCAATTTGGCAACGTTGCAGTTCGTCTATCGAAACCCATGAAAAATATCGAACTGCTGGGTGTTCGGTGAAAATCTTCGCATTCGACCTTTTTTTTTTTAAGGAATTAACTGGACACAGAGCAACGTTGCCAAATTGCACGCTACGCCATTGCAAAGATATCTGTCTAATTTGAGACTTTCCTCTATCTGTGTCTTTATACAGACAGAGTGACAAGTTGGACAAGAAACTCTTATGATACCAGCATTGCTTCGCCATCTTTGCTCTCAAATGGTGGAGCCTCGGCGGCAGATGTCATGGGGGATTCCCGTCTAATTTGTCACACTCTCTATACATAGAAACACTGACATCAGAGAATAGCCTCAAATAGAAAGTCTCTCATGATGTACCTTCGTTGCTCCGCCATTACGGCTTAAAGTTAAACTATGTCACCTACACTGCGGTACGGTTAGGCAGAGCGGCTCGAGCAATTTGGCAACAATGTTATGCCTCCATTCAATTCTGTGCAAAAAACTGATTAGACAGTGATGCAGCACTTTATACCACAAACGATTGTTGTACATAAATTTTAAAGGAGGGAAAACAGTGCTTTCAGATTGGTCGAGCCACCACCGCGCTTAAAGAATAACCACTTCAAAATGTATATTAATGGCAACTGGGCAAGCATTCGAAAAAGAAAATCAATCTCTAGTTTATTTAGTTGCCAAATGTCGGCAGGAAAATCATAAAAATGACCATTTAAATCGTTTTCAAAATCATTCCCTATGCAACCAGGCAACGATGCTCGTTCAATTTCATTGTTACTCTAGTATGTCCTTGCTAAAGTGTCAAATATTTGAAAAAGCACCGGAAATCAAACAACAATTGATGTGATATTTGAAATAATAGGCCTGTTAAACATCAGGTGTGTTCTCAACGACAAACCTCAATTTACAATCCAATGTTGATTTTAACTGAGGAGCATACCCGGCTGTTCATAGGAGATGCCGATTTTTATTGATACACTTGTGTGAGCTTCCTGCGAGCAGTGACATAGAAGAGGTACAAAGCCGATCTTTCAGGTGCAGACAAAATAATACTCGTAATTACTCATAACAATCCGTTGCAAAGCGGCATAAGTACATTTATAGGGCGATATCTGGCTGCAGCAACGTTGCGCTTTACATATTTTTAAATTCATTAATAAAATAGAACAATTGGGTATTATTCGTAGGTACTATGCGTAAGTGGGTTTTCAATGGACTTTTAACTTTAAATGAGGCATGTGCGTTCGATCGGAATTTCAATCGTTTCGATCGTACGATCATCGAGCCCTATCAAAACTGGTCACCAATGATCATCTAAAATTGTTCCAATTACCACCTAAAGGGAGTCTCTTCACCTGCGAATTTAAAAGCGCCAATTGACTGCTTGGGCCAATGGGCTTCTTCGTTGTCGATACATCGGACTCGACTTATCGACTTCAAGGCAGCTCATCGGCTCAATTAGTTGACTCGCTTTTTTAAATTCGCTGGTGGAGAGACCGAGACCCCTTAAACAAGGTGATATCAGCATCAATTCTTGGTGATCTCACCTCATTTCGGTGACAATTGGAACAATTTAAGGTGATCTTTGATGACCAGTTTTGCTAGCGAGACAAAATGTTTCGACGGTTTCGATCACTCGAGACATCAGTCAAAAGTTAGATTAATCGAACAATTTCAAACTTTATATCGTGTTTCGGATGATGGGATCAAAATTTTTAAACTTTCGATCGATTAAAAGTTTGAAATGTTGAAATTTTCGTGAAATTGCGTTTCGATCACTTGCAGAGGCGTAGCGTGCAATTTGGCAACGTTGCAGCTCGTCCATTTAAAGCCATGAAAAAGATCGAGCTATTGGGTGTTCGGTGAACACCTTTGCATTCGACCTGTTACATGGGTTTAAATGGACACGGTACAGCGTTGCCAAATTGCACGCTACGCCACTGGCGTATACGTTAAATTCATGAGATGCAAGCAGCGCGTCTCAAACAGAGGACGATTAAAACTTCAACATTTGATGCAGAAAAATTAATCAGATTATTCTATGTGTAAACTATAGTATACAGGGTGTTTTTTTTATCTCCCCCCCCTGGTTTTTTTTCTTGCTAATTGAGATAAAATGTTGCGGTTTGGACTATTCTTCATCATTTTGGCTGAATTTTCTTTTTTTGGGGTTGAAACCCCCCCAGCCCCCCTAGGGGGGCCCCCAGGGGGGCTATCTCCAAAATTTCAAATGGCAACCCCTATCTTGTGATACATCGTTCGAAAGGGCATAAAATTCTAAGACTTTTGGCGCAAACCGGAAGTTGATATCGTTTTTCGTTTTCGATAAATCGAATTTCAAAGTTCGATTTGGACCCATTTTCAAAAAATCGTTACTCCACTTTGGAAAGTCGGAATTAAAAAAACTATGGGTCCAAAATACTCTAAAAAGCAAGTACTTTTCAGATAACGAAATGGTTTTGACATAAAATTTGATTTTAGAGCCCCAATTTTTTTTTAAAAATTTTACCCCTAAAAGGGGCTATCTTGAAAATTCCCTTCCACGACCCTTATTGAATGATACGTCGATCAAAAAAGCATAAAAAACTGAACATTTTGGCGCAATCCGGATATCGATATTGTTTTTCGTATTCGAGATATCGAATATTAAAAAGTCAATTTTCGCCTATCTTCAAAATTCGATATCTCGAATACGAAAAACGATATCGATATCCGGATTGCGCCAAAATGTTCAGTTTTTTATGCTTTTTTGATCGACGTATCATTCAATAAGGGTCGTGGAAGGGAATTTTCAAGATAGCCCCTTTTAGGGGTAAAATTTTTAAAAAAAAATTGAGGCTCTAAAATCAAATTTTATGTCAAAACCATTTCGTTATCTGAAAAGTACTTGCTTTTTAGAGTATTTTGGACCCATAGTTTTTTTAATTCCGACTTTCCAAAGTGGAGTAACGATTTTTTGAAAATGGGTCCAAATCGAACTTTGAAATTCGATATATCGAAAACGAAAAACGATATCAACTTCCGGTTTGCGCCAAAAGTCTTAAAATTTTATGCCCTTTCGAACGATGTATCACAAGATAGGGGTTGCCATTTGAAATTTTGGAGATAGCCCCCCTGGGGGCCCCCCTAGGGGGGCTGGGGGGGTTTCGACCCCAAAAAAAGAAAATTCAGCCAAAATGATGAAGAATAGTCCAAACCGCAACATTTTATCTCAATTAGCAAGAAAAAAAACCAGGGGGGGGAGATAAAAAAAACACCCTGTATATACGGAAATGAATACGGATTGACCCTTTGGATCACAACCGCAGAAACTTCAAGTTCCATTTTTTCCAGGTTTGTTATAAATATTGACTTTTTCTTGCTAATCCAAAATACAATGCGTCGAGGATACTTCCCCAGGCCCAATATAAAAACAGATCAGTCTGGTGCGACTTTGTCATCTCATCAGTGGCGGAGTGTGCAAACTGGGAACGTTGGATTTAGTCCATTGAAACCCATTAAAACTATCGAAATATCCAGGGCTCGGCGATAACTATCGAATTCGACTTTTTCAATGGGCTCAAATGGAAAAAATTCCACGTTGCCAGACAGCACACTTCGCCCTGAATCTCATCTGCACTCCGTTCCATATACACACGATAGCCACTCCATTACCCTTACGAAAGTGGTGCAAAGTGCTTTGCTGGGAGCGGGAGCGCATTGATCATTGCTCATCTCTGCGGGGGGGGGGGGGGGGGGGAATTGAGTAAATATTATAAAGTAAATTATAAAGTAAAATTAAACAAAAAGTTTTACCACGTAAGTATAAGTTATCATTAAACAACAAAGTAAATTATATACAACGTTAGACGTAAAGTTAGGCTATTTCTATTCAAAAACTTCTAAAAATGAGCTATATTTTATATTCATGCGGAGATTTGATTCCGGGTTGAATCAGAATGATTGACACACATACAACAACGCTGAAGCATAAGATCTAACCAGAAAATGTAAACAAACGCAGTCCGCCAAACCGTTGAACACCTGTCCTGTATATTGGGCACGGCAATTATTCTGCGCAGTGAAACATATTTTTATTGGCTGTAAGCAGCAGAGCTGCCGTTAAGCTACAATTAATGCCATTTTTCAATTCACCCATGATGTCACCGGTTGAGAAAATTTTACACGCTTCAGCTCAGTTTATGACTGTATTGCATAAAAGTACTCGCATCAATCTTTTCTCATCCGGTGGAGTCGTCGATGACTTTAAAGAACTTGTTGATATTTTAAAAATTCAACGACGATTGTACCGATTGAGAAAACATGACTTTTGCGAGTATTTTCGTGCAGTATAGTCATACACTGATCTGAACTGGGTAATATTTTCTCAACCGGTGGAATCATCGGTTATTAGAAAAATGCCATTAATTATACGCAAAACGGCAGCTCTGGTAAGCAGACAAGTGGAACCCCAACGCAAAGCTCACGACTCACAGTGGAGTACGCACCCCGAAAAGATGCGATTAACTGTTTTAGCGCCTTCAATGTTACATTAACAGAAGAATTTGTTCAATTATGATGTGAAAAGGTAATTTTATGCGTCACGTCCATGAGAGAGCCCCACCCCCCTTCCCCCACCCCCTTCCCCCACCCCCTTCCCCCACCCCTCCCCCTTCCACCGCCCCCTCAAATGGAAACCCCTATCTTGTGATACCTCGTTTTAAAGGGCATAAAATTCTAAGACTTTTGGCGTAAACCGGAGGTCGATATCGTTTTTCGTCTTCGATATATCGATAGTCAAAGTTCGATTTCGACTCACTTTCAAAAAATCAGAACTCTCATTTTAAAAGTCGGAATTTAGAAAACTAGGAGTCGAAAATACTTTAAAAAGCAAGTACTTTTCAGAAAAAAATACGGTTTTGATATTAGTCTAGTCTTAGAGCCCCCCAAAATTATTTAAAAAAATGACCCCTCAGGGGGGCTATCTCAAAAATTCCGAGCCACGACCCCTATCGAGTGATACATCGCTTGAAAGGGCACACAAAACTGAGCATTTTGGCGCCAACCGCAGGTCGATATCGTTTTTGGTTTTCGATATATCGAAATTTGCCAATGGGTAAAAATCCAACTTTGTCATTCGATATATCGAAAACCAAAAACGATATTGACCTCCGGTTTGCGCCAAAAGTCTTAGAATTTTATGTTCTTTAAAACGAGGTATCACAAGATAGGGGTTGCTATTTGAAAATTTTGAGTTCGGGGGCGAAACCCCCCCCTAAGGGGCGCCCCTCGGAAATTTTGGATACGCCAAAAAGTAGTTCTTGTTAAGTTATAAACATCCTCCGAGTTTCGTTTTTTTATCTTCAACCGTTCAAAAGTTAGACGGGGGGGGGGGACTTTCCTCACACCCTGTATACTGACAATGAGCTTTGTTACGTGGCGTACCATGGAGAAGGATTAAAAAAATAAGATCAGTTATGGGGATCGAACCCTGCACATGAGAATGTAAGGCGAGACCCTTATCCACTACTCCACGAAGTCACACTGATAGAGTGAGACGCGTTACTTCATACATACAGTTAGAATCTTTGATGATTACCGAGCGAGTAGGTGCGTAGTGCGAGTGCGATATTTCGTACAAAACACGCAACTTCAAAAATTCATAAATTCAAATGGCGCAAAAAGGCGCAAGGTTTTATTTCACAGAAAGACTCCAAATCGTGTCTACTTTCCGATGGTTGTTCTCGTTTTGCTAGAGTCGGCTGGATTCACGACCGAACTTGCCTTTTTCTAAATGAAACTTGTGAAAAAATCGAGCATTTTAGCAGCTAACTTTAAGTATGCAAAATAAAGCTTTATTTTAAAGAAAATGAATATTTAATGGAATTGGAACGTAAAGCATACCTTCAGAAGTCGAATCCATGGTCCAATAATTAATTTCTCATTATTCGTCTTTACTAGGAGTACGATGATCTGGGGCGTGTGCGAGAGTGACTCGGTAGGTAAACAATAGCAGATGCTGCAACGGTCACTTTCGTCCTCTTGCCGACGACTCATAGTCAAGATTAAAAATCCGACACTTACCTTACGTAATCGGCAGGTCATTAACGTACTCAAATCACTAAACATTTTTCTTTTTTGAGCATGTTTACATTTTCGGGTTAATCGCAGCTTTTCGGGGTGCATACTCCACTGTGCGACTGTTGTTCAATTTTCCAGCTCAATTTTGGTCGGGACTCATCGAAACAACAGCCGACTGTCGCCTTCCGTTAAGTAATGGAGAAAGGTTAGGTTTTCTTCGCGGTTTAAATTGGCGGTTTTTTTATTTTTTATATATTTCTTTTTATTCTTATTTTATTTTTTTTATACAAAATAATGGTTTCTGACGATGTATTCAAAATCTTATACCCCAAGAAATAAATTAAAATTTTGATCTCAAAGCAAAAAATTTCAGGTAGATTCTGGTTAGTGGGAGGGTACAAAAAATGATGGATGAAAACTCCTCGAATTTCTTGTCTAAAAAAAGTCATGTATATGAATGAATTAGCCAGAAAACACTCCACCCGTGCGCGCAGCAACTCAAATTCATGGGTGGATACAGGAATTTATCTTTCTCTCTCTCTCTCTCCCATACTGTTTTTAGGTTCAAGTGGCAGAATAGGCCAAGAGCCTAAACTTTGCCTAAAAACTGTATGCTTTCTTGTTTTACTTATGTTATTAGCATTAGTTCTTTTTTTTCAATAAAAACGGTTCATCATCATCATCATCATCTCTTCCTGTTTAAACGTGTGCGATAGATAAGGACGTAGATAGGAGCTAAAATCATGGCCCCTTTTGCGATCCTTTTCAGTGGCGAAGCGTGAAATTTGGCAACAATGTATTTTCTCCATTTAAATTCACCAAAAAAGTCGAAGCTCCAGTCATCGCCCATCGGCGATGACCAGGCGCTCGACCTTGCTAATGTGTTTAAATTGGGGAAAGGAACGTTGCCAAATCGCACGCCTCGACACTGATCCTTTTCTAACACGTATGTTCAAATAGGAAGAGAGAAATAAAGAAAGCTGTATCCGCTAATCCTCAAATGATATTTTACCCCCAAGAAAGAGTGGTATTAGTACGTTTCAGAAGTACAGGCGCAGTTCAACTACAATTTTTGGCGAATTTTCATTTTCCATTTCTTCAAATCAATGCAAAACCTGCCTCTGACATGAACGCTTTTCTTTTAAAGCGTTCCACCAGACAAATTCTAAAGCTCAAATTCAATTTTATATATTATTTTCATCATACACGAAATGAGAAATTAGGTTGAAAAGTTTCATAGATTATCCGTCTGGGTGCGCCTACACTTCTGAAACGACATCTAATCTCGAAAGAATTTATTTTCAATACGAACATATTTGAAGTACAAAGAAAGTTTTCGGATCGTGTATATTCCGCTCTTGCTGCGCACTTACAAAATATGCATTTTATTTCGACTATTTTTTCCCCGAGATATCGCCAAATTATAAGTACGTCATCAAAATATCTTATCTTATCTCCAACTTGCACTATGAATGACAAGAGAGGGCGCAGCGTGGCGCACGATGGGGCTTTTGCACATACTTTTGCTATAAGCGATTTTATAGTCGATTCTGGACTCAGGACTGCTCTTCTGGACTGCTGTAAAAACCTCCAAAAATAACGATTGCAGCACTAAAAACTTCCGAAATCCACTCCTAAACTCAATAAGTGCCCTTTTATTTGCGCGGGCGTAATGGTGACTGAGGGTAGTAACAATGGAAGATTCCCATCTAACAATACTGTAACTCCATCAAGAAGTGGCCAATAAGAGACGACTTTCATTTGACACCGGTGTCACTTAGGTATTGCGGTACCATTCATCGGATGTGGATCATCACTCTGATGACTAATTACTCTGTGAATCATCCTTATTAGCATAGAAAGAGTGACGATTTTAAGATAGGAATCTCCCATCATTACTACCCTCGGCCACCATTACGCCCGCACATATAAAAGCATATACTGAGTTTAAGAGTGGGTCTCGGAAGTTTTTAGTGCTTCCATTGTTATTTTTCGAGGTTTTTAAACCAGAATCGACTATTAAATTGATTATAGCAAAAGTGTGCAATAGCCCCATTGTTTGGGTGCGAAAAACAGGTGTAAAAATCAGCGAGAATGTCAGGAAACACCTCTCTCTCGGGCTTTAATGGGGTTTTGGGGACTTTTGAGAGCTTTGTATCGCTCATTTAGACTCAGCCAACAGGTTTTAAGCCAAAATTGTCGATTCTGGCCGTTTTACAAGAATATCGCCGATTCAAAATTTTCGAAAATTTTGAATATTTTTTTCGGAGCCTAAAAATCAAATTTCTTGGACAGTTGTATTTTTTTCTGAAAAGGACTTGTTTTGTAGAGCATTTTAAGCTAATAGTTTTTTAAATTCCGACTTTTTTAGTGGGAGTTATGAATTTTTGAAAATGGGTCAAAATCGAACTTTGACTTTCGATATCTCGAACACGAAAAACGATATCGACCTGCGGTTTGCGCCAAAATGCTTAGAATTTGATGTTCTTCAAAGTTATGTAATAAAAATTAGGGGTCGCCATTTGAGAAATGTGATTTAGGGGGGCGGTGACCCCCGGACCCGCCCCCCTGGGGGGGCCTGGAATTTGGCAACCCCCCTAAAAGATGTCCCCCTCAAAATAATGGAACCCGTGTTTCAGCGTTTTTTGAAATTCGAACCCAAACTCGAGTTATTCGGAGCTGCTCCTTTTTTTTTTTACACCCTGTAGATATTCGACAAAAATGTGCAGTTCCGAAAAGAAAGACAATATTGTATACTTTCAATGAAAAACTTCGCACACTTGAATGTTTCTGTAATTTTGAGAGAGAGGATGTGACGACAGTTATACTTACCTCTAAATGCTCTTCAACTGCTACTCCTCCTGTTTTTTTCTCTCTCTTTAGGTCACTTGATATCTAAAATACTCAATTTAATACTTTTGAAATTCACAAGTATTAGTCAAATATTTTTGTTCGTTAAGGAAAATGTTGAAGAGGGAAACCCATCGATGAAGGGAGGAGAATGAAAGTGTAGAGGTTTTTAATGGGTTTATTTTATGTCAATGTCGTTGTTTAAAATCATTCAATTTCCATCTACTTTCCGACTATTTGAGCATCTACTTTCACCATCATAAGTGTCTCCTTCCTGAGAATCAACTTTTCCTTGAAATATTCATGCCAACGATCGCACTCTTCAACTTTTCTTAAATGTGGCCTTGCGTGCAATTCGGAAACCTTGCAGTTCGTCCGCATTTAAACTCATAAAAAAGATCGAAGTATTGGATGTTCGGCGAGCACCTTTGCATTCGACCTTTCATGTGAGTCTAACAGTGGCGGCTTGTGCGATTTGGCAACAGTGTTTTTATCCCATTTAAATACATGGAAAACAATCGAAACTCGAGGAGGCTGCCAGCCTCCGCTTGAATCGATTTTTTACCGAAGTTTAAGTGGGAAAAATCCATGGTTGCCAAATCTCACGGGCCGCTACTGGAGTCTAAATGGACACCGTACAACGTTGCCAAATTGCACGCAACGCCACTGCTTTCTTATTACAAACTCTCTAGGCCCTCGTTTTTTCTGGAAAAGAATTCAGGTCCGAGTACGACCGAGAATTTGTCCATAAGAGCCGTTTATATGGTCTTGTGACTACGTCGCACGGCATAAGAACCAATGATTATACTTGGTTTGATTTTGCTGCAGCTTTGCTGCCATAAATATCAACATTTAGATTTGAAAATGCTACATGGGACTGCGCCTCCACGCTTTTGGTTGCACTATACTTTGACAGTCTGCGGTAAGCTTTTGCAGTCGTCGTCACATGACTTCACTTCACTTGCCACTCACACGAATGAGCGGAACTTTGTGACAAACTAAGTATACACTGTTAATCGTGTGACGTGTGAGTCGCAAAAATGAAGAAGGTTCTTCCACTTTAGGTACACTAACACATCCGACCACTGGCTTAGCGTGCATTTGGAAACTTTGCAGTTCGGCCATTTTAACCCATGAAAAAGATCAAACTACACGTGGAAAAAAGACTAGTAAAATTTACCATCAGCAAAGCTGATTTTGTTGTCTGCTATCAAGTATGGTAAATTTTATCATCATATATGGTAAATGCAACGTACCTTGTGGTGAAATGTATCAACAGGTTATTTACCACAAGGTAAGTACGTTGCATTTACCATTTGATGGTCATTTACCATACTTGGTTGCAGAAACCAAAATCAGTCATGCAGATGGTAAATTCTATCGGTCTTTTTTTTCCGTGTATTGGGTGTTCGGTGAACACCTTCGCATTCGACTTTTCTCAAGGGTTTAAATGGACAAACTGCAAAGTTGCCAAATTGCACGCTACGCCACTACAGCCGACTGAGAAACTTATACCATGTTTGTAAGTTCCAATATTACAGTGTGAAAGTAACGATCGGCTGAGGTTACAAATACAAAATTGGACGAATAGCAAGCAATACCTGACTTGGGACTCGAGTGCTATGCCAGTCCGGTCTAGACGCAGAGGCAGAGGCAGAGGCAGAGAGCCGAGCCGGTTCTTCGAATCTGCTACTGCATGTGGGGGTGCAGAACACATAGACTCGAATGCGAATCATTGGCTGGCCTAGATTTCAGTATTTAGCCTTGATTGCATCACGATTGATAAAGCCTTCGGGGAAGGCCGTCTTAACAGATATTTACTAAACCCGGACCCGCTCCAGAGTCTTGCTTGAGTCCTGTCCGTTCGTAAGTATGTACACTATATACTCTACATTTACACTATATACTCTTAACACACATGAATGTGCACGCTGCACAGAGGTTTCACAAAAAATAATATCTAGCTCTGACTCTCTCTCCCTTCGCTGATGAGTCTTTCTCTTCTCCCTCTCCCTAGAGACGGCGCGTGTAATCTGGCAATGTTGCATTTAGTCCATTTAAACCCGTGTAAAATATCGTTTGGAGGGAGTGCACTATGCACCCCTGGTATTTCGAGCTTTCTCATTACTTTAAATGCGGACTGAATGCAACGCTGCCAGATTGCACACGCCGCTACTGCCACTACCTCTTTCCTATGCTCCTTATCCCTATCTCTTTTTCTTCATCCCCCTACCACAGTAGGGCGTAGCGTGTGTGTTGTTTTGGGGGTTTACACCCCCCTCAACACTTTTTTAGCGATGCAGGGGCTGAAAAAGTGCGAAAAAAAACAATAATAATAATAAAAAAAAAGTCAGGAACTATTGTTTAAAAATACATTTTCTTGAAAAAGATGATTGCCCACCTTTCTAGAGTTTGCAAGTTAAAAAAAAAAATAAAGTCATAATTTTCAAGCTCCCCCTATTTTGGACTATCCGCTACTCCACTGTCTCCTCACTCTACTTGCTTGTAGAGTACTGTATACATATATGCGATTTGTTTATTTTCTATTGCAACAGTCAAACTGAGTTGTGTAGCACGGAACTGGAGGCTGATTATGAACGATCGTATCGTTATGCTATCGAGTCGATGATCGAGTGCGTGTTATCTTATGGGTAGTGCCATTTTGAAAGGTTTCATTCCGATAGAAACCCTCCCATCTCTACGGAAATTCTCCGATGACTCCTGAGCAATCGGAGAATTTCCGTTGAGACGGGAGGGTCTCTATAGGAATGAAACCTTTCGAAATGGCACTACCCATAAGATAACACGCACTCGATCATCGACTCGATAGCATTATTACGATAAGACCGTTCATAATCAGCCTGCAGACCCGAGTCGTGATGGCGACAGATGTAGTTAACTATTCGTACATTGTAGTGTTGTTGTTATCTATCGTACACATTGAAGGCGCATCAAGCGATTTGTCGCATTCTGAAGACTGAATGCACATGCTAAGTGTGATCTCTATTATTGCAGAGAATGTACGCACTAAATAGTCGATATGGCTTCAGGTAGTTAACTGTTCGTACTTGTGAGTCTTGTTTCGGTCTATCGAAAGAATTGAAGGCGCACTATGCAATTTGTTGATGTTGTTCCTTTTTTAAGGGCTTAACGTAAGATGAACACGCTATATTGAAAGCAGAGAGTGATCTGGTCGCTTCGGATAAAGATAGTAAATTCGAACTTCTCGAAAATGAAGGTTTTTTCTGTGGTTCATTGCATCAATGAATTAAAGGAGCTTTTCGTACAGGTTTTTTTTTTTTTTTTTTTTTTTTTTTTTTTTTTTTTTTTTTTTTTTTAACCATTTAAATATAATCCGACCACTGCGGAGGAAAAAAAAAGTCTCGTGTGACTGTCGACATGTCGATAAAATTATCGAAGCAGCTAGGGAAATGTATCGCGATGATCTATATCGTTTTACGAAATGCCAGGAACCGAGGAAAGTTAAGAGTTTGAGCCAAGCATGGCAAATAAATCAAGCCTTTGATATTAGTTCAACTAAAATATATTCAACAGTAAAAGCGCAGTAGTATTCAGAGTTACCACTTCAGAGCCAAAGCGTTCATTGTTTCTCTTAGAAAGGATCTACGATGACGGGAGGGAGGTAGGGAGTTGAGAAAGCTGGCCTGGTCCATGCCCATCTACCAAA
This sequence comes from Trialeurodes vaporariorum, assembly GCA_011764245.1. Classification (NCBI taxonomy): domain Eukaryota; kingdom Metazoa; phylum Arthropoda; class Insecta; order Hemiptera; family Aleyrodidae; genus Trialeurodes; species Trialeurodes vaporariorum. The sequence goes on from VMOF01000220.1 coordinate 50,866,915, forward strand.
AAAGGAATTTATTCTTGGGTACAAAATCATTCCCATCTGTGTGAATATTCATTAAAGAAGAGAGAAATCAATTTTTTAAAGAAAGAAACAAAGCAAAAAAAAAAGACTGTTTTTCCTCTTTTTCCATTTTTTTTTCGGCAATGGGTCTGTTGCGTATACTTTTGCAATAGCAATATGACATATAGGTATATTTAAACGTAAAATTCGGCTATAATGACGATGCGCACATTAAAAACTTTCAAAATCCACTCATTAACTCTGGAAAGCACTTCCTGCATGACAGTTTGTCAGCAACAAACGAAAAAGCCGGGTCGGAACGTTACATAGTTTAAGAGAAAGATCAAATCTCGGAATTTCACTGTCATGTCAATTATTGTCAGTCACTGTCTTGAGGTATCTTGAACAAGTGAATGACCCCTATGAGGTCAATAAAAATTAATCAATATTGTGAAGACATAATTAGAACATTTTTGCAGCGTTCTGTACTTACAACGATCTCACTGAGCTGAAACACCGTTGCCATATTTGCGGATTTTTTATTACTATTATATTTACCGTGTGACCGTGCAATTTTGCACGAGAATGTTCAGCAGACATAACATCACAGAGTTTTCCACCGCGGCTCTATCTCTATCTATCTATTTATTTCATGTTTATTTATTTATTTATTTTTGTTTTCTTCAATTCTATTATTTATACTACGGCAACACGTTCTCTGCTCTCTGCTCAACAAGCGGGAACCAATGCCATGCCACCTGCGCGAACAATGCGACAAAATATTTCACGAAGGCACAGCGTTCGTTTTTCTTCTTTCCTTTCGACTTATACTTATCGCATCGTTACATGCTTCGCCTCTTTTATAATTGCTTACTTATCCTACCAGATTCTATGTATTTATACTTCAATAATATGTTTCCACCGAATTCATTTTGAGATGCCGATCATAACTCACAGCTCACTGACTGCCGAGGCCCGAGTGCCCGAGGGTATACTTTCATGGCTCATAGCATTTTAAGAAAATTCCAACTCCATGCTCCTTTCTCTCCTTCACTTATAATCATTGAAGCTTTTTGCAATGTAACTAAGTAATTAATTACACACCAGTGGCGTAGCGAAGCCCCCCAACCACAAAATAGGTCCGTTGCAAACTTTTGATTCAAGCGAAATGGAGAGTCGATTCTTTGTGTAAATTCGCGTGAAAATCACAATAATGAAAGAATTAAACACTCTCAATATCCACAAAGACCCCTCTAAAGCAGTGGCGTAGCGTGCAATGTGGCAATGTTGCACTTGGTCCATTTAAACCAATGAAAAAGATCGAAGTATTGGGTGTTCGGTGAATACCCTCGCATTCGACCTTTTCCATGGGTTTAGATGGAAAAATTGCAACGTTGCCAAAAAGCACGAGACGCCATGCCACTGCTCTAAAGGCGTTTAAGAGGAATTTAAGGTGGCGATCACAATCGTGGAGTCCCGTCTAATTGCAGGGGGACACTGCACGAGCCTCCAAGAAGACTGCGTCAAAACACTCGGACTACTGACAAACTAAGCAATCGGGCTTCCCCCGGGAAAACGACTCAGTCGGCCAATCCTGCGAACACCGTTCGTTGCATTGTGACTCACTCGCATTTGAACTCTATCTTGGAATTTTGTTTAAATGAGAATTTATTGAGTTTGAGAGTCAATTTTAGAACTTTTTGAGTAATGTGGTGTAATTTCCAAGTGATTTTACACCAGAATAGACCCTCTCTATAATGTAGCAAAAGTTAATTGAGGACTTACTGGCCGGAAAAAGGGCATGTAAAACATCAAGTGTGTTCTTTCCGTAAGATGATTCTAGGGCTGATTAGTTCGAACCGTGGACACATGTCGCTCTACACGAAAAGTCAACAGTTTTTGACTAAAATTGACAAATTTACACAAAAAGTACAATTTGAGGAACGCCTGCATCTGCGAGCATACCTGTAGGGAGAAGCCTTGATAGTTCCAAGCGGAAATACTCAAAAGTAAAGCCGGAAATTATGAAATAAGAAAACTATATACCATGAGTGCGAGTGAGGCAGATAGACTTTAAGTATATCACTTGCACTCACCAAGCTTACGGTGTATTGGATTCCCTAATTTACGTATTTAATTCTCAACCAATATTGCTCTTTTTGGCTCAAAAAATCGATAAAAAAATTACGCAGGTGCTGACGTTTTTAGATTTTGGGTTCTTTCTGTGGATTCAATTTGAAATGCCAAAAACACAACTTTGCCCAAAAATGACTGTACACTGAAAAAAAAAATCAGCTAAATTTAACTAATTTCAACTTAAAAGTATGGACACCACTTAAAACTGTTAGTTTGACTATTTGAATTAGTAAAATTAACTCCAGGCCATGTTAATTAACACGGCACGGAGTTAATTTTACTAATTCAAATAGTCAAACTAACAGTTTTAAGTGGTGTCCATACTTTTAAGTTGAAATTAGTTAAATTTAGCTGATTTTTTTTTTTTCAGTGTAGTAATAAATATAGCGCTATCCATCGGATTGAAATCTCAAAAAGTTTCGCCTGGAATCACCTGAATTCTACAGTGAAATTTGAAAGTCATTCGATGAAATCGGCATTGTCACCGTATCAATTTACTGAATACAGTGGAGCTTTCATTCTCCAAAGTTTCCATGGGTCCGGGGCCGCCGCGCCGGATGAAGGTTGGATGTGCGAGAATACTGTTCAAATTGCAACTTTATAAAACTAACATACACGGAAAAAAAAGATCAGTGAAAATAACCATACGGACACCTGATTTTGGCACCTGCTATAGTCCGTTTCATTTAAATAGAAGCTTGAGCTCGACTCTTTCCCCTACGAGTTTTACCCTCACTCTCGTACCTGTGATGACTCGAGGCCCGTCCCGTAGGTCGGGGATTCCGTCCGACACAATAGACTGTCCTTTGGATAGCTGATCGTCTATTGTGACGGACGGAATCCCCGACCTACGGGACGGGCCTCGAGTCATCGCAGGTACGAGAGTGAGGGTAAAACTCGTAGGGGAAAGAGTCGAGCTCAAGCTTCTATTTAAATGAAACGGACTATAGATGTTATGGTAAACTTGGCCAGAAGTATACTATGTTTTGACTAGTAACTAGGTGATGTTACCTGATTGCACGTCGAATTTACTCAAAGTATCGGTAAATGTACCATACTTCTGGTCAAGTTTACCATAACATCTAGCAGGTGCCAAAATCAGGTATCCTTATGGTTATTTTCACTGATCTTTTTTTTCCGTGTAAGTAAGAAGCTCTGAACCAGTGAACGTAAATTATTCGCACCGCGGCAATGAATTCTAAACCATTTAAAAGTGGAAACAAGTAATTTGCAGTACTTCAGCTATCGTATTATTGTCGCAGTCACTCACTTACTTGTGCTCATCATCATTCTCAGAATACATCGCATAACACGCATACATTGTTGCCAAATAGCTGGTTTAAATACACAAATTTTCGTGGATTTCAATGAGAAATATGCGGACTGAAGCTGTGGGTCTCGGCAACCCTGGGCAGTGTGCACCAGGGCTGCCGTTTTGCGTATAATCAATGCTATTTTTCTATTCACCGATGATTCCACCGGTTGAGAAAAGATTACACAGTTCAGTTCAGTGCATGACTGTAATAAACTAAAATACTCGCATCTGTAATCTTTTCTCAACCGGTGGAGTCGTCGATGACTTTAAAAAACTTGCGGATATTTTGATTAATCAACGGAGCTTCCACCGATTAAGGAAAGATTACAGAACACAGTATTTTCATGCATTACAGTTAGACACTAAACTGAACTGTGTAATCTTTTCTCAACCGGTGGAATCATCGGTGAATAGAAAAATAGCATTGATTATACGCAAAACGGCAGCCCTGGTGTGCACACATATTATTATTCGGAGTGTTGTTGCGATCGTCTCAGCCTGTCTTCGTGCTATCAATTCAGCTCAATAAATTGTTTTTATTTCAGGAAACTGCACAACCTTTAAAAGGTGATTCCAGGTGAAACTTTTCCAGATTTCAATCCAATGGTTGGCGCGCCACCCCAGTCGCTTTCGGCATGTTTTCGGAATTTTTAATTGAAATCAAAGAAAAGGATGATGAATCCAAGATCGTTTCAGTACCTGCAATTTTTTTTTTTATGAATATGTTAAGCCCAAAACGAGCAGGATTGGTTTAGAATTAAAGCCTTAAATTATTAAATTCGTTTCACCATAAGCTCAACGAGTGCGAGTGAGTGCGAGTGATAGTTTGTCTATCTGCCTCACTCGCAATCATTGAGGCTTATGGGAATTAATTTTCGTGTTTCATAATTTCTGGATTTATTTTTGAGTATTTCAGCTTGAAACTTGTTGGACATCTTCCTGAGGTATGTTTGCAGGTGCTGACATTCCTCATTCGTATTTATGGCGTAAATTCATAAATTTCAGCCAAAAATTGTGGACTTTTTGAGTAGCGCTATAGTGCATGGCGCTATGCATCGGATTGAAATCTGGACAAGCTTCGCCTGGAATCGCCTTAACGAATAACATGTATAAGAACATTACCCATGAAATGCATTGGCCCTTTTTAGTAAAATTTTCACTAATAATAGAGACAAATAGATACGATGAACTACACTAAAAAATGCGCAGGGCGCATTGGAGGCGCACCAAAAATCTCGCGGATTCAAACATCCCTCTGATTTAGCCTGGTGTTGAATAATTAATTGGGACCAACGAGGAATAGCAATAAAGAGGTTGATAAATGTTATAAAAGTCCTACCCCAAAGTGGGGCAGCGTGGGTGATCTGATTTTAGATTGTTTGCCTCTTTTTTTTTTTTTTAACCTAAAATCAAAAATTGTCATTAATTTAGTGTAAATTGGTTTTAAATTAACATGTAAGCGTTTTAGAGTGGGTATATCTGGACACAGAATTCTAAAACAACTATCCAGGTGAGACAATTTTCCTCGTTTCTGTCATGCGTCAGTTCATTTATGGTGCAAATCCTACCAAAAGAAACAGTAACTAGGCCGATCATGGACATTGTCCATAGGCCGATCATGGACATTGTCCATGATCGGCCCAGTTACTGTTTCTTGTCCATTGGACAATCGTATCGTAATGCTTTCGAGTCGATGATCAAGTACGTGTTATCTTATGGGCGGTGCCATTCCGATAGGTTTCATTTCGATAGAAACCCTCTCATACTCTGCGGAAATTCTCCGATACCTCGCATCAGGAGTCATCGGCGAATTTCTGCAGAGATGGGAGGGTTTCTATCGGAATGGCACCACCCATAAGATAACACGAACTCGATCATCGACTCGATAGCATTAAAATACGATCCTTCATAATCAGCTTGCAGTTGGGTCGATGTCTGTGTCCGCAGATTGCCACTCTAAAACGCTTGCACTTTAGTATATAACCAATATTTCAAGTGAATTTGTCACAACTTCCTTTTTAAGGTTAAAAAAATGAGGCAAACAAACCGAGCCCGTGTAAAATATCCGTAAGAGATTTCAATCATGACTGCCTCCTTGTAGTTTCAAAATCACGTCCCATAAATCCTCTCTATTGCTATAGCTCGTTGCTGGGAAGTGAAGAGGAGGGCAGGGCTGCCAGAACGCGGGGAATTCCCCGCCAGCGGGGATTTTTGATAGCGGCGGGGAGTAATCGGGGAATAATTTTTTTCGGGGAATTTTCGGGGAAAGCAGGATTTGCGCGGAAAATGACTTTAACAACAGTAAATTCAGTACAAAAATGGTTTGATAGAACTTAAAAGCAAATTTACAGTGTCCACTGTGGGCACTGATTTACAGTGTCCAATGTGGGCACTGTAAGTTGCGCGAAACTGTTCAGGTTCAGGCCATCAAATTTTGTTTCATTTTGAATGTGTAACGACCATTGAGAACTTGTTTCTAAAGCACATTTAAAAATGTGACTCAAGTTTTGAATAATTGATCGTCCTAAAAATGATTTTTTAATTTTTTTAGGCAATTTTAGGTAAGTATTAGGATTAGGAGTGTGGAATACAGAATAAAACATGAAGATGCAATTTAGAGGAACTTTGCATTAGCGGTAGGTTGATGATGTATATAGAGGTCATTTCACGAAAGATGGCAGATGACAGCTCGGTTTTCTGCACTATTGGTGTAAGCTCGCGCATCAAAATTAGAGCTTAAAAACACAAAGACTTCTAATGATACTACAGCTACTTATAATAAGATAGCATTAGAAGTCTTTTCAAAAACAAAAACTCGCATACACAGTAAACAAGGCGGCCTGTCATCTGCCAACTCTCGTGAAATGACCCCTAAGTACCTAAGAATCTAAGGAGTTAAGATTCGTTCTGAACTGAATTGAATTTTTCGAGTCCTCAAATTACTAATTATAAAATCCAATACTACATTAAATGCCTTGGATTCTCCTGGATGGCAAGAATTTTTGAATTCTAAAGACTATCTTTAGAGAAAACATTAAAAAAGCGGCGGGGTTTCTGCGGGGATTTCTGAATTTTCGCAGGGATTAAACGGGAAAAATGGCGGGGAATTTTTCGGGGATTTTTTTAAGTTGGTGCGGGGATTTGCGGGGAGAGGTCGGGGAAAGTCGTCATTCTCTTCTGGCAGCCCTGGAGGAGGGTGCTCACCAGTAGCGTAGTGCGCAATTTGGCAACGTTGAACTTTCTCCATTTAAACCTATTAAAAATATCGAGCTACTGGGTGTTCGGTGAGCACCCTCGAATTCGACTTTTTATGTGTGTTTAAATAGACAAAATGCAACGTTGCCAAATCGTGCGCTACGCTACTGGTGCTCACCATTCAACACCTGGCTTTTTCAGAGGGGTGTTGACTGTTGTCTTGTTGAATCCGCGATACATATATGGCCTTCAAAAGAAAGTCCTCTCATCGAAACGGTCCTCGATAGTATATACTGTCCATTACTTTTCAAAGATGTTTAGATGTTTTAAGGCTTACTTTCAAGTGGCAATACTGCTGGACTCTGAAATACCTGAAAACTGAAAAAACTTTTTAAAACTGGTCGAGGAATGGAAGAATGAAAATGTATACAAGGATACTTTCTTTTGAAAACCATAGTACCTCGCTGCTCTACTGCAGTCATTTAGTACTTCGTTTCATTAGTCTCCATCATCGATGCCTATGATTGGCGAAGCGTGTAATTTGGCAACGTTGCAGTTGAATCATTTAAACCCATAAAAACTGTCGAACGAAAAGGAATCGGCGATGACCATCGATTTGACCTTTCGTATGCGTTCAAATGGAGAAAATGCTACGTTGCCGGATATATAGCACGCTTTGCCACAGATGCCTATGAATCAAAACAAATATAGGTAATCAAGATTAAGCTGCGATTTATCGACTTCCTCGGTAAATTATTAAGCGTGCCCATGGAACATGGCACGCTTATTCCGATCGTTTTGCTGCTAACAATATAATACAATGTATACAATGTAATAAGGCAGCCTACGCTTTCCACGTGTATTCCTATGCTGAGTGGCCTAAAGTTGAAAATCGGCTGTTTTTGAATTTTGTGATTTTTTCCTGTCGTGTCTGTTGCGTTTTGAGGATTGCAATGGTACAATTATGAAATCGTACCTTCTAAAGTTTGCAGCAAAAATAGTTGGATTCATTTTAATGCTTTAGTTTTTTTATAATTCCAATTAAACGACGGACTCACCACTTTTGAGGGGTAAGTGGAGTGCGGTGAGGTAATATTTTGCGTTTTATGTTGCCAACTTTGTTGTAATTTTACTCTGCTGTGTTGGTTTTACGATGAATAAATTTTTGTTTGTTTTTATGATTAATTGTTATGTTGGACATTGTTTTTGTGTTATTTTATTACGTTTATTGAATATATAATTGATTTTAAAGTACATTCGGGGGTTTTTCGTACGGGCGGCCGATAACGAGTCGTTGTGTGATGTTTTTTTTTTATTTATTATTGTTTTGCAGCCGGTGATTGTTTGGCTGCATTGGCTGCACTGCGGCTCACCTGTTCACTAATTTGATAATCTTTCTCTGTGAATGTCTAGAGTCAGCTGATATTTTCGAATAGAAGGCGCGAAATAAAACCGATACAGATCATGGTTTACTTATAGGATACCTTCTCACAAAAGTAAAGCTTCAAGAAGAACCCGCTAGAAAGCGCGGAATGAAGTAGTCACGTTTGTTTGCCTTTATTTGATCAGCTGATAAATGTTTTTTTTTTTTTTTTTTTTTTTTTTTTTTTTTTTTTTTTTTTTTTTTTTTTTTTTAGCGCAATTTTTAACATTCAATCTTTTATGGGTTGAAAATGGATCTCATTAAAATAAACAAATTAGATCAGTATTCTTTTAATTTTTTAGTTTCGGGAATTGTTACAACCTTAACGCCTGTTCGAAAGTGTAAGCGAAGTTATGGTTTTTGTATTATTTTTTTTAGAGGACGAGACAGGCTCAATTAATGGTATTTGTTTTGATGAAAAGGGGTCCATCCAGCTACCATTAGGAGTGCCCCCCCCCCTCAAAAATGGACGAAACTTTCAGGGATGATAGAGCTAAGCATCATCTTTCAGAATATCTGCAGTTTTTTGAATTTGGTCAACTGGGAGCGGGAGTGCAGGGGGTCAAAGTCAAAACCTCCAATGCTCCATAACTTTTGAACGAAAAGAGATATTGACGTGAACTTTGCACCAAAAGATGCGTATTTTAAAGATCTTTCAATTGATGTGCTACAGTGTTTAGTTTAAACATATTTGACCATTTTTTTTGCATTTTGTTTTACTTTTGAAGTTTCCAAAAATCCGTTTTTTGAGTTTGAAAAATAGGCGCAATGAAGGAATCTGAACGAAAAACTATGGCGGCCATATATTATTTGAGAATTTTGAAAAACTTATGTCAAAAATAAATTCAGCGACCCAAAAAACCCGCTTCCACCAAGTTTCAATGATTTCATCGATTATTGGTGGAGCAACAAATTTTTTTGTAGAATCGAAAGTCGGAACCCTATTTTTGGCCTAGATTTGAAACTTTGCGCGGTCATAACTCTTGAACGAAACGTTTTTCGGCATCGCGGTTTGCGCCATCTGAAAGCTTATAAAATCAGCTTTCTTCACAGAAGTTTTTTGCTCAGATTCCTACGTTGCGCCTATTTTTCAAACTTAAAAAACGAATTTTTTTCTCTACTTTTAGATTATAAATGAATTTTTACATCTGCATTGAGGGTTTTTTCGAGAAAAGTTGAAAAATGTGTTTGAACCCCCTAGAATACACCCCAAGAGGTTGTCAGGAGCTTATGAAAATATCAGAAATGAAAAATTTGGAGTCAATTTTCTGTCTGATTGTTTTGTTTCAAATCATTTGTTTCAGTAATTTTCGAGAAAAATGCCAGCAGGGGATGCTCTGGCTCACTTTGTATATAAAATATAGTAGACTTCTTTTATTCTATTCAGGTCCTCTGGTATTTAGTCACTGTCCGATGAGTAAAATAATTGAAATCTAATGTGCTGAGTCCTGACTATACTTGCTCTCTTTGAGAGGATCCAAAAATTAAATATAATCATCAAAGGTACCACTATACGGCCAATTTTGTAAAATAAGCACTTGTATGGAGAGGGGGGAGGGGTGGAAGCTTTTATATGCGTAACTTTTTTTGCTTCTCATTGATAGAATGTCATCGAATGAAAGGCTAGAAACTCTGCAACTCTGGTAAGCAACTCTGTTTGCTTGAAGGGACGCATCGCAATGAAGTAGGGGACTACACTAATTATAGTTGTCAAAGTTGATGCATAAATTATTAATAATTCAATTAGTATGTACGTCTGTAATGTTTTTACTGGATGCTAATCATAGCATTTTTTCAAAGTAGATGATTCAGCCTAATTTTATCTTGAATATTCACCATAAGGTTTCTCTGTACAGTAAAGCCTTTAATGAAAACATAGCAGGAATTGCTTTTATTGACATTAATTGTAATTGTTTAATTTTCAGATCCAAATCGGCCAATACTGTGTCTAAAAATTCAGATATTGAAAGGAATGACTCTATTTCGTCTCTATCAATATGTAGACATTTATTAATTACCTTCTTTTACCTTTCATCACCATATTTTACCAACAAAACCATGGCCTACCTATCTTTTCTTTCTCATTTTATTAAATTATAAATAGAATCTTTTACATCCATTCAACGCAGAATCATTTAAACTTCAAATACTCTATAATCAGTGATTTCATCCAAATTTTCATTATTGAATCATTCATGTATATTATAAATCTATTTATTCAATTCATATGTTAGTTACATACTACAATGTCTCCTTAAGAATTGCTGATGCATTTCAAACAACTGTAATCCACAAATGAACAAAACACTGAACCAATTGTAATGTGTCACTGCAAAAACAACGACTCAAAAATATTTTTTTCAAATATACGTCTCAAATGCATATACATTGTCATATTTTCTTAATCAAAGCTCCAACAGCACTTCCTGTACCTTAAATAATATACAATAAATTGACAAATCTTCTCCCATGAACTACATTATAATAAATATATTTAAACCATGTATGCGTAAGCCTTTATGCAAAACTTATTTCTGCAAAACCCAGCAGAGCAGAAGACCAAATGAAACAACTTATGCGCAGATTTTTATGTTTACAATTCACAGGCACGCTTTTCCAATACATGCAATGTATCGGAGCTTCCCTGCTTGTTTTATGTCTCTATCCTGTTTACCTCCTAAAAACCCAAGAATAACCATAGTTCTGATTATTGTATGCCTTGATTTCTTTTTTATTTTTTTATTTTTTTATTATTATTTTTTTAATTGAAGTGTACTTCAATAAAAGGGCGTATACGCGCACACGCCCTTCTACCCACCACCACGCTCATTTTGACTCTACACATCCTATAGAGTCCATAAACAAATAGTTTATACGCATGATCATCAAAGATCTATTCATAATATTGCCTACAGCACTTACACACACACTAACATGCATACATATATGCTTTTTCCCTATAAAGATACGAGCAGGTAAGTAAGTATACATATAGTTTGGTGTCGGACGCGCTGCGCTGGCGTCTCTGTATAGATATACAGACGACCGGCCGCGGTCGCTCCAAATCCATATTGACATCGATAAACGCGTTAATGATGGGTTCTTTATTAGTTGCATTGGCTTATCTTCGCACGTCAAAATTCTTACCTCACACCTTACTGTTCATTAATTACATTCAAAGTAACGGGAAAGTTGGTCAGATTCGTGATTTGTTTCAGGCTAGATCTGAAGAATAATAAATAGGTGGTAAAATGGCGGATAAATGGCCTTGCATTAAATTTTATTTTGAAAAGATATGTAACGTATGCTTGTGTGTTTCACACGCAGGCACATCACCCATTTAATGAATTTTAGTCGATGAAGGGTATCGAAGATTCATTGGCGGATACAGGGGGGCGAAGGGGCGATCGCCCCCCCGTTCGACTAAAAATGGGGGAAAAGAGGGGAAAGGGGAGGTGAAAGAAGGAGAGTAAAACGGAAAAAGGGGTCATCGGGGGCGGGCGAGAATCCCAAGTTCGCCCCCCCCCCCCATTCGCGAGGGCTGGATCCGCCAATGCGGAGATTTCTGGTCACAAACTATTCTTCAGAAAACTGGGGTTTTCTCTACACAAGAGAGACAAGTATCACGTTTTATGCCGTGATACTTGTAGCTCTTGTCTGGACAACAGCTCAGCAAAAATTCGCTGGGAGATGAGCACACTCCACGTTGACAGAAAGCGCGGTTTCTCAAATACTTACAGGGTGTCCGAGAAATTAGTTCACCTTTTTGCCGTGAGCGCCTGATGGTTAATTGTAAAAAACCGAAAAATTCAGGAATAATCTATTATCCCTGAACTTTTTAGATTTTTACAATTAACCAGGCGCTCACAGAAAAAGTGTGAACTCATTTCTCCGACACAGTGTATATAGGACGATATAGCATGTGCTGTGTGCGGTGACAGGGAGACAGTATATGGCATCAGGGTGAGATTCAGCATCTTGCGTCCCGTGTGCGTATTGTCCACTCAGAAAATCAGTTTTCCGAGTAAGATCCTGATTGGTCGTGATGGGCATGTACGCGCGGGGTTAGAGCGACTGAAATGAAGCCTGGAATCTTCGAAATTTTCTGAAGTCAGTCGAGTGAGGGCTCCGCGAGGGATTCACGTGATTTTTATGGTTTTTTTTTATTTTTTGAGACTGCAGGAGAATACAGCTAGAGCTCGCGGAAGATTCTGTGTAAGCCTGCGCTGCGCCACTAGTACACAGGTCACAGTTTGCATTCATTTTTCGGTCAAAAGTTGAAAATTTCATTTGAGAACGGTCTGAAAGAACAGCCGTAGGCAGTTTATACTAGCGACAAATATCGATTCATAGATTAACTCATAAAGTATATACACCATTCTTGTGTCTTTGCAATTTCAAAAGGTTAATTGGGTCTGAAATCGGTAAAAACTACTTGCGTCAAGCGAATCGAACCAGGTGACGCGACGCCGACGCGATGTGACTTGACCTTTTCGCAGCTCCGCATAGGTATACTTTCAAGTCAACGCGGGCTATCTAGCGACGAAAAGATCGTGCAATGTCATGAGCCCTAGCCCTAGCTAACCTTACTTGAAATCTCCACGTGAAGGTGGTTTGCTAGACTTTGAAAAAAAAAAAAAAAAAAAAAAAAAAATTATGAATGAAACTAAAATTGCAGTTCAACCCTTATGAACTGAAACTATTCGACGAAGGTAAGGTGAGGGAGGGGGAGGGGGTGAATGAGAAGGGTCTGATTAGACCTCAGACAATTTTTCACCGTAGAGAGGCTTAGTCATTATTTTTTTAAACTTCAAGAATTTTAAGTATAATAGAGTACGCATCTTACTGCGAATGTTTTAAGTTCATTTTTCATCATATATTGCGTCTATCACGTACTTTTTATACAACAATATGACACATTGATTATAACAAAAAAATTAGCGAAAATAACGATGCGCACATTAAAAACTTTCAAAATCCACTCATTGACCAGAAAATCGCTTCCATTTCAAACAACCCCCGCTACACTAGACATCACTATTATCACCGACACACAACTACATAGACGGAACCACCTCGTTTATGTAAACATCAACATAACTTAATTTGAATTTTTTGTTTAGATGCATGTGCAATTCTTGTATTATTTTGTAATCTTTGATAAACCAAAAATTACCAGACAACAAATGCACCCAATGATTCATGTATTTAGAAGGGAATATCATTTTGTAGTTACGATGTTGTTTACATTTACACGGTGGTTCCGTCTGTGTGGTTGTATGCGCGTACAAATAGTGTCTGGTGTAGCGCGGGCTGTTTGAAACGGAAGTGATATTCTGAGTTAATGAGTGGGTTTTTAAAGTTTTTAATGTTTGCATCGTTATTTTCACCGAATTTTACGTGAGAAACAAGGCTCTGTACTGTTGTATTAAAAGTGCGCAACAGACCCATTATCTTTTTTTCCTGAAAAGACTTAAAGGTTAGAATGGGCTCTTACAAACTTTTGCTATACAGGGGATTGAAGAGTTGATACTTGCATAAAAACCTGTAAAAATGTCGATGTGTACACTAAAAAATCACAAAATTCACTCTCAGAATCGGGATTAATGGCGGAAAGACGCAGGTATCATGGGAGATTCCTATCCAAATTGAGACTTATCGCTGCGTAATTTCCATAGAGAAAGTGACAAATTATAGACAGGAATCTCCCATGATACCTGCGTTGAACCACCATTACGAACTTGACTTTTTAGCAGTTACGTGAGTTGATTACTGAAATTTAGACTTTCTTAGTGCAATTTTCGTGATTTTCGCTGGTTTTTACATCAGATTTGACTCTTCATTTGCCCACAGCAAAAGTTTGCAAAAGCCCCATTGTTGCTAATTTTTTTTCCCGCCGTTTAATTTAGAAACTGATAATATGTGTGCCTGTATGTTCACTAGGTATGACGATGACGTAAGAGCGTAGCGGTCCTTTTGGGGACCTTGCACCTGCGCCCCGTACCGCGTTCACATGGCCAACCAATCAATTGACTTGGCTGCACCACCACCGATTGTGAGTTTACTGACTCATTGTCAGTCACTCACACAACTCAAAATCAGTCTTATCCTCTCTGCTTCTAGCAACCGTGCTCAATGTGCATGGACAAACGATGCAATGCAGAAGCTGTTAGGAATATCAAATATTATTTACGGGCATACTGCACTGCAAGGCGCACACTGGGTCGGACCATGAAATTTCCCGGACATAATTTTACGAATTAAAAACCAAGATTATATGAACAATAATACTGCGAGGTGATTTTAAAATGTGCGAAATAATTCATTTTGGAGCTCAATATTACTGAAACAACGCGGTTTTTGCAAGAAATATGATACACACTAAAATGTCCTTTAAGTAAAAAAGTCATATTTTTACTATTGGCAAAATCCATGTCTCGCTCCAGTGAGCGGCGCGGCGCGACAGCTCGATTCGGTCTATCGAAGCAGACAATCGGTTCAGGCGTGAGAATGATGGCGTTTCAAATTGAGTGACGCTCTTTGCTATACTATTTATCCCTTTGGTAGCGTTTTAGAATTCATACCTCATTGTCTCGATGCAGAAAAGATTATGAATAGCAGCACTTTTCAATATACATAGATATACTACATCACAGGAAAATGTAATCTTTTTTGCACGGATGCAGTTTAAATGGTTGAATTCTAGAACGCTACCTTTGAGAGCCTAAGTATGGTATTTGACCAAAGTAAGGTATAGTCCCTGTCAGAAATGGGCTAGTATGTAATAATCAATTACGCGATTACTGGTTGATCGATAATCGTCAAATATTTGGATGGTAATTGAATGTAGTTTTTCTCAGATAAATAAGTGGAACTTGAGGGTCGTTTTGATTAGATCTAGTTCTTCTGCAACTAATATGATGTAAGACTTGTGAAAAATCAGCTCTGGTTACCGTAAAATCCTCCTCCCAAAAAACGACGATTACGATTACTTGGTGATCGTGTAATCGATTACCACCCCCATTTGCCAACTCTGCAGGTCCTCGTATGTAAAGATAGTTAAAACAAGAAGGTTGTCAACCTCTGATTCTGATTGGCCATGAGTTTTAGGCTCTATGGCTAGAGCCGCTAGTGAATGTGGCTCGCTACTACCGACGGAAAGCCCGCTATAGTCACAGAACTTTGCTTCGGATATGCCTCCTACAGCTTCCCGAGGCATGTACCTATTCGGTAGAGCCTGAACTTTTTTTTTTTTTCAGTGTGATTGATTAACGAGTTTTAGGCTCTACGGGCGCCGCCATTGGATGCATTTTAGCACATTTGTTTACAAACGAAGAGGTTCAACGGTCTTTTACGGATAAAATAGTTAATCGATGATGAACTTGTTAATTCTAATCATGATACACCTCAAGAATGTCTATAATTCCCAAAAGAATCTTTCAAAGTGTAAATAGATGTCTATCGACAAAGGTAGTGAAAGATTACACTGTCAGAAGCTCTACGGCACTGTAATCTTTGCATTGGACCAAAACACAACAACGACCATCCTAATTGTAAACAAAAGTACAAAAACGCATTTTTTCACTCATATTAACTCTCTACATCCCGGGTTCGATTCTCACCCGAGGTGACAAGATTTGACGATCTCGAATCTAGTCATCTCAGAAGAACATGGATGTCATTATACCCTGTTCCTTTCAATGTGTCTATAAGGGGCAGTAGACTCTCTGATATTCAGGAGAATAAAGCTTAATAAATCCGCAAAAAAAAAAAAAAAACAAACAAACAAAACTCTCTACATGCAGGGACTACAACGTAATATTTTTACGAATTTTACCCACTACACGGATTAAAATGGACTGAAGACAATGTTGATGCCAAATCGTACGCTCCACCACCAATCAAATTATATCAGTGGCGCATAGCCATGCTATAGACTATTGTTCGCTCGATCAAACTTTAAAAAAAGTAATTTTTGCAAAGGTCACAAAGTTTTTTTTACGGTCCCCTGCGAAGTTAAAAGTGGTCGTGCGGTGTTTACGTTTACCGTCTATAGATTTTAGATTTTTTATTGCCGTTTTTGTTATTTATGAATTTAACGCAGTCGATGCATAAAACCGGACCATCGTGTCGCATCACACCGGTTCTGATTATTCTCCCTGCACCTGAGATCTGAGATCCAATCGGTACACGTTTAAATTCATTTATTCGTTTATCCTCCCGCATTATTTGCATAACTTCAATGCACAATTTCAACAGCAAAGCCTAGATTTGTTATGATGTCACATGTATACAGATTGAGTTCCTCTATGAAGTTATCTTCCTGAGACAGTTCTGGCATTCCTCAAAAGTCGTAGCCACTCGTGAAATGTGCACGGAGAAAAAATCAGCGATACTTTTTCAAAATTGACGATCTATTCGACCATGCACCATACATCAACTACAGTGATGAAAATATGACTAAAAATTAGGGAATGTTCAAGAAAAAGTGTGATAGTTTGTACGAATATTCCCCAATTTTTGGTGTGGATTCCCCAAAAAGTAGCAATATTTTTCCCCGATAATTGCTGATTAAATAGAAAGTCAACTGTGGTTTTCTTCTTTTTCTCCTTCTCTTTCTCTTTTCATTTCTCCTTCTCCTTCTAATTTTGTACGTCTAACATTTTTACCGGTTTCAAGAGAAATAAACCGAAAAACTTACTACTCCTTATTTTCCCTAATATTGGAAGTAATCTGGACTTACAACTATATACCTACCCTTCTGGCAAATCGAAATTCAGTTACCGTATCCTCTATCTTATATTCGGTTTCATTGAAAGTAGTGCTTTTTACCTAACAATAATACTATATCGATATCGGTGAAAAATCTCATGTTCAATGTATATCATTTAATTCAGAAAATTTTGCGAAATCAATTTAAGGAGGTATTATTTTGGTGTCTTATCTAGGAAACTGCTGGAAACAAAGTCTCCATGTAGATTTTCCATTAGGCCGAAAATTTTGTATGTACTAACACAAGTTCATCAGCCAATCAGAGATTGTCTTTCATTTCCGCTCCTCTTCAGCGTTCACCATGAAGGCTTATGGCTTACGTAAAAGTAAAAAGTAAACTTATGGAGCGCTGACAAAACCTTTGGTAGAAAAATGACCCAGCAAAGACTTTAGTAGATCCAACTAAATCTTTAGTGCGCCCATAACAAATTGGCGGCGGAGCGGCGTTGCAGTTCATCCATTTAAACCCATGAAAAAAAGATGAAAGGTAGAACTATCGGGTAATCGGTGAACACCTCCACATTTGACCTTTTGCAAGGGTTTAAATGGACACAATACAACATTGCCAAATCGCACGCAATACCACTGCGTGAAGTTTGATTTCAACTGAAGACACAGGAGTAGGGATGTGAATTACCTGAGAAAGTTTCAGAGAAATTCCTGAGAATATTCTTTGAAGAATTTAGGAAAAATATGCACAATATCCAGAGATATTTGTAGAAGAATAAGAAGATGCAATGAATTAACCAGCCATGGCCTTGCGCGATTTTTTTAAAATATTTGGCTTAACACACTCTCATCTACACTATCCTCTTTGTCATGGAATCAAAACCAGAAGATGAAGATGGTTCAAATACTCTGATTGTATCCTTTTCTGATTTCTTTTCTTAGGATTTTTTGTATACTTAACCCTTTAAGGGCCATGCCCGAGTATACTCGTTTTTCTTCTCTATTCTGTCCCAGTCTTCATGCCGGATGAACGCGATTATTGATGAAAACATGTACAAGATACGATGTCTTCGGGTGCCTTCAATGTATCGCATAGGCAATTTCAACTTCCCCGAGTACGAACAGTTAACTACCTTCCCTTTATAAACGGGGGAGTGGCGTCCTTTTGACCTGGCCCTTAGAGGGTTAAATTGTTTTGGTCTGTTGACAAACATAGCACTGTTATTTGTTTCTCTCTCTCTCCCTCCCTCCCTCCCTCCCTCCCTCCCTCCCCCCTCCCCTCCCCCCCCCTCTCTCTCTCTCTCTCTCTCTCTCTCTCTCTCTCTCTCTCTCTCTCTCTCTCTCTCTCTCTCTTAGTTTATTTGAATGATGCGTACCACCTGTTATGTTTTCCATCTTTATTAAAATCTTTGGTTAGCTCTACTCTTTTGCTGGGTCATTTTTCTACCGAAGGTTCTGTCAGCGCTACCAAATTGTTTTTACCCGTTTTTGTGTGTGCTTTAATACACAATGTAAGTAAGAATATACATATATATGTACATTGTACAGCCACGGCATTACCAAGCGAGACACTTTACTTTAGCGTTTAGTTTCTTGAGCGCCGCGCTCCAGCTCAAGAGAGCTCGGCTACACTCCGCGAGACGCCGACGACGACCGCGGTTCGACGCGACAGCGGCGGCGCGGCGCGGCGCGGCGCGGCGATAGCCATAGGAGCGCGCAAATCGCGACCTTGCCCTGAATTCCTCGTCCGCTTGGTGTTAACCGCTGGTTCTTGTTGGAACTGCACCTTAAGTAATTACTACCGAAGCAAAAAGCAATTGCACTGAGAGCACGCATAGACAAATTGATTAGCATCAAAATTGTGTCAATACAACTGCAAACGCCCAACGTATACCGCCGACCGGCCCACCCGATAAAAAAAAAAATAAAAAAATAATACGCGTAAGTATTGCAGAGACTACACACTCTGCACTTGAGCGGTGCAAAAAGGATGGATCAGTATTGGCGGTAATTAAGCGAGAAGTAAAAGCTCTAAAGTTTGAATAATAATCGCAACTGCAGCAACGCCCCAACCTTTAAGCGCATGCGTCTAATAAAAAAAAAAAAAAACTATTGAGAGTATAGATATGTTATGAAGACTGAGGATGCGGCTCGGTTTCTGAGTAGGAGGGCGGGCGAGCTGTCGATCGGCGAAATCAGTGCGCCTAGTCGGCCTTGCTGTAAACAATCGATCAGTGGCGTAGCGTGCAATATGGCAACGTTGCAGTTCGTCCATTTAAACCTATGAAAAAGATCGAAGTAGGTATTGGGTGTTCGGTGAACACCTCCGCATTCGACTTTTTACATGGGTTTAAATGGACGAACTGCAACGTTGCCAAATTGCTCGCTACGCCACTGCAATCGATGACCGTTCCTCTCCCATTTGAACCCACGCAAAACTATCGATTCTGTGGAGGTTTAATTGAACACTCTGAAGGCCTCATCAGACGATCTAAGTGGATCCTCAGAAGAGCCTCCAAGTTTGCCTCTTGAGATTGTTCCGCACTATAGTGTCCCTGTAAGTAGAGGGCTGAAACAAGAGGGTTGTCAATCTCTGATTCGTCATAAGTTTTACATGTTTCATCCTTGTCTTACTCACGGCGAGCGTATCACCACCACGCAGAGACAATATATGTGTAATAGAGACCACGCACTATCTATCTTGCCCATGTTTGCGCGCGGTGGCAACTTTTTTTTTTTTTTTTTTCGGGGTCTCAGCAGAACACCACAAACATGGACCATACGTTGACTGGTGTGAAAAGTAGTTGAGATTTTTGTCTATAGTGAAACCGAAGCACCGAAATTGCATCAGTCAACGCATGGTCCATGTTGGATGGTGCTCCCTCATGCTCCCTGTGTTAATTCCTGTTGAGTCCCGAAAAATAAGTCAGCCACCATCAAATTAGTCCGTATGGTCGCTATTATTTTGTTTATTGTCTCTGCCACCGCACGACACTCAATCATCTTAACCTCTCTTCGTATCGAAGCTTGCTCGAGGTATAACACGTAGTGTGATGGTGTCAATGAACCCGGCCATATCCTAGAATTTTTTGCCTATAAGAAGCTATGAGTGAGACAAGGACAAAACATTTGAATTTTTTCGATATAACGGTGATTGTAAATTAATTCGTGGTGTTCCGAAAATGTTGTTGAATCGTGTTTATACTAAGGTACGTGGGATCCAATGGTGTAATAAAATCTGAGATGATTTGTTGTTTATACTGGCATGAATTTGCATTTCAAAATTTGGATCCTGTTTTTTATGGGAAAACCCACAAGAGCAAGTGAGATGGAGCATTTGTTTGGATCCAATTTTTTTCCTGATGTCGCACTAAACAGGTCCATTTTTCTTGCCGAGCAAAGCATCTGTCATCGATTTTTTCATCCACCCCCGCACTCTTTGTGAATTCAACTGATAATAGAAAGAGAGAAAAAAAAAGAATACTTACTTCAGAGTGTAATGCACAGAGCCGAAATATTCTTTTACTGCAAAACGCAAACCCTCTCAAGCTCAAGCACTGTCTATAATACAGCTACGTTTGGGCGACCTTAAGATTATTTGACCCACTTTCCACCATGACCTAGACATGCCAATGACCAATGGTATAAGTATCGCTCTTTCACTTGCAAAAGCTGTTTGAATCATAAATTAGAATTATACGAAGGTACCTATGATCTAGTCGAGCATATAGTTCATCCTAATCTTGTTATATCCGTCGAAAACAATTAATTTATCTCGAATCACATACCTGCAGTTCGCAAATATGCATGCAAATGATCACGTTTTCGTGTAAGGGGAATATCATTCTCTAATATATTGGTCGGCATAAATTTACTGTTCCAAATGTACACGTGAAGCATTTAAAATTACAAGATTAAATTTTTTACTTTTCCGCTGATTCATTTGTTTTGTCTATTCAACTGAGTATGTAATAACTCCTATAATATTAAAATATTCACTTCGGTGATTGCAAATTTAAAAAGTCAGTCCGAATTTTATGAAGCCTTTTTCAATCCCCCAAGTCAAGTGAAGGTGTTAGGACAATCATGCATTTCCATTGTTTCGTATCATCCAGTGGCGACTCGTGCTATTAGGCAACCATGTTTTTTTGCTATTTGAACCAATACAAAAGTATCGATTTCTCAAGAAACCACAGTGAATCCCCCTCAAGATCGATTATCTTACATAGGTTTAAATGGAGAGAATCCATCGCTGTCACAGTGCACAAGGTGCCACTGGTATCATCAAATCAGTCTACATTTAATTTTTTTTCTTCGTCATGAAATAACGATTCAGCTGTTTTTGGTTTTTGTTTTTTGTTTTTGTTTTCTTTTTTTGCGGTAGGCACACCTGAATTCGACCTTTTGCAAGGATTTTGGTAGACGAAAATTCAACGTTGCCAACTTGCATGCTTTCCATCTGATATTATGCCCATACCCACCGTACGCCTCAGCCTCAGACTATAATTCAAGAGGATTAAATTCTTATTAAAAAATCAACCTCTTCTATTAATAGATACAATGATCGGAGCTGCTGAATTATGTTTATTTAATGGCATTTTTTAACTCACCGATAGTTCCACCGATTGATCAAACAATTACACCGTTCAATCAGCTTAGTTTATGTCTGCCTTGCAAGAAAAAACTCGGATGAGTAATATTTTCTCCATCGGTAGAATCACCGTTAAATTATTAAAATACCCGTAATTTTTTTAAAGCCATAGTGACGACTCCACCGATTCAGAAAAAAATTACAAATAGGAACATTTTCGAGCATTAGTCATATACACTGGATTTAACCTGCAATATTTTAGTCATCCGATGGAATTAACGGAGAATTGAAAAATATCATTTCATGTACCCAAAACGGCAGCTCCTCTTTGAAAGACATTGGTTTTATTCTCCCCACGGTTGGGTCTTGTCAGTTTTAGTGAGGACAATGGGGCTCTTGCAAACTTTTGCTGCTGGTGATTAAAGAGTGATTCTTGCATAAAAATCTGCAAAAATTCGGTGAATGCAAAATCGGCGGAATTTACAATGCGAAAAAATAAAATCAGCGGAATTTACAATCTCCCATGCCGATGAGTCCACTAAAAAATCACAAAACTCACCATCAGAATGAATCGGGCTTTATGCCGTAGCTACGCAGGTATCATGGGGGATTCCTATCTAATTTGAGACATATCTCTGTGTTTCATACACAGAACAAATAAATCCATCCATGATAGAAATCTTCTATGACACTTGCGCAGCTCCGCCATTGTGATCTTGCCGTTTTATTGCAGCTATTTTCTGAGCTTATTACTGAATGTTAACACTTTTTCAGAGTGATTTTCGTGACTTCCACTGGTCCCTACATCAGAATTTGTTTGCTTAAGGCAAAAGTTTCCCGTTTTAGGAGATTTGGGTCGGTGCCAGACATTTTTTGTTAACAATTATATACGAACCCAAAGACCGGTCAACTGGTCAGATAGCGGCGCGGCGCGTGCAATCAGGTAACATTGCAAGTTAGTCCGTTTGGAGTAATTAATAAGGTCAAAATATTGGGGGTGCAATATGGTGCATAGTGCAATTTCTCGATACTGTATACAAAAGTTTAGATGGACGAAATACAACGTTGCCAGATTGCACGCATCAGCACTGCAACCGCGGTACAATCATACATCGATTAATTGAAAAAATGTTATTCATAGGCGAATTTTCACGACGAATATATCCAACGAAATTATACAAAATCATTGCCAACCTACGCATGACAACAATGGATGACACGAAACTGAATCGTGTTTTTCGAACTTTTTCGGTGTTTTCAGTCATCGATGGCATCAATTCGATTTTGAATTCAAGTCCGGAGGTGAATTCGAAATCGAATTGATGCCATCGATGCCCCGAAAACACATCTAAAAACACAATTGAGTTTCCTCGAATATGTAGTTAGGTTGGTATTGTTTATGATATTCGATCGCGAAAATTCGCCTCATGTTCACAAAACTGCAGCTCTGACTATATGATAAGGTCTGAATATTCACTTACGGTATAAGAGTAAAAATGTAAACAAGAGAAGTTATTAATTATTGCGAAGAGTGCACGCGAGTGTGGGAATTAATGAAGCAAATTTACCTACATTCGCTGGAACCACTTTTTACGCGTCGAAATTCAAAAGACGCTAAAAATAAATGCAGATGAAGAGTAGTCTCCGCGTTTAAATTCCTATTTCGCTCATTTGTTATGTAACCGCGACGGCCCAAAACAACAAGATCGCGATAGGAAGCGGTGGAGGGCGGAGAGAGGGGTATCGTGAGACTACGCAGCACAATGGTCCGACATCATCCAAAAGTGGCAAAAACTCAAAAAGTAATTTTCTAATGGAACTTTCAAAACAAATTCAATCACAAAGATTAAAAACAAAGTAAGTAGTTTAAACTTTTTTGAAAGTTTTTTTTTTTTTTTATTTTTTTTTTATTTTATTTTATTTATTTTTTTATTTATCATTTGTTTATACTAATTCCTGGCCTCTTTTATTCGATTTCAGACCAAAACGCGCCTTACACTAAAAACGACGCGTTTATTATTCTATCATTTTTCATGGTTTTTAAGGTTCATGAATAATATTTTTGAGTTGAGAATACTATCACAAATACTTCATTATTGAGATTTAATAACAAAGTGAGACTACATCAGATCTTACAGGAAGTCGAGGAAGAAGGTTCATGTTCCAGGAGATTCCAGGTCACTACGGAAAGTTTTAAAATTAGCCTAAAAGGTCGAAATCGATGATTTTATACGACTTATTTTTCCAGTGGCGAGGCGTGCGATTTGGCAACGTTCCTTTCCCCCGATTTAATCACATTAGAAACGACGAAATGCCTGGTCATCGCCGATGACCGGAGCGTTTTACTTTTTCGGTGAATTTAAATGGAGAAAAGACATTGTTGCTAAATTTCACGCCTCGCCACTGTATTTTTCACTGATTTTTGGCCGATTTTTTTTTCGATCTCAGACCATTGCGCGCAAAGCAAGCAATAGTATAGGCAAAGCGACTGACCCGCACGCGCAACGCAACCATGGCAAAATAAGGCATAGCCCGAAAGAGAGAAAAAAAATTGTTGTTTTTGTATCAAAAAAGAAAAAAAAAGTAAAAGTTAATTTGATTGGAGAAGCGCGAGTAAACAGGAGTTGGAGTCTTGGAGTGGAGTGACTCTTCTCCTTTGCGGAGTGTGGATCGTTGGGACTGATAGGATTGACGCACAGTGGAGTCAATTATATAAAAGCTGGAAACGGCGGCGTGGGTTTACTTTAAATGCATATTTCTTTGTTTTTATGCAAAATTATGCAACCTAGAAGTTTGAGTGTTGTTTCATCGGTTTTATTGAAAAATTTTCTACAAAAATCACTCTTTACAAATTGCTTTCTGACTATAAAAACATTAAAATTTGGATTTTTATAGTCATATATTTTTGGCCCACCCATCCCTTTGATTCACTCCACTGTGCGGCGGGACCCGACGATCTTCGTTGAGCCGTCGCACAGTGCTTTGAACAATGGTAAAAACCCCCAAAATTCACCATTTAAGATGGGGGTTTTTGGCCATTGTAAGATGATTAGAAGGGTCTACTGGTCACTAAACAATCGCTGATAAAAAGTTAAACTGTGATTTTAACAACAAAATGGTTGACCGAAGTTTATGTAATGAGTATCGTGTGTTTTTGCGGTCATTCTCAGTGCTGTTCGACCAGCTCATATAGCATGTACTATATTCTGAAATTTTATTTTTTGGAACTTATCGAACATGGGTCGATTTATTAGGGGTATGTTACGCCCATTTCTGTAATTATAAAAATTTTCATTAATTTTGGACATTGTCAGTGGAACTCATAAAGATGGCCCTATAAAAACTCTTAAATTTGTCGTATATACCAACTTCAAAAGGACTTTTCTCAAATACCCCAAAAAACCCCCTCGGGTTCTTTCCAGAAAATGACTCCTTAGAGCCTGTACTTTTCGAGGATAAGTCGCTTTTTTTTGCGCAAAGGACATGGCACACTTCTTATGGAAAAACGGTTTCGGTCGAATTGCATGAAACTTTGGGAAATGGTTCATTTTGACCTCCTGATCAAAAGTCTCCACGGGCCCGAAGCGATCCTATGACTAGTTTTCGAGATATGGGGGGGCAAAGGTCCCGAATTTGATGATTCTGAGACAATGGATTTTTGCTACTTATCACTCTCCTTTTTTCGCTTTTTTCTACATAACTTTTTTTCTATTCGAGTAATTGAGACGCGGTTTGTGGCATTTTGTTCCTCAGACTATTGCGCATGTTTTAATGTCCATTTATTTGACCGTAATTTGGGGGGAGGGGGTGTAACCGCTTCCGCGCAACTGTTGTGGCGACCTTATCTGGAATCGCGATGTTCCGCATCGAGGATCCGAACGACCATTCCTTTCAGCATGTAGTAAAATGTTCCTCGATGCAATGCGCATACCATTATGCGTCTAAAATCGTCATTTCATTGATGGTAACCATCGTCGGGGGGGGGGGGGGGGGGGGGGGCTATCTTTCATTTCAAATTAACGAATTGCAACATATGCTTACCTTGTTGTTGAGAATAACTTTTTCACCAAGCAAGCTTTTCTATCATGGTATAAGCCACTCAATCCAATCGATTTACAGCACATTTGAGCCGTCCATTTAGAGGGAGACAAAACGTAGGGTGTTGGGGAGGGGGGTGTTAGGAAGTCCCCCGCAGCTTTTGCTTCATTTCTGATCAATTTTTGAAGTAACTTCGCCTTCCTGATTGAGATACCCGAAAGCAATTCACGGCATTTGGATCCTTCAACTCTTCCGTACATCAATTTGCCTCTACGACTAACCTCACTTGTGACAAAGTGGCGTCAAAGGGATGGTGGGCGGGGGGGGGTAGTCTATCCACGCATTTTATCGCGTTATTTTTTAACATTCTCTTGACAAACTCTTTCTTTTCACTTATCATGGAGAAATCAGGTCACAGTTGTCGCCTTTTTCCTTGAGCTTTCACGCGTATCACATACACATTAGATTAGCCTTCTACTGAAGAGACGAGCGGCGGGGAAGGGAGGGGGCAGTCAGCACTCCCACGCCTCTCATCTTGTTAATTCTCAACATTTTCTGGAATTACTTTTGTTCTAATTGAGGTATCAAACCGCGGTTTGCGACGTTCCTCACTGTTCTGGCTTGTGTTTAACGTTTTTTTCTGGTCAATTTCTCAAGTGAAGGGAGTTTGGGGAAGGGGGGGGGGGGTACACCTAGTACAATCAATCAGCCACGATAAGCCCAGCCGTGGTTGCTCGTTTCGTTTTGGCAACGCTATTTTCCCGTCATTGAATCAATGCACAACAATCGATTGTTGGTGAAGCAGCACTTCACTGTCGAATCGACTATTTTACAGAGAATCAAATGCAGGGAAAACATTGTTGCCAAATTGCTGGAGCCGCCACTGATGCACAGTCTATTATTATTTTATTTGAAGACGTCTACAAGTAATAAGTATGCCTCGTTGAGTGGGTGGAGGGGGAGGCTCGGGTGGGGCTCGAAAATGTAGCAACCTCTCCGTGGCGATCCCTTGGTAGTTGTGCAGCTATTTCAAAAATAGTGACAACTAGCGAAGAGCTACATTGTAAAAAAACCTATACGGAATGTAAAAATTACACGAAAAAAGAGCCGATTAATTCTGCTCTTACAAATAGATCAGCGTTGTAGCAACGTATGCAATTCTTCGGAAGAGCACACTCCATGTAATATGGGCCTTTTTCAAGCAAATGTTCAGTGTCAATGAATAAAAGCGCGTGAAACAGTCAGAAAAAATTAGGAGACTGTATCGATGAACACTGAATAGGCAGCCTCGTTCTCCACACTGTGCATCAGTAGCGGCTCCAGCAATTTGGCAACAATGTTTTCCCTGCATTTGATTCTCTGTAAAATAGTCGATTCGACAGTGAAGTGCTGCTTCACCAACAATCGATTGTTGTGCATTGATTCAATGACGGGAAAATAGCGTTGCCAAAACGAAACGAGCAACCACGGCTGGGCTTATCGTGGCTGATTGATTGTACTAGGTGTACCCCCCTCCCCCCTTCCCCAAACTCCCTTCACTTGAGAAATTGACCAGAAAAAAACGTTAAACACAAGCCAGAACAGTGAGGAACGTCGCAAACCGCGGTTTGATACCTCAATTAGAACAAAAGTAATTCCAGAAAATGTTGAGAATTAACAAGATGAGAGGCGTGGGAGTGCTGACTGCCCCCTCCCTTCCCCGCCGCTCGTCTCTTCAGTAGAAGGCTAATCTAATGTGTATGTGATACGCGTGAAAGCTCAAGGGAAAAAGGCGACAACTGTGACCTGATTTCTCCATGATAAGTGAAAAGAAAGAGTTTGTCAAGAGAATGTTAAAAAATAACGCGATAAAATGCGTGGATAGACTACCCCCCCCCCCCCCCCCCCGCCCACCATCCCTTTGACGCCACTTTGTCACAAGTGAGGTTAGTCGTAGAGGCAAATTGATGTACGGAAGAGTTGAAGGATCCAAATGCCGTGAATTGCTTTCGGGTATCTCAATCAGGAAGGCGAAGTTACTTCAAAAATTGATCAGAAATGAAGCAAAAGCTGCGGGGACTTCCTAACACCCCCCTCCCCAACACCCTACGTTTTGTCTCCCTCTAAATGGACGGCTCCCATGTGCTGTAAATCGATTGGATTGAGTGGCTTATACCATGATAGAAAAGCTTGCTTGGTGAAAAAGTTATTCTCAACAACAAGGTAAGCATATGTTGCAATTCGTTAATTTGAAATGAAAGATAGCCCCCCCCCCCGACGATGGTTACCATCAATGAAATGACGATTTTAGACGCATAATGGTATGCGCATTGCATCGAGGAACATTTTACTACATGCTGAAAGGAATGGTCGTTCGGATCCTCGATGCGGAACATCGCGATTCCAGATAAGGTCGCCACAACAGTTGCGCGGAAGCGGTTACACCCCCTCCCCCCAAATTACGGTCAAATAAATGGACATTAAAACATGCGCAATAGTCTGAGGAACAAAATGCCACAAACCGCGTCTCAATTACTCGAATAGAAAAAAAGTTATGTAGAAAAAAGCGAAAAAAGGAGAGTGATAAGTAGCAAAAATCCATTGTCTCAGAATCATCAAATTCGGGACCTTTGCCCCCCCATATCTCGAAAACTAGTCATAGGATCGCTTCGGGCCCGTGGAGACTTTTGATCAGGAGGTCAAAATGAACCATTTCCCAAAGTTTCATGCAATTCGACCGAAACCGTTTTTCCATAAGAAGTGTGCCATGTCCTTTGCGCTTTTTGAAATATTCACCCTTCACTGCTCCAAACTCTGCAGTGTTTTCATCTTAATTTTGGCTCCCTGCAGCCAGTGGAGTCACGTGCAGGGTAGCAACGCCGTATTTCGTCTATTGAAAACCCCTGCTAAATATTGATTCGAGAGATTGCACCGAGCCTTTTGAATAAATCGATATTTTTCATGCATTAAAATGTAAATAGTGCAGCGTTGCCAGATCGCACGCGACGTCACTGTTCCTATAGCAATGGAGTAGATCAAGGAAAATTTTTAAGAAATGTAGCACGTTTCTATATCTTTCTCTGAAGATAAGACCTGGTGTACTCTGCAAGAAAGGTGCTGTTATGAGGGGCAGAAGTCTCCTCATAAGAAGAAGGAAAATAAAAGAAAATAATTAACAAGGAATTACATACACAATTTGCCAGTGACTTGGTGCGATCCAGCAACCGCCCTCTTTTTCCTTATAACGTACGTAATTATGTGAGAAAATCGATCTCAAGTGAAGCACGGTGCCTCACTGAAAATAAATCGATATTTTTACACAGGTTTAAATATAGTCAATCCAGCGTTGCAACATTATACAAGCTATTTTTGGAATTATGACAAAAATTACACGATTTCATAAAAAGTTAGGCGTGCAATTACACAATGGTAGTGACACCGACTGCAAGTGAATCAAAGCAACGACCTGCTTATTAATTTTGTCATAAAATATGATTCACTTTTAGCATCCAAACGACAACTTGTGCAAAATTAAAAAAAAATAAAATTAGAAAATACGCATTCGAGATGATCTTGTCGTATCAAAATAAACCCTCAATAATTCAACTAGCACAAATAAAAAGGAAAGCTCCCGTGTCTTTGAATACGATTCTGTTACATATTTCTTTTGTAAATAATGTATACCTTTAAATATTAATATTTTATTTTTCTGCTGTGAAATCTTTAAAAACAAATTTTTCAATATTTCTGAGATATCATATTTAAGTAGTTTTGATTTTTAATTTTTTAGTAATGGTAGAAGTCTGAAATTATTTCTTTATTGTTGGCTATGAATCATATAAATACTGCCCCCCCCCCCTGAATTTTATGTTACGGTTCCCTATGATAATTATAGTCTATGAGTAAATTCTTGCCAGTTTTTTCCTCCCTTTGAATTTGTGCAAATTGAAATACAAAGAATAATTTTTTTAATGGGTTGTACATTTATCACAGCATAATCTCAGCAGTTTCGTGATTTTCTTCATGCTCTCATACGCGGAATCTGATTGTGAGGATGCTGCAGGTTGAGTGCCTAATATTGACTTAGAGTGCATTACAATCTGGCAACACAGCATGCCGTCCATTCAAGTGCGTATCAAAGGTCAAATCCGAAAGGGTTGCCGCAACTCGGTTCTGTATTTTTCATGTATTTGAACGGACCGAATGCTATGTTGCCAGATGTCACGCGACACTACCTGTACTTATCATCTTTTCAAAAATTTAGCCCCCCCCCTCCCCCAAATCGAACAAGGGAATGAAATTTTGGTCTCGGCGCTTGATAGTACTTGTCAAGACCTAAAAATTCCCCAAGTTTCATACTTTTATCTGCATTCATTCAAAAGTTATGAGTTTTGATAAATTTCCCATATGCTCAAAGCACTGTGCGTCGCCGCACACTGCTTCGAAACATGGATTTTCTTGGACAATGAATCTTTCGGCCTCCTACACGTTTTAATCAGTAGAGTAACGTCTAACGAGCTATAGCACTTTTGTTTTTCCTCTCTAAAAATGCAGGGACTCTATAGTACCAGGGGGGTGATAACGAGG
Organism: Trialeurodes vaporariorum; assembly: GCA_011764245.1. Classification (NCBI taxonomy): domain Eukaryota; kingdom Metazoa; phylum Arthropoda; class Insecta; order Hemiptera; family Aleyrodidae; genus Trialeurodes; species Trialeurodes vaporariorum. Next base: position 50,896,897 of record VMOF01000220.1, read on the forward strand.
ATCGGATCGTTTTGGTATCGTTATCGTTTACATAAAACCTTATGGGTGGCTCAACTGATCGAATCGTTTTGAGCCCCTCGTAACGATTGAAACGGACGAAAGGAAGCGATGTTTCGGAGGCTGTCTTAATCTCAATCGTTTGAAGTAGGAAGAGGTGTGGAGGGGATCACCTGCGCAATCGAGTTGCGCAGAAGCAAGCCCATTTGATTTAATGCAAACGATAACGATAACGACACCCAAAACGATCCGATTTTCCGTGATCACCTCCCAACTTTTTCCGTCGATTGACAAATCGTTGTGATGCCTCTGGGGCCAAATAATGTTCGAATTTGTCGGCACTTACGAGCGGTCATCGGCGGTGACACAGGTGATAGGTGTTTGCTTATGAGGGGTTTACACAATGAAAAGGTAATAACCCCTCTTAAAATATCTACGCATTATACATCTATGAGGAGAATCGCGAGGTCCAAACATTATTTGGCCCTTAGTGATCTTGTTTTATCCCCCATTGATGAGCACTTACGAACTCAACCTGTAGCATGGGTTTAAATAGACGAAATGCAACGTTGCCATAGTGTCAAATTCCACGCTACGACGCGACGCTGAGCGTTGATGTCCAGAAAGTTCTAATGTTGTGATCCTCTGTTGATCGGTGCGGTGCTGAGTGCCGAAGCCGCCGGTCGAAAACATCGGAAAACAGGTTTTGTTGCCAACAGAGAACACCGAAGAAAGGAGTATGCGTAGAGGCAGAGAGGTTGAGTTAAGGCAGAGGCAGAACTTCGTTTTGTCCAAATGTGTTTGTTGCTCTTTCGCACGCATCTCTACTGCGCAAGGTTGCGCCGCACAAAGGGTCTGATCGCAAAATTCGATCAAGAGCTTATTTTCCTCAATTGATGGAACAGTGTAAACTTCCATCACATTAATTACTCGAGGCAAAACGCGATGCCAAGTAACTGCAACATCCACTATTTTCTCCTATTCCAGCACCCCATAATGTACTAAATAAAAATATTTGGATTAAAATAAAAAAAAAAAAAAAAAAAAATTGAGCAGTTAAGGGTAGTTAATGAAACTGCTATACGGTGATAAATAAAGACAGAGCACTAAGTGGCTTTAGCAGAGGCACTCTTAATAATTTCGTAACTGCAACATTCACTATTTTCTCCTATTCCAGTACCCCATCCATAATGTGTACTGAATAAAAATGTTTGGATTAAAAAAAAAAAAAAAAAAAAAAATGTGCAGTTAAGGGTCAATATGAAACTGCTATACCTACGGTGATATTTCCAGAGACAAATAAAGACGGAGCACTAAATGGCTTTAGCAGAAGCACTCTATAATTTCGTGGAATCAATAAAGCAACAATCAACTCTCTTCTGATTTCGCCCGGTGTCGAATGGTGAGCACCCTCCTCTTCACTTCCCAGCCTATTTACCCTGTGTTTACCGAATGTCAACGTTCAACACCCTGCGACATCAAAAGGGTGTTGACTGTTATTTTTTTGAATCCAAATCTTCCTCATGTATTTCAGCGTAGTGCGCGCACCGTCTCCATTCATTTTGAATATTTAATCTAAATCTGACAACGCTGCATGCTCTCCATGGTTGCCAGATTAAGCAGAAAAATAATCAAACTGCCTTTTTATAAATCAATATAAAATTTAATGATTTTTCCGAACAATCTGACAACTACGCAGGTCTAGCTCTCTATATCTGATTAACCTCTGTTAAACATAGACGTGTTAAACGCACAAGCTGTCAGTCATGCGCGTATTTATCTTAAACACGATCATTAACGAAATTTCCAGCCACAACTAGTATACCAGTCTTAACAAAGTTATCAGAGAGTTATTGATTTCCTTTTATGCCGACACTCAGGAGTATATAAACGGTACAAATAAATCTTGCCAGTCACACAATCCTAATTATGCCTTGTGCGGACTGTGGGACTAAGGACGATAACAGTGCTTACATGTGAAAAAATGTAACTACTTCGGATTAGTGGCGTTCAAAACTTTAACAACCTAAGCACCCACCACTTATAGCTTTGCGAATCCTTGCACGCTTTTATGTCTCAATTTGGACTTTTCTTTTTTAAAGGAGACGATTACTTCAAGACATCGATTGTTCTTCTAAATCCTATTCCTATAGATACTGGTGTAGAACTGAAAAACTTATCTTCACGTTTCCCTACTTCCCTAAGTTTAAGACTGGCAAAAGTTACTTTTCGAACACCAGGAAAATGACTCTAATCTTGTACACTCTGCTAAGCCATTTAATTATCAATCACAGGGTCAGTGAAATATCGCTATATATACAAACAGTTATTTATCTATAACCATTGCTGATTTAGACTGAGCCGTTCAGTCTGCAGTATATACTATAGATAGAGCAGCAAAATAATATTCGAAATTGCGCCTTCAAGTCGTACGATATATGCAACAACAACACTGTCAAGTACGAATGGTGAGCGGTCTAAATAAAGCCTTCGGGACTTTCGAGTGGCCTGGCCTCTGATGCAATGAGCTCAGATTTAAAAACAATAACAATTAAAACAACGGAAATAAATAAATAAAAAAAAATGAATAACTGCGTGATACTCCTTCAATTAAAGGCATAGACCTCAATAACACCGTCATGTAAGAACAGTTAGCTTTATGAACCTCTCGTGATTATTGAATACCTACGCTGCAATGGAGTGGAAGTTCATAAAGTGCGACGACGCTACTTCTCTAAACTAGAGTTCCTGTACTATCGACGAATTAAATATTGTCGCGAGATTTATTCACGAGCTAAGTTTTGCCTTCAAGGTTCTGGTTCGGCCCCTCTTCGTATTCTTCACACCTTGCAGGTGAGAGGCCAGTGCAGGAGGGGTGGGAAAGCCGTTGCAAATCAGTCCCAAACTCACACCCATCGCTGAAAATGTGTAAAAATCTCGCGACAATCTTTAATTCGTCGATAGTACATGTAGAGAGTTGAGACAAGAGGGGTCAACCTCTGATTGGTCATGAGTATTAGGATCTACGGGCGTCGCCACTTGATGCGTTTTTGCGCATTTCTTTACAAACGAAGGGGTCCAACGGTATTTTATGGGGATGAAAGAGTTGTATATCCGTGAACTTGTTAATTTTAATCATATGAAGCACCTCAAGAATTTCTATGATTCCCAAAAGAATCTTGAAAAGCGTAAGTAGATGCCCTGGTAAAAGTGTTCCATGTTCCGTGACCAAAATTCCGTGGGCATTATTTCCGTGGGCAATTACTATTTTTCCATGAAATTACATGGACAATTTTATGGAATCCCATATAAACGGCTCACGGAATTCCATGAAATGTTATGGAAAAATAATAATTGCCCACGGAAATAATGCCCACGAAATTTTGGTCATGGAAATTCATGGAACACTTTCACCAGGGCGCAGGGTGACGATCAACAAAGATTGCACCATCAGAAACTCTACGGAACTGTAATCTTTGCATTGGACCACAAGACACAGCAACGGCCACAGAATGTAAGCAAACAAAGACTTTAATAATATAGTAGAGCTCGTTTCAAAAGTGGCAGGCGCACCTAGACCACAATCAGTGGCGAATTTTCAATTTTCATTATCGTATGGATCTGTAAGAATTTTGTATTGATCTGTTAAATCCATAGAGATCCATATACACATCTACACTTTATGGGGAATTGGTTATGGGCTTGTATATCCCATATATGCCCAGTGGGTCGTTAGTGACCCACTTGTTGTGTTATTTTTGGACCAAATGTCAGTCAATTAGGACCAATTTTACTGATCAACCAATTTTGGGAGTTTTTAGCTCGTAAAATTTAGCTACCCCAAAAAATGTCTGTGTTTTTTTAATTTTTCATGTTTTTAGTTCTCAAATTGTGTTTCTTGAGAAAAACACCTAAAAATTCCAAATAATTCTGGGCATATCTATCCATTTTTACCAAGGTTTGCCTGCAATAAACCTGGTTCAATTTGTCATGAGGATAAACACAACAATTTACGTTCCAAGAGTAAGAGTGTTTTTGCATCAGACAATACCATTTTTATCTTCCTCGCGATGCTGCAGGGTGTATCTGCAATTGTGTTTTGCGACCCGTTACATCATGGGAGATGCTTGATGCTTCCGCGTTCAGCTGCCGGCCGTTGAGCAATACGCAACCCATTGCACACAAGCTCACGCGCAGTGAATCGGGCACTGTTTTGTAATACCCCATTTATCGTTAGTATAATACAACTTTCACAGCGGTCAACTGACCCTAAGGTCACTTATTAACTTCGCATCCTTCATTTGACACGGGGATCTACTCAATGTAAAGAGTGGCTCCTCCGCATATTTCTCTCTCCATCTCACACAATCTCTCTCTCTCTCTCTCTCTCTCTCTCTCTCTCTCTCTCTCTCTCTCTCCCTCTCTCTCTCTCTCCCTCTCTATCTCTCTCTCTCTCCCTCTCCCTCCTTTTAGTGCTTCAAACTGCCGTTCCAACCTCTCTTTTTGCAGCGGCTCAAAAGGAATTGACGATAGGTAACTTGGCGCGTGTAGCAGTGGCGCAAAGAGAAATTCTTCATCTCTCCCCTTTCTCCATTGAAGCACGTGCGTTAGACAAGGATAAACAAGGGGATAATCCCCCCACTTTCCTATCCTTTTTCAACTTATCCATTCATAGGAGGGAAAGAGAGAGATAGAAAGAGATCCTAGTTGCGCCATTGGGTGTGGACTTCGAAAGATTGTAAACGACACATCTGAGTCACCTGTTTTTACCTTTTAAGGCTCTATAAGTTTCGTGTTAACCCATTAAGAACAATTTTAAGCCTTGCACCTTCTCTATAGCCGCATTGCATTTATGCTCAAAGAGCGTACGGACAAATCCGCGTGCGAAATCGACTGGCTCTTTTTTTCGCGCACTGCGCATGCGTGTACGATGTGTGTGCATGTGTGTGTGTGTGACTGGGTTCTATTAGTCATTCGCATTTGACCCTTGGTACTGAATCCCCGCTGAGATTGAAATACACTGCTAATCAGGCGGTATCTCATTCATTTGCGACAGGATTTTTCAACTCTTGCTCTAATGGGGATTCAATTACTACTGATCGTATATTTTGAATAGACAAACGGCCGCGGCGGGGGAAAGGACAGTGGCGAAATTTCGACAATGTTGCCAAATTAATTCGGAGTCACTTTTTATAGGCATGCACACGGAAAAAAAAGATTGTCGAAAATAACCATACGGATACCTGATTTTGGCACCTGCTAGATGTTATGGTAAACTTGACCAGAAGTATGGTACATTTACCGATACTTTGAGTAAATTTAGTACCTAGTCAAAACATAGTATACTTCTGGTTAACATTACCATAACATCTAGCAGGTGCCAAAATCAGGTATCCGTATGGTTATTTTCACCGTAGTTTTTTTTTCCGTGCACTAAATTAAATACACATATGTGTAGAGAGTTAAGACCAATGAGGCATAACAATAGAGAGGCTGATCAGTGGCGTAGCCAGGAATTTTTTCGGGGGGGGGGGGGGGTCCGGGGTCTGAAAATTGTCAGGGGGGGTTCAAAGATTCTAATTTGGTAAAATTTATCTGAAAACGCAAAAAACGACATTTTTTTAGGACAAATTTAGGTGTCAAGAGGAGGGGGGTCCAGACCCCTTGGAGCCCCCCCTTGGCTACGCCACTGAGGCTGATGCATTTTATAAGTCCTATCCCAAAACAAAAGGAGGTAGCATGAGCGATCTGATTCCGGTTTTTTTGCCTTATATTTTGTAACCTTAAATTAAAAATATATATTTTTATACATACGAACACTTCAAAGATCACACGTGCAGCTTCGAAATTTCTGCTTTCCGCGGAAATTGCAAGAGTGAAAGTATAATGACGCATACGTCAACCATTTCTCAGTAACATATACCTATTTTCAACCCCCCCCCCCCCCCGCGCTGCATTCAAAACTATATGTTCGTGATGAAGATACGCATGTGAGGTGTGCAAAACCACGTAAATCCTGCTGAAAAAAAAAATAAAAACGGAAAAACGGAGGAAAATGGCGACAAATTAATGACGATAATGTTGATTAGTTAATGACGTCAACAACACCGTCAATGTCAGACTTACCTTTCACGAAACGATTAATTCAAAGAAAGTTAATTGAATGCATTTTGAGGTGTAGGAGGAGTTCTCTTCAGATGATTCCTCGACTGTCTGAAGTGAGATTCTGGCTCAATATAGATAGCGTCACTCGTCACTTTTTGAGAATTTGACTTTAAAAGCTTATACTTGATTTTATTTTTGACATATAGCCCAGTAGAAGCAAAACTGGGCGAGCAAGAAAATGCATGGCCAGCACCCCGCAGAAATGAACAAAGCGCGCATATCGACAACGAAATGACGAGGAAATGGCTTAAAAACAGTGGCCTAAAAGGAGAGACAGAATCATTGATTACAGCATGCCAAGATCAGGACATTTCCACTAATTATCTCAGAGCTAAAATACTGAGGACAACTGACGACCCAAAATGCAGACTTTGCAAGACCGAGCTGGAGACAATCCATCATATTATGTGTGCCTGCCTAATTCTAGCAAAGCGAGAATACAGCGAGCGACATGACGCTGTCGGAAGCCATCTGCAAGCACTACAATATACCCGTTGAAGAAAAATGATATGAGCACAAACCAAAAGCGGCAAAGGACTAGCTCTGACAATGTAACGGTAATTTGGAACACTGAGGTTCAAACAGATAGATGCGTCCCTGCCAGTAGTCCCGACATAGTAAAAGATAAAAAAATGTATAGGCGTGCCTAGTTATTGACGTTGCTTGCCCCTCAGATTACAATGTGGTCCAAAAAGAAGCTGGAAAACGAACCAAGTACAAGGACCTAGCTATGCTGACCCCCACTTCCCCTTGCTTATGAACCTTTGTCCTCTCCCAAAGAGAGAGAAAATTACCCAATATCCGAGAGTTAGTGGGGGTTGGAGAGGGGGGGCGAACGTTCAAAAAAATTAAATTCAGTGTCTACCAGTTATTTGTTGCTATCGCTCACAACCAGAAAAATTCCCAGATGATTATCCGGGAGTCACGATCCGGCATAGACATCTAACGTGAAAACGGAAAGTAAATATGCAGCAAGTAGAATCAGTCATCAAAAATGTACGTCCCACCTTCTTAAAAATATCAAAAGACGCAAAAAGTTGCCTCTGAGCTCGCTCTCTCTCTCTCTCCCTCTCTCACTCCATTCAGGTGATGTGAAAGTGTCGCAGAAATATACCCCTACCCACATCCGAAAAGATGCGAAAGAAAATTCTTCTCCCCAATTAACCTTGAAAACTCGTCAAGGTCCGAAGATGAAATGTTTGCTACGTATTCCATAAATATTATAACAAGTAAAAGTGTTCTTTTCATCTCGAATTTGTCCATTCTTGACAATTTTGCGGCATCGCTTGCGTGACATTTACTCGGCTTTTCTCGGAAATATTTTTTCTGCTGCTGTTTTATTTTAAGATACAATTTCACGGCTTTTGGTGAGTTTTTATATACTCAGACGAATGACATTTGCAGATTCATTTCGCAGCATTCGGGACTTTTTGTCATGCAATCTTTTCTCAACCAATGCAATGAAGGTCTTCGTCGCTGACTTTTTTTTTTAAAAACAATAAAAACAAAACAAACAAACAAACAAACAAATTAACAAAAAATGGAATATTTTGATGGTTTGGAATAATCGGTGGCTTAAAAAATGTCACTGAATATACACAAAATGGCAGCTCCCGCTCAATCGTGAATTTCTTTCCATAAACTCATCCTCTTTCTCTCAAATCAGTCACTTCCCTCTTGATCTCGTGAAATCGACATCACCTCAGTAATAATTAAAGGCTCCATTTTCAGCGCGTGCATCGAGCGAGCCGCTCCTGCTCTCTTCAAAGAGCGAGCTGAAGAGAGCAGGAGTGAAACGCTGATTGGTTCCCGTACATCTTATGATCCAGCTTTAGTTGACTACAAAGGCCCGCGAGCCGCGTACATTTTTAGCGCAGCTTAAATTAAATCAACAGATGAGCGCTCATTCCGGACGAACCATGAAATGGTGCGCGTGACTCGGGCCTCAAATTAAGTCGGGATTTGTTAGCAGTTAGTGATAAAATAAAGATAATTTTCTATACCATGAACATAATTTTATTGATAAAATGCAGGTTTTTATATTCGTGCTGAAAATAAACTAGAGCTCTTCGGAAAAACAGTTTAGAAGATTGTCCTAATCTTAACGGGCTTTCTGTCACTTGACAGACGACGGGGCATCCAAGTATCAGGGGTTATTTGATAAATTAAATAATTATTCATGATATAGTAACGATCAAATCCGCCAAAGTCAATAATATTCATAACGACCCCTAAAATGTCGAGGAAAAAGTATGAAAACACGACTAAAAGGAAGTATTTCTAAAGAGAATGGTTCGCAAAATATCGATTTTTTCACGATTTATCCGAATTTTTTCACGAATTTCGAACGTATCGATATACCGTTTGCAATAAATTTACACGTTTATTCGATTAGTTAATCGCGTGTATCGAACGTCAAAACTATGATACACATTGCATCTCTCCTGCTTTGCTGCCAGTTTCCTTCGTTTATATCCTGGCATTAAAGTCTCCAGATGTGTAAGGTGCGTCCCATCTTTCGAAGCCTCTGGGGAAAGTTTGTTTCTAACAATTTTGTCTTCAAGTGCTGATGCAGAGCCAAATTTATTTTTTATATTTTTGAACCATCTGTGTAAAAATACCTCTTACAAAAAAAAATGATCACTACTATTTCTTTTTCGTCTTCCTTTATTTAAAAACATACCTACCTAATTACTTCCACTACTTTTTGCCATTCACTTTGTCTTCGTATTTTCCCTTATTGATGACTCCCGTTTTTTGGAGTCAATAGTCTAAGCTGCTGAGGCACCCGACAGGCAAATAAAACAAAATCACGCCAGCACACTCTTCTAATTCTTTCTTGATTTCTTTCTTTAGTTTCAACTTCTTTTTTTTTCCGAGTTGTGTGGAACAACCACGGAGGCTGACTCGAATACGTGCTCACAATTTTGGCTCCTAGCCACGCTAGGAGGGTTGATGTGATGCTGAGGGTGCGGGGTCAGGGATGAGTGGAATCCATAAAAAAAAACACCTGATCCAGAGACTAGAGGCGCCGAGTTCGAGTCCCGCCCGTGTCTAACATTTAATGCGAAACATTCCAGAGAGGCGTAAACTTATCTTCATTCTTTCTTGTCTTTCTCATTTCTCCTGTTCCCTTACGCATGTAAACAGTGTGTATGGTGTATCTTGCTTTGCCTGATTGGATAAGTGCATTCCATACTGAGCTCAAGGTCGAACTTTGAATAGGCTCTCTTTCTGAATCACTCCCTTCTCTACTATGTTTATTAGGCATATTTTACTTGATATGATGCCGCGAGGAAAATTTAGGAGGGATGCATGAGGTCAATCACCCCCATATCACTTTGTTTTTGCAAAAAAAACAAAAACAAAAACAAAAACAAAACAAAAACAAACAAAACAAAACAAACTAGAACCATGATCTAGTAAAAAAAAAAAAAAAAAAAAAAAAAAAAAACTAGCTCGTTTGACTTTGGTCAAACGAGCAAGTTTTTGGTTTCGGAAAGGTACAATGCAAGGACGATTTTTCACATCGTATTTTTCTTATCGTTTTTTCGTTACTGCGGCGCAATTTGCATAAAGGAAAGAGGAGGAAGCTCGCTGTAGATGGCATAATTCACCCCTGGACCCCCTCCCCCGTGAAACCCAACTTTGCCCCATAAAAACATAATTTTTTCGATTTAAGAAGAGTTCTATCGAATTTTGGCCCTCGGAGCCTGTTGATAATTTTTGGATCCCGGAACCCCCCCCCCCCCCTCTAAAAATTCTTGGTTACACCACTCACTGTCTTGTGGTAAAATTATACAGTTTTGGCTCGAGAAAGGGGGACTTTAAATACTCTTAGTCCCCTCCAATGGATCTGTTCATGCTGATCATTTGTCTTCTAGAACAATAGGCAAAAATTAGGGGGGAAAGGGAATGAAAATGGGGTGAAATGGTTCTGAAAATACGAGGCAGGTGGGGCCTATATACTGCCCTGAGTGCCCCTCTGTGGTTAGATACGTCATCAGCCGTAAAATATATTGTGTTGCCTTTTCTAAATTTACGCCAACAAGCAACCGGACTTTTTTTCTTCTTTTCAGCGAGTATCAGTTTGACTCGTGGAAGCGGCTTGAAGATTAATCAGCTTCGAGCGAAGCCTTTCTTGTCGACTCATCTTTCCGGTTTTTCACTGTTTTCATTCGCGACAAAAAAGTGAGAGGAGAGCAGTGTTGCCAAACTTCACGAAAAAGACAAAAACTTTACAGTGGATCTGTTGCATACTTCTGCTTCAGCGTTAAATGGAGGGCTGATGCTGCATGGATGGGTGTAAAATTGCGTGGAAACCTCAATAAACCCACAAATGGCGTTCTAAGGAACACGGAAAAAAAGACTGGTGGAATTTACCATCTGCATAGCTATTTTGGAGTCTGCTATCAAGTATGGTAAATTTTACCATCATATGGTAAATGCAACGTACCTTGTGGTGAAATGTACCAACTGGTTATCTTAATTTCCCACAAGGTGGGTACGTTGCATTTGTCATATGATGGTAAAATTTACCATACTTGATAGCATAGACTCCAAAATCAGCATAATGCAGATGAACCAGTCTTTTTTTTTCCGTGAAAGCCTAAGAAGGCGATCGAAATGGGCAAATAAACCCTGCATGCATACACCACGAGAACTAAAAGATGACCGACAAAGTAGGTACTTGCCCGGCGCTTATTTTTTTTCAGAATTCGGGCAAATCGACACTAAACATGATATATTCGCCACTGGCGTACGTAGCATGTAATTAGGCAAAGTTGTATTTTTCCCATTTAAACTTGTAAAAGATAGAATGCGAAGGTGTTCACCAAACACCCAATACTTCGATCTTTTTCATGAGTTTAAATGGACGAACTGCAACGTTGCAAAATCGCTCGCTTCGCTACTGATATTGACCATAGCGGTAATCACATAAACAATAACGAGAAAGTAAAATTTACTGAGAAAAAATACACATGAATGACAAAATTAAATATACGCACTATGAGGGAATGAATCATTTGTTTAGCTACATTCTAACCAACAATATAAACTGCCGTCTTCGGTCATCTTTTGGTGCTCGTGGTGCATGTATGCAGGGCTGATTCGTCCATTCGACCGCCATCTTAGGCTTTTCTTAAAACGCCATTTGCGGGTTTATGAATGAATTTTAAGACTATTTGATTCTCTCAATGTGGTTTTCACGCGATTTTACACCGGAATCAAACCCTCCATAACGTTGTAAGAAAAGCATGTGATAGACCCAAAATTGTTTATTTTGAGCAAATCTGGCAGCTCTGGATGAGAGGAGGGGGAAGGGACACGGGGGGGGGATTTATACCTGTCTGGTGCCGGAGGGGGGGGGTAAAGTAAAATTGATTGATGGAAATTGGACAATAGAGCAAAGCGCCGAGATGCGCGATATTCCTCTTTAAGTTGGCAAAGGAAATCGCCGATTAATGATTGATTTTTGCATAAAATCAAAAAACAAAATCAAAAGTAATATTAGTTTGACAAATAAACGCACTTAGCATGGGCCGTCAACCCCCCCCCCCCGTAAATTGTCTTATATTATAGATAGGTAGGTATAGGGGTTTATAATGATAAATTTTGTACAGAGCTGCCGTTCTGGATATATTTAATAGCCATTTTCAATTCATCGATGTTTCCACCGGTTGAGGAAAGATTCCACAGTTCAGTTCAGTTTATGACTGTGATGCCCGAAAATACTCGCTTCTGCGTAATATTTTCTCAAGCGGTTGAGTCGTTGATGACTTAAAGAAACTTGCGGATATTTTAATAATTTAACAACGATTGAACTGATTGAGAGAAGATTACAGATCAGAATATTTTCGAGCATCACAGCCATACACTGAACTGAACTGTGTTATCTTTTCTCAACCGGTGGAATCATCGGTGAATTAAAAAAATGTCATTAAATATACGCGAACGGCAGCACTGATATTGTATCGAATGTACACATTTTGAGCGATCAGAAACGATAACTGTATCGAAGCAGGCACACCTCTTTATGACATAACGTTCAAGGTCATTAAAGGTGGGTGTGGTCGAATAAAGTTGATCTGGAATACGAGCGTTTGTGTTTGTATATATCAATCAACAAACCGGATTCTGGGGAGCACCTCCACACTGCTGGCGCGGCGGATCCAAGAAATTGTCCTTCTCTCTCCCTGGCCATTTAAACGCATGTGTTAGAAAAGGATAGAAAGAGGGGGCGAAAATCACGTGACTGCCCCTGCTCTGTCCTTTTCTAACGCACGTGTTTAAATTGGTAAAGAGAGAGAAAGACAAATTCTAAATCCGCCAGTGCTGAGCACCACACCGACCCACAGTGGATTGAACGAAACCAACGGATCTATGAGCGTATTTTCGTGCTTGGATCTGTTGGACTTGAATGTGAATGCTATAACCTTTTGCACGCAAAGTTGACTGTGTTTATACTGTTGTTTTGGAGGCATCAGAACTTGTCCAAGCCCCTGAGGCGTATTTTTGCGAATGATTTGGTAGATCATAATAATCCTGATTCCCCTACTTTGTTTTTTATTTTTTATTCGGCAGGACCGATAGCGATAGCCTCATCTGCCGATGAAGGCTGGTTATTCTGTTTGATTTACGAGTATATATTATAACTGTATATTTTTTCCTGTGAAAATAAAGCTGCTTTTAAAATGAAAATGAACTGTAGGGAATACCCCACGAGCAATTTCTCACATCAAACTTAATCGGGGGGGGGGCATACCCCCTTTATCCCTCTAAAGGCCAGGTTATTTCAAAAGGACGTCACTCTTCCGTTTATAAAGGGAAGGTAGTTAACTGTTCGTACTCGGGGGAGTTAAAATTGCCTATACGATACATTGAAGGCGCCCAAAGACATCTTATTTTTTTGTACATGTTTTCATCAATAGTCACGTTTATCCGGAATGAAGACTGAAACAATGTGAAGGAGCCTAGAGAAGAAAAACGAGTATACTCGAGCTTGGCCCTTAAAGGGTTAATATATTCTGGGGTGACCCCCAGATTCCTCTTTAAGGGATTAATTTTATAGTAGGCTGGATGCAGAATATTTTTGCAAATTTTCATCAAAATTCAAACAGCTATATTTGAAATATTCCAATTTTTCCCTATGTTTACCCATCTTCCCATTGATTTGAATGGAAACCTTTTATCCTCTATATAACTTGCGCTCACAGTTAAAAGTTTCGAAACAAGAAAAAAAAAACCCTCTAGGGAATGTTAAAAGCAACTTCTCTGCAAAAGAATGCATACGGATCATTGGTTCAAAATTTATGCTGGGATACAGACACATAGACATCTGCGTCATTGCAATACTTCCTCAATTTCTAACTTTGTTATAGTTGATCGTGAGAAAATGAAAAATAAATAAATAAATCCGATATTTTTGGGCTCATATCTGACTGGTGCTTTTCGGATTAAACTTCGGGGTTTTTCTGTACCTCGCACGTGAATTGGGGCTCAGATTAAAGCGACTTTGACTGTGGGGTCCTGCATTTTATTATCTCAAGAGATTCGTACGTCGACCAAATGGCGGTTTGAATGTTTGATCGATCTGCCATCTATGAGCATCAATGGTCAGGAGAGTCAAATGTTGCTTGTTGAGCCGTTGCTCTTTAACCACGACGCGACGCGACCTAGAAGATATTTAGGCAATAGGGTTACTCACTCGCATGGGCGGATCCAGCAATCTAGCAATAGTGGATTCTTCCCATTTGAATGTATGAAAAACGATCGATTCATTTTTCGATTCGATTTCGATCGATTCTCGGGGGCATGGTCCGTTTACTTATCGATTGTTTCTAATACATTCAAATGGGAAGAATCCATATTTGCCAGATTGCTGTATCCGCCTTTGGGTTAGAGTGGACGTATGAGCAGGTAGCTCTGAAATGCACATCAAAATATAGGAGAATGTCCACTATACGACTCGTTCAAATCTTCCTCATCAGTTGGTCCCTCACTTACTAATAGATTTTCTCGTCTCAAGATATACATATGTATAGCCATAGAATTTTCACTTGTATCACTGTAGAAACGATAATCATCAAGATTAAGTATAAAAACCAACTGTTGGGGGTCATTTCCCATTTTCCTCTTTAGCTGAAAAACAAAATTTTTTTTTGCTTTTGTTGTTTTTTGTTTTTTACGTATAGAGCGCGTTCTTCCCTACTAGAGAGGGTGATTATGAAAGAGCGAATCGATACTGTTAATCCTTGTAGGAGGCGTATTTTAAATTCCGATCAAAAAATTCCTTAAAAAAAAAAAAAAACAAAAAACACCCCTCTGATGTAAGGATTAATACTATCGAGTCGATGATTTGCGCGATTCAATTACGACTCGCACATCCACTATCACCCTGCTCACCTGTTGAACTCCACTTTTGCAACTGTAAACAAACTGACGCGTATTTTCCAGGGTTTTTAAACCAATTTTTTTTTTATTTTATTTTTTTTTTATTTTTTATTTTTTTTATTTGGGGGGGGGGGGGGGGGGTGGACCAATTTGATTCTTGTACGCCACTGAGGCTTGTATAATTTCCTATATTTGTTTATTTCAGTGGTATGGCTTGTGCAATGTAGCAACCATGCTTTCTGCCATTGAAACCTATGCAAAAGTATCAATTTCTCATTGGTTTAATGAACCTCCTGAGGATCGATTATTTTACGTTGGTTTCAATGGAAGGAAGCCACTGGTTTGATTGATGTTGATACCTGGCAAAAATCTCCGTGTCACGTCAGTATGAGGTATCGTTGAATTTTGGACCGTGATAGAACTGCGGAAAAAAAAAAAAAAAAAAAAAAAAAAGTCTGATCCTGATAAATCCAAGTATTCGTCACATTGTGCGACCATACCTTAGCGGATTGCCACTTCTTGATGGTCGCCGACCGATCCTTTAAGCCGTAGCTAAGGCTGAGATCTCCGTGCAGAAATAATACACTTTTTAATGCCACTGTCACAGTACCATTTCAAAGCCACAGGTCTTTACCACCTTGCACCTGGCGGTTGGCTGGCGCGCTGGTATTTATGGCTCATAGCACCAGAGCGTAACGTACAATGAGTAGAAATTACTGAAGTTGGCCAGTAAATCAGCTGTTTAAAATCATCATAAATGCATGGGCGTAGCTACAGTAGGGCCGGGTGCTCCTGTCCCCCCCCCTTCAGACAATCCGATGTTGAAAAAAAATACAGTAATGATTTTTTAAAAAAAAATAACAATATACTTAATAATAAATATGTAAAACTAATATAACAAAATAAAAAACACTTAAGGCACTTTTTTATATTCTACGATGTACTCCTTTTTTAATATACGAGTAGCAAATAATAATTTTGGAGAATAATTTTTTTTTTTATTCTTATTTTTTTATGGACAAGGAACGTGAAACTACGCTATATTAGAAGGATTTGGCCCGAAATCATGTCTGAGAGCGGCTGTTTTTGCAAAATTTTCCTGGCTATATCCTCATCAGATCCAGATCAGAGCTTATAACATCAACAAACGTGGATGACGTGAATGACCCTCGTAAATACAGGTACTTTTTCATCATTTACCTAACAGTAAGTACTGATTACTTATACGATTAAAATGGAGGTCGTCGATTACCTACTTATTATTGATGTGACATCAAGAACAAACGTCTATTATTTATGACGTGCGCGTCAAGTCATCAAGATCAATAACGATGGCCTCCATTTGAGCTTCATTTTGATCGCATGTATGTAATCAGCGCTCGCACAGATCGCGCGAAAAATCGCACCGTATGAGACGTGCGTGTCGCCGCGCTCGCTGCGTTGCGTTGGGATCATGATTTCTTTAAAGTGCGCCTTCAATAGTGAGAGCACGCAAAACGATATACGCAAAGAACAAAACAGCTAGCCGTTACAACCAACGAGCTATAGCAATAGAGAGGATTTGTGGGACGTATGACTTTGAAACTTCATGGAGGTAGTCATGATAGAAATCTCTTATGGATATTTTACACTGACTCGGTTTGTTTATCTCATTTTTTTTTTAACCTTTAAAAAGAAAGTTGAGACAAATACTTTAGACAGTTATAAGTCAACGGTAGTACATACGTCAACGGTTAGCCAACAACCACAACAATGCCCTCATCAGTCGCAATCAGTTGTGATAAAACTCGCAAAGCGTTCCAAACTATCCCACTCCCTCTCCCGTGACCCCCCCCCCCTCATGCATACCCATCTCTTTTTAGTTCCGAAATTCGTATACAGGGCCTTGTTTTACGACATATTATTATCAAAATCGCATTAAAATGTCTCTAGGAATTCATTTCAGCCAAAAAATTTCACGAGAGATGTCTCTATATAATACAATTTTTGAAATTAGAGTGAGATGGCAGTAAGTACATGGGGGTTACGTGAGAGCGAGAGAGACAATCTGTCTTTGTTTGGAGTGCTCATCACCGGCAGTCGCCATTACTAAAACCCTCTATTCACTAGAAATTGGTTAAAAAAGAAAGTGCAGGTGTTTCAGAGCGGGCTAGAAATCGATATAACTGTTTCTTCCGGAGGGATTTGCACGATAAAGAAACTGGCACGTAACTGCAAAAAACCAAATTTTCTCACCTGGATAGTTGTATTGGAATTCTGTGTCCTGATAGCCACTATAAAACACTTGCACTTTAATCCTTTATAGACCAGCTTAGTTCTAAAAAACGCCACGTTTCTGTGTGTATAGGGAAGGTAGTTAACTATTCGTACTCGGGGGAGTTGGAATTGCCTATACGATGAACTGAAGGCGCCTGATATAATCTTATGTTGTTTGTGTCTACATGGAGAATGAATCGCGTTTATTCGGAATCATATGAGACTGAAACAATGGTTAATAGACAAGGAGAGAAAAACGAGTAGACTCGGGCTTGGTCAACAAAGGGTTAATTTAAAACCAATTTCCTCTGATTTCATTACAATTTTTAATTTAATTAAAAAAAAAAAAAAAAAAAAAAAAAAAAAATCAGGCAAATAAACCAGAATCAGATCGTCTATGCTGTCACACTTTGGAACTTTTGTCACTTTCTTTCATAGCTTGAATCAGCCTCTCTGTTGGTACACCTCTATGCGCCGGACGGTTTGTTTGTGGTTTGTTAGCCTCCTTAATTGCCTTCCTAAAAACTCAATGAAATCAAATTGAAGGATTACGTATGTTTTGAATTACATGGTAAATTATAGAATAATTTTCCCTTTGATTACTCTGCTTCTTTTTTTTTTCCTTTCAGGAAACCGCATCCCATCCAAAAGTCAGACTTACAGTGGTCTTGTTTTTGATATTTATAGGGGATATTTTTAATCGGCCGCAGCAGCAAGTAAAAATATGGACTCAAAAAAGTCAAATGTGGGACGGGGGGGGGGGGTCGCATAAGGTTAAGAAGCCCTCCTCATCATCGATATCGACATTTTCCGCGTTTTCCAGAATATGCTGTCAACTTTTTGACCTCCAGACCCCCCTCAAAAAAATTTTAGCTACGCTACTGGATTTAGAGTATAAGTACTATTCATCATTTCGTTTTTCCCTTCACGAATGATAGAGAGTGTTTCCGAAAAAAAAAGGCAAATGGGACAATCTCAGCGTGAACGTCGCGTCAGCTAACGTTCTATTCGGCGCTGATAAGTATTACGCGGGGTTATTTTGAATTCCCGACGAAACCGAACAACCACCGTTGTTTACATTTGTGTGTGGTGAATGGTTTTCGACGAAACGAAACAGCTGATGCTGAACGAATCAAAACACCGAGTTACATAGCCTAGAATTTGAAATCAATAATAATACAACACTCAGCAACACTGACTGAACTTATAAGTAATGTGCTACCTTACATTTAATTTTTTTCATCATTTTTAGGAACGGGAACGCACAATTTTAAAGAAATCACAATGTGACAGTTACTTTTATCTTTTATTTTGGTAAGCATCTCTGTTGTTCAAGTTGGATTATTTTTGAAAAATAAGAATCTATAGGTTGCTGTTGAGGGTCCTTATTTCTGTGAGCCCCTCAACATTTTGAGAGGCTGCCATTCTATCCTCTTCCTAGGCAATGTTTTATGACGTGAATTATTTAAGTACTATCCTTGTGGAGTAAAAATACTATTTGCTGTCTCTCTTGCTTCAAGATTTAAATTGCTTTCACGGGGCAAAGTAAATCCTAGAATCTCACAATTATTGTATTCTGAAGCCCAACAATGTCTGTTCACGATCCTCCCCTTCATTGTTAATTTGAGTGAAGATGCTAAGGTCCTCTTAAAGGCAGATCAGAAAGCTGATTTTAACTTTCATGACGTATTGTTTTCTTTCAATCATCTAAATTTGGGTAGATTAAGAATGTTGGATTACATGCTCAAGCCGTGCTTACTGAATGTTGTGACCTGCAACCTCTTATCGACTTCTTTATCTGCTTTTGTTCTCAGAAGCCGCTCCACAAACCAAAAGGCTTCAAAATGATGCTCGGACGGAAGCAAAGCCTTAAAGGCGAGCAGGTTCTCGCTGACTATGGGCAGGAAGAGTCATTGAATGAAAATGCTGATATAGAATGGGTCAACAAAGTAAGTATTTGTGTTATCTGATAAGTAGCTTGTGATTTTATCAGTGATTATCTGAATGCTCATCCTTAATCCTCCTATTAATAGCGTTAAAATGACCTCTAATTTATTGCAGAACGCTATTCTTGATCTTACAGTCGAAGCGATCTATAGTAATCGATGGAATAAGTTACGTTGACCCAAAATTTTGCTTAGAAAATTAATCAGTCACAAATTGCTAATCGACTCTGTTAGCAGGATGATTTTCATTTTTCGAACGGTGACCCTATTGAGTTGATCATCAAGTACGTTATACACTCATGGGTGGTGTTATCTCTTGTGTAAGTATTCTGATAAGAATCCTTTTATCTCTACAGTGTGCAATCAATAGCTGAGCATTCATCAACAATTTTTTGTAGGGATACAATGGGGCTCTTGCAAACTTTTGCTACAGGGGACTAACAAGCTGATTTTTGCATAAAAACCTGTAAAAATGACGATGAGTAGGTTCACTGAAAAGTCACAAAATTCACTCTCAAAATCGGGCTTTGAGGGCGAAGGGATGTAGGTACTTATCATGAGAGATTCCTATCTAATTTGAGACATACCTCTTTGTTTACGTAGAGAAAGTGACAAATTAGACAGGAATCTCCCATGATACCCCTGCGTTGAACCGCCTTTACGAGCTTGCCGTTATAGCAGTTTTCTGAGTTTATTACTGAATTTTAGACTTAATTAGCGTGATTTTTGTGATTTTTGCTGGTCTTTACATCTGATTGGACTATTCTTTTGCTTGGAGCAAAAGTTTGCAAGAGCCCCCCTGTTTCTATTGAAATGACAGCTCCAAAAATAAATCACCTCTAAAAATAACACGCACTCAATCATTCAAACATTCCTTATCGGCTCCCACCCCATTTTTAAGATAATCTTGTCCCTTTCTATTTTTCTAAACATCTTTGTTTTTTGTTTGTCACTTGCCCTTTTTAGATGTGGGTTCGCAGAATAATGAGGACATGTGCTTTATTCAGTCTAGTTTCTGTCAGTCTGAATACTCCCAAAACTTTTGAACGCTATCCTCCTCTCCAGTATGTTACTTTCACATGTGATCTGGTCATCACTTTTTTATTTACTGCCGAAATGATTGCCAAAATGCACATCCGAGGAATTCTTCAGGTTTGATAATATTATTCACCCTTTACGAAACTCCACCCCAAAGAAAGTTAAGATCTGGGTGTTTCTTATATTTTTATCATGTTTAGGGGAAGCCGGGACACCATGGGTCACGGGCACCATGAATCACTTGCAGAATAAGGTTCTTCTAGGTGTGTTAGGTGCATCGTATCTTGAAATAAACTCAATAAGCTACACTATGACATTCTTTTTCAGTTATGGTATGAAATTATAAAAGGGTGACCACTAAATAACACACCTAGAACTGCAAGTGACTCTTGGTGTCCCGGCTTCCCCTACTCTCAAAATATCTTATCTTTTGATTCGAGGATTTATGAGTTTTCGTAAGCGCCATCAAAAAATTTTCAAATAAATCATGATTTTTTATCAGGGGAAGGTACTGGACATCTTTGGAGCGGGCTGTTACTGGCATACCTAGAACATTTAGTAGCTATTTATGTTCTATTTTAGCACATTTTAGTCGCTAGTTTGAAATTTTGTTAAACATCACCAACATGTAATCATTATTAAGTTTTTAGTAATGTGGGCTTTTGTAATTTTATCCCCTCTTTTGAACTATTGGAAAAAAACCGATAGAGAAAGTTTTTCTGTGTTTTAAATAAATTCGTTATTTTTTTGTTTTTGTATATTCTCAGAAATGGTCAGTTGAATCTTCATTCCTTTCTCGGTGCATGTAATAAATAACACTGGAAGAGACTTTATAATAAAAGAGAGGGTTGATTCGCTTTTTTTTTTTTCATAACTATCGCTTTTTTAATCCTCTCATTTCTCCTCTTTGTGTTGACTTTGATAGGGAGAAGTGCCGTATTTAAAGGACCATTGGTGCCAATTCGATTCAAGTATGGTATTTTTCCTATGGGCCTCTGTCATCTTACAAATGTTTGAAATGGTCGGAATCGTCCCACTCTTCAGCTACCTGTCTATACTTCGAGCGCCGAGGCCTTTGATTATGATCCGTTTCATACGTGTCTTCCTTAAATTCTCGATGCCAAAAGCTCGAATCAATCAAATTTTCAAGTAAGTTTTATCTTTTCTCTTATCTGATCTTCAATCATTAATTTGCCATCATGCCTCTCAACGGTCTAGCTTGTTTTTATAATAATTTCCAAATAGTATCTGCTTGAAAATAAAACCTGAATAAAATTTGCAGTGTCTTTAAATGATGGGAAAGAACATGGCATGTTTCTTATGGCGCAAGGACCTTGGGCAAGTTTTACTTCTTTTTTTCTTTTTTTTTGCAGAAATCGAAACTGAGATCATTCTGAGCAAGTTTCCATGGGTCCAAAAATTTTCTTTGTCGAGTTTAGCTGCCAATAAAGTTGGAAAGTTGGATCAGACCTCGTGACCAGTTGTAACTTCATTTTTGAACATACTGTACAGGAGTGAGCAAGCTCACAGAATGGTCGGCGGGCCCTGTCTCTACTTTCCGTAAGATCTGAGGTTAGGCGGATGGGACGTTTGAGATGGAGCTGAGAAAAAGACGCAAGAAACGGCAGGAAGAGACCAGAGACAGGGCTGGCCAGGCTGGGCGGAGATTCTGTGAGCTCACTCACTCTGATACTGTATGTTTTAAAAGGAGTTCACAAATTTTTCTGATCCAACTTTCAAACTTTAATCGTGGCTAAACTTAACAGAGAAATTTTTTGGGCCCATGAGAACTTTTGCTCAGAATGGTCTCTAGCTGCGATTTCTGCGGAAAAAAAAAAAAAAAAAAAAAAAAAAAAACACACATCTTGACCGTGGTCCCTGTGCCATAAAAAATGTGCCTTGGCCTTCTCAATCATCTGAAGCTGTTTCATTTTTAGGGCCATGAGAGCCTCAAATTTTCAGTCTGAATTGAACTGGAATTAAACCTTTAGGAAAGGTTCTTGCACTTTCAGCTTTGAAGAAAGGAGTAAGGATTTATTCACAGTGTTTGAAAAAATTCAATTTTAAACAAAAATTCTCTCTTTTTGAAAACTTCAAAGCCATTGATTTATCGAAAATGTTGGTATTTCCCCTATAGCACTAGAATCGCAGCCATATAAAAAATTTTATTCATCTGTACAAACTGTAAATTTTACAGATTGATTTGGGTTGTTTAAATAAACTAGGGGTGTGCGAATCCGAATCCGACGGGATTCGGATTCGGGATTCGAAATTTTTTTTTCGTATTCGAAATTTTCGATTTTTTTTTTTTTTTTTTTTTTTTTTTTTTTTCATATACATTTATAATTTTTTCGTTTTTCTAGCTTTTCTTTTCCTTCCATATGTTTTTTCTTCTTCTTCCCCTCTATACATTATCGCCTGCTAAAACGACGGAAACTACTATCATCACGATTCGGTACGAATGCGGCGCCGGCGCGTCTTCCGAATATCGATGAACCTAAACGGGGATAACGGGCGGTAATCGATCAACACCAAAAGTGCGCGCGACCAGCCAAATAGAATAGTAAAGATAAATCAGAAAACAAATATTTTCTTCTAATCTTTCATTACATCGTAAGGAAAATAAAAGCGCCGCACTTTAAAACAATTTTTTTCGAACTTTTACGGCGCGGATTCGGATTCGGTTCGGATTCGGGAAAATTTGATTTTAAGATTCGGATTCGGAATGAAAAAACTGGATTCGCACACCCCTAAAATAAACAAATCTGCCAAATTTTGTTCCAATCCGAGTTCATTGAATACCCTAATCAACAATTTTTAGCGATAAATTATAAATATTGATTGGTGAAAAATTGGCGGTAATTTTAAGAAATTACCACCAATTATTCATAACTTGAGGAAGCACAATTAAGTACTTGGTGAAATATCTGTGTCAATTTTCAATGAAATCAGACTATTCTTTTGATCATGAGTTGTGTTTACAATCCATAACATGCGTGAAGTATAGGCCGAACAATGGCTGCCATTTTGGAAAAAATAACCTCAGAAGATTTGCTCAATGCTCAGCCCCTCTAATTTCAGGTTCTTTTCTCCTCTTTGTTCCAAATTTATGTATTTCCCCTCGCATGGAATCCAGGAAGTTTGTTATCAAAACAGTGAATTTTGCCACACATGTGCCGTTTAAGGTATAGTAATTAATTGGTTTTCTTTTCTTTTATTTTTCAGACGATCGAGCCAACAGATTTACAATGTAACACTGTTCTTCCTTTTTTTTATGTCACTTTATGGACTGCTTGGTGTTCAGTTTTTCGGAGAGTTGAAGAATCATTGCGTACTAAACGGAACGCAATTAAGGTAAATTCAAGGGTCCAGTTAATTATAGCGTTGCTCAATAATATTTTTATAATGATGATGTCAGCGTTATTTTATTTTTAAAGCAAATCTTTTGTCAGCCATTTCTATATTAATCTCTTTTTCTTTCATTTACTATCCTTTTATTTCCATTTCCCTATTTTCTTTTATTTACAGGTACATAACCCTTAATAGTCTTGCTATTCCCGACACATTTTGCTCCATGGACCCATATTCTGGCTATCAGTGTCCAGAGGGAATGAAATGTATGAAGTTAGAACTTTCGCGGCACATTATTGGATTCATTGGTTTTGATGAGTTTGGTATGTATTTTACATATATCAGTGTA
This sequence comes from Trialeurodes vaporariorum, assembly GCA_011764245.1. Lineage (NCBI taxonomy): Eukaryota > Metazoa > Arthropoda > Insecta > Hemiptera > Aleyrodidae > Trialeurodes > Trialeurodes vaporariorum. The sequence goes on from VMOF01000220.1 coordinate 50,920,393, forward strand.
ATGGTGAGGGGCTTTTGCCAAATGCCATTGTTTTAATTTTTTTTCTTCAGAGTTGTTGTTTTATTTATTTCCTCCTTTAAAGTATCGAAAAACAGGCATAGTTCAGGAATTGTTACATGTTATTACTCTGTGTTGGTTTTTTTCTCCCACCGTGCAGTGATGGATTCAGGGGGGGGGAGGTCACGGGGGCACGTGCCCCCCCAGAAGCCTCAAATTTGCCTTTTTTCAACAGTAAATAGCCAAAATTTGCAACGCTTCAAATTTAAAAGTTCCTTGGCGTACTTCCACCAGAAAAACTCTCTGGATCCGTCACTGCCACCCTGCCTTCCTTTATGTAGCAGGGATTTCTCGTATAAGTGCAGGTGTACCTGTGTCTTATCCCGTGACATCCCTTACAGCCCAGCTGTTTGTTGTGAAACATAAACATGATAAGCTACAGCAAGGAGCTGGGGTGGCTGGGTTCCTATACTTATTCCTTCTTTAAAGCATAGAAAAAAAGAAAGAAAGAAAAAAAAAATGAAGTATAAATTTTCTCTTACGTCTTTCTTCCTGCAAGGTCCTCAATCATAGATGGTGCGCAAGAGATCTTTTGGTGCCAAATTAAAAATAGATTTTATTTGCTCTGCCGCAGCAAAATTTGGTTCTTTTATATTGTTCACTTATTGTGTTATTGTTTTCATTTCACTATTACAGCAACCAGTATCTTCACCGTCTATCAAGCTGCTTCCCAAGAAGGCTGGGTCTTCATTATGTTCCGAACTTATGATAGTCTTCCTGCATGGCGAGCAGTCTTCTATTTCTGCACTATGATTTTTTTCCTCTCCTGGCTAGTCAAGAATGTTTTCATTGCTGTTATCACAGAAACTTTTAATGAGATCAGAGTTCAATTCCAGCAGATGTGGGGTGTTCGAGGCTCAATCACAAACAAAGCTGCGTCTCAGGTACTCTTCAATCCTAGTCCAATAACGTTGGTCAGCGCAAGCGAAAAAAAAAAAGAATATAAAAGAAACAAAAGCTGGACTTTAGTTTGTCGTGCGATTTGTAAATTAATATTTTATTCAACTTCTCCAAAAGCAAAAGCTTGTCAAACTTTGATCTACTGAATTTGTTTGTAGCAGTGAACAGTCCTGAAATCCAGTTCAATATTTAGCCCAAAAAAATGTAATAGCTGTATTGTATAAATGTGACATATGGTGGTATAAATGGGTTTTTAAACAAAGAATAATGAACAGATTTTAGAAACGTATTTCTTTTTAGCAAAATTAACGTTGGAATTAATGGTTTTAGTGCAAAGTCAACGGTTAGCCAACAATCACAACAATGCACTCATCGGTTGTGACAAAACTCACGTAGTGTTCCAAACTATCTCACTCACTCTCCCTCAACCCTTATGTATACCCATCTCTTTCTAGTTTCAAAATTCGTTTATTACAGGGCTTTGTTTTACTACATATTATTTTCAAAATCGCATTGAAATACCTTGAGATATTCATTTCTACCAAGAAATTTTACAAAAGATGTCTCTATGTATGATTTTTGCGATGAGAGTGAGATGGCAGTACATGGGGGTCACGTGAGAGAAAGAAAGACAGTTTGTTTGGAATGTGCATCACTGGATGATGTCATCACCAAGTCATCACCAAAACTGTCAATAGAATTGAAATTAAATTACAGCTTATTTTCTTTAAAATTTTGTTTCAGATTCTTGCTGGAGACGATGTTGGTTGGCGGTTAGTCACAGTTGATGAAAATAAACACACTGGACTCGCGCCTCCAATCTGCCAAACAGTTCTTCATTCTGCGTGGTTCAGGCTGTTGATGATGGGAGTGATTTTAGCCAATGGACTTGTCATGGCAACCATGAATTTCCAGCATGATCAGAGGCCACGTCATGTTTTCTATGAAAATTATTATTATATCGAGGTAAAATGATTCATCACAGTTACTTCTGTTTGGTCTTAAAACAGTTTAAGAGAGGCAAAATATGCGCCAAAATTTGCTGTCAAGATTATTGCTAGAAAAAATTTGATAAATTATCACCACCCGATTTCAAGGGCCGATCCTTGAAATTTCGGACTTTTGGATTGACTGGATAAAAATGGAAAATGGTGATTGGTGGAGACAAGTCACATAGCTGCCAAGTCTAATCGAAATTCAGAATTTATCTCATTGATTATCAGATGCTCAAGACTGCCTGATAACCAACTAGATACAGTCCATATTTTGATTAGACTTGGCAACCACTTAACGTGTCTCCACCAATCAACGTTTTCCATTTGTATCCAGTATATCCAAAAGTTGGGAATTTCAAGAATTGGTGCTCGGGGTGGAAAAGATTTTCTAACTAAATTTCTAAAAGCTCACAAAAGTAATCAAAAACGTTGCTACTATCTATGCTGGTTGCCGGTAGTCCTTCCTTGCGCAGGGTATTTAGCATACGACTAGGCTTAAAGTGCTCTCTCCCATCCTTTTACCCTCCTTTCCCTGAAACACAGGTCTATCATTCGCGGTGAAACACCTGCATTAGAGCTAATCCAGCAGCTAGGGCGGTAGACTTTCTATCTATCTATCTAAAAAGCTCACAAAAGTAATCAAAAATAAAGTTTGAGCTTTTCATCAATGATGATGTAGGCAACCGGTAACCGGTTATTTGCCGAGTACATTGATTAATAAATATCTCACTTGACTCACCTTCTTTCCTTTCTTTTTTTTGGCAGGTATTTTTTACAATTTTTCTAGACCTCGAAGCTTTGTTCAAAATTTGGTGCCTTGGTTTTCATGGTTACTTTGAACATTCTTACCACAAATTCGAATTGATGTTGGCTATCGGAACAACTTTACACATCATTCCATTTTTATATTTATCCGTCCTTACTTACTTTCAGGTTTGTTATTTCGAACTTATCTTCCAAATTTATTCTCTTTTTTAGAGTATTTTATGGTGCTGGTTATTGTGTTCAACTTTAAAATAATTAAAAAATAACAGAAGCACAGCGCACGAATTTTACACGAATCGTAAAATAAGTAAATTACTCACGGTGCTCTCAAAAAAAGAAGTTTCTAATCTTACTCTTCTTCTTTACATTTATTTGATACCGGTTTTGATTTTTTGTTTTCTTTGACAGGTTCTCCGCATCGTTCGCCTGATCAAAGCTTCGCCTATGCTTGAAGATTTTGTCTACAAAATTTTTGGTCCCGGAAAAAAGTTAGGCAGTTTGATAATTTTTACAATGTGCCTACTAATAATTTCATCTTCAATTTCGATGCAGCTGTTTTGCTTTCTCTGCGACTTTTCTAAATTTGAGACTTTTCCAGAGGTTTGTTGATTTCATCTAATTTTTCCAACATAAATTTTTGTCTGCCAAGACTGCGTAGAAGTGATTTTCTTTGCTTCTGTTAATTTCAAGAAAAATTATCGAAGTTTAAATCAAATTTGACAAACGGTAGTGAGTATTTTATCTGGATTCATCATGGATTGGAGGACTGACTTCAGCTGAAGTTAGGCGCATGAAAGAAGCAGATTTGACTCAATCTCTTTTAGAAGCGAGATTGGATCGAGCGCATACTGCGCATACTCTTTGAATTTGAATCAAACACAGATTCGAGGTCATCAGTGTTACTAAAAACATTGAGGTTAACCATTTGTCAAATACAGCCAAGTTGCATCAAGCATCGCTGTCAGATTTAACATCCAAATAAAAGTAAAGAATCAGTGAAATCTGAACATTGGCTGAAAATGTGCATAAAACTGATTGCTCAATCTTGACTAAAATGCTTGCGTAAACATAGCTAGTGCTCATCATAGCTGTGCTATATCAAAGAGTTTCGAAAACATTCATCTCCCAATCGACTCTTAAAATGTACTGATCTGAAAGAATTAAAGTAACTTTTTCCGTTGACGGTACTTGTATTTTTTGCCATTGAATCATTTTCCTCTTGATTTCAGGCATTTATGTCCATGTTTCAAATCTTAACTCAGGAAGCATGGGTTGAAGTAATGGATGAAACCATGGTCCGCACTAGAGAAACGCTCACACCTTTGGTTGCTGTTTATTTTATTCTGTACCATCTGTTTGTTACTTTGGTAAGTGCTTTTTGTTATGAAAATATCCAGTTGTTTCTTTTTTCAATGTTAATATCTTTTTTTAAATCAATTCCCAGTGGTTTTTCCTTTTTTTTGGAACTAAATTTTCTTACTGTACGTAATATTTCAAATAGTTCACTACCTCATTTAGGAGAAAAGCATGTAAACTATCATTCAGAGACAGCATATTTTAGAGACCACGCACTATTCATGAGCGCGGCGGCTGACTTATTTTTCGGAACTCAACAGGAATTACAGGAACACAGGGAGCATGAGGGAGCACCATCCAACATGGTCCATGCGTTGACGGATGCAATTTCAGCAATTTCAGTGCTTCGGTTTCACCAGGCAAAAATCTGAACGATTTTTCTCATCAGTCAACGTATGGACCATGTTTGCAGTGTTCTGTTGAGACCCCAAAAAATAAAGTTGCCACAAATTTAGACAAATTCTGAACATTGAACCCCCTCCTAACTTCTTTCAGACCCTGAACCCCCTTCTCCCCACCACAAAAGTTTCTGGCCATGCCACTAACACTAAATGGCTTTGACCCCCCCCCCCCCCCCCCCCCAATATTTCCTCTTGATTTTACAATTTGTCAAATTATCTTTTTGGTTTGTGTTTACTAGATTGTGCTGAGTTTGTTCGTCGCTGTAATCTTGGATAATCTTGAGTTGGATGAAGATATCAAAAAATTAAAGCAGCTTAAATTTCGTGAACAAAGTGCTGAAATCAAAGAGACTCTTCCTTTTCGCTTGAGAGTCTTTGAGAAATTTCCTGACAGCCCACAGATGTCTACAATCCACAAAGTACCTTCTGATTATATTCTGCCAAAAGTGAGTTGACCTTTCTCTTCAAAAATGATGAAATTTCTGTAAAAATTCAAAGGTTCTTTATGCTCCAGCGATGTGTTTAAAGGGTTCTCCTCATGAAGAATGATTTTTATTAGAAAAATGAGGCGGTAGCCAGAATAAGGGCCCATCGGCAAAAATCAAGTTTTGAGAAAAGCAGCTTTAAAGTTTTCATTACCAATGTAAATTATTCAATACTCACTATCTTCAAACTGCTTGCCTGCCCTCAAAACTTCATATTTTGTTACGAAATTGTGGGAATGACTAATTGACTGTAAAAAGTGAATGATCCATGTCTTTTCATTTCATTCTCCCTTAGGTTCGGGAAAGTTTCATGCGGCAATTTGTGTATGATATGGCTGATGATGAAAGTATATCTGAAAGTATTAAACGGTTAAATGAAGTCCTGAATACCAGGGTCATTTATCAGAAACAGCGTGCCTTGAAATTGCTGAGCAGTCTACAAAAAGTGCGCACAATCACGCCAGAACTTCGGAAAGCTTCAATCACTGCGATTATCAAGTGAGTTTCTCCATTAATTCATTTAAAACTCTGCTCTTCCACTTCCACCTGTTGATTCAAATACACTATTAAAAGTTTCTTTTGCATATTAAAAAGATATGTACAAAAATAAAATTTCTGCAAGCTGATTGGGGACTTCAAAGTTAAACAGATTAATGAAGCAAAATACAAGTGACGTGATTGGGCAAAAGACCAATTTAGGGCAGATGTCGTTCTAAAACCATTGTCCAGTCGCTCAGTAAAAATAAGTATAGGTTGCTTTGGAAACACCTTTACATAACGAGCCACTGAACAGTGGTTTTTGAAAGATTTGCGTCCCAAATCAGTCTCGGACCGAATCGTGTCACTTGACCTATTCCAAAATGTAGTCTAAAATTTGAAAGAATGAGATTGTGATGAACCTAGTCAAGATTTTTAGATTTAATGGGAAATAAAAGTACTTATAATTTTTTCCGTTGGCTTCTTACTTATTTGTATCTTTGAATTCAAAGCCAGTGTGAATTTCAAACCATTGCACTTTAACGAACAAAATATTAATATAAATTTATGGAATTATCCGAAGAATAACATTTTTTTTGTCTGGATGGTCTATACTGTTGAAAGTTTAAACTGGCCTCAAACTCGGATTTCTTTATTTCTTTCCTAGTGACTCGAATAATCAGAGATTAATGTTGGGAGATTCAGCCGTATTACCAATGCCAGGAAAAGGAGCTCTTCATTCGCAAGGAACAATTAGTAGTGCCAAGCAGTTACGTCTTGATCAAAAAAAGTAAGTCATTTAATGTCTCTCATTGAAGTAAAGTACAAAAAGTCAGACTGACAGATGACTGATTTTATTTTAGATGTATGAAAACTATATAAAGTGACTGGGAATTCCATATTAGTTGGTTTTCCCATGAGACGACTTCTGAAGTATGTTAGCAAAGTTGTCAAAATCGTGGATTTAATAGATTGCTACAGAAAAAACAACAGGGGGAAAAAAATACACACAAGGGGTAGTGCTAGAGTTGTGCAGTATTGATATAATCAGAAACGTAGGTTTGGTGTGTTGAAATTGCCGAAAGTTGGTTTTTACTTGGTACAGCACTGAGCACGAAAATATCGAAATACCTACTGAAAAGTACCAAAATACTAAACAATTCCAAGTTACTGAAAGATACTGAAATAACTGTATTAAAAAAAAACCTTAATGCATTGACATGTGAATTAACTTTAGCCGGCCACGCCGAAAAATACTAATTCATTTTTGGGTAAAACGCTCATGTTAAGTTTTGACGTTATTTTCAGCTCCCTCAGTTCCCCAGTCCATTTTCGTGTTTGTTTTTTCAATTTTTTTTTTTTTGTTTTACTTGTGAAGAAAATATTAACGTATTTTAGGGTAAAACGCCCATGCTAAAGGGGTCTCTCCACCTGCAAATTTAAAAGCGCAAATTGACTGCTTGAGCCAATGGGCTTCTTTGTTGTCGATACATCGGACTCGACCTATCGATTTTGAGGCAGCTCATTGGCTCAATCAGTTTATTCGTGCTTTTAAATTTGCAGGTGGAGAAACCCCTTAGTACTTGATGTTTTTTTCAGTTCTCAACCGATCCCCTGCCAATTTTTGAGTTTTGTTGATTTTTCTTTTAAATATTTTTACATTTCTACATTTCGCCGAGACGAGACGGAACTGGAGCGGCGCCACAGCTGAACTGAGTGATAGGTGGCGCGAACAGCGAAAAATCACGTGAAAATGATCCGTGAAGCCGAAGCCACGCCACGATTTTCAGCCTTTTTTTTTTCCTGGGAAATCCTCTTGTATAAGCCGCACCCGGATTTTGTACTGGAAAAATAGGGTAAAAAAGTGCGGCTTATATTCGGTAATATACGGTAACATTGGTAACAGAGATACAAGGGCTTGTATTTCGTCGCTTACGGAACAACACCGCCCATCTGCATTTTACCGATTTTACAGGGTGCAGAAAAAACTGCAGTAAATACGTGCCTTTTGCACGTAAATACGTATACATTTTGCTTGATAGTAGCGCCACCTCGCGTGATAATGGAAAAATACACTTAGCACAACACGCGGATCATCTGTTAGAGTGCGTTACAGTCGCTAACTCAAATTCGTCAAAATTGCAGATAGGCGGTGTTTTTCCGCAAGCGACGATTTCTTTACATAGTATAATCTGACAAGCCGTATTTTTTCGAGTTTTGAGTCCAGTTTTGAGTCCAGTTTTGGGTCGAGTTTTGGGTCAAGTTTTGAGACGAGTTTTGAGTCGACTTTTTCAAAAAATGTTCAAAAATGTGTTTCCACACTCTACGGACGTTGCTATTTATGTTACAACGCTGTAACTTGGCATGATGATAGATTTTAATGTGATTAGGAGCCCGAAATTTTCAGAATTTTGATACCTTGATTTGTAATCGAGTTATTGCGAATTTGCGTACCGCGGAAATCGCAGCCGTGGGTGGGGTGAATCACAGAGCGTCTTGGAGATTGTGACCGAGACGAAAAAGGTTCATCCGTCCATGGGGGGTCCGGGTGGAGTGGATTCGGAGCGTGTGGAAGGTTGAGATGAGACAAAGAGGGCTCACCCGTCAGGAGACCTTCGTTTTACTCCCGTCAATAAATCTGTCAATACGCTGCGGACAATCCTGCACCAACCCCCTATTTCTCTGCGTTGTCAGGTAGGGCAAGGTGGAGAATACTTTTAAACCTGTCTACATTTTTAAAGATTTCACTTTCAACCAGGGACCAAATAGTGTTACGGCTTGACGGTCCTCCGAAAGACGTTGGATGGTGCGCACGTAAGTATATTTGCGTGTAGTTCATACCCCCCGTAAGTGCTCACCGATCATCTGCGTGCGGGACCGTGAGGACGCAATACTATTTGGTCCCTGGCAGCCGTTCATTTTGTGTTTTTGTTTTTTGTTTTTTTTTTTTAACTAGAGGGCTTCGGCCACTGGCTGCTCCACAGTCCACCCCTCAACCGTTAAGTGCCCCGCGCCGTCTTCGTCGTTACAGGTTTTAATATTGCTTCAAATTACGATTCAAAAGAGAATCTATCTGCATTTAAACTCGCGGGTCAACCTTTAACGACGAAGACGGCACGTAGTCACCCTTGAGGGTGGCGCGGAGCGCCACTCTATTGGGGGGTGGGCCGCGGAGCGGCTAGGGGGCGAAGCCCTCTATATTTACAGAATTCGAGAAAATTTTGAGGTTAAGTTCTCACTACTAATATCAATTCTACCAATGTAAGAAGGAAGAAAAAACTGTAAAATGTTGGCCTCAGTGTTTCTATTTACCCTATGGTTAATGCTCGTGGTGCTATCTCTCGGGAAAAGGAGAACTACAACGTAGATGCTGTTTAGTAATTGGACGAGTGAGACTCGTCTATGCATATTTGTCTCGGGAGACTAAGGACGAGTCAGACTCGTCTATAAATGTCAATGGGTTAGACCCGAAATACCCCAAAAATGCTGATTTATCAGAAATGGCTGCAATTCTGAGAACATACTGATTTATCGAGTGCCCTACATTCAATTAGCAGCCTGAAAGAGATATTGTAATCGTTAATTACGTTACTGGAAATGATCAGCATGTTCCCTTTTTTTTAGATCTGTCCGTCGAAGCGTTCGTAGTGGATCTATCAAGCTCAAGCAAACATACGAGCATATGATGGAAAACGGGGACATAGGAGCAATGAATCGAGTGAGTGCTGCACGGAGTCGTCCTCATGATTTGGACATCAAACTTCTTCAAGCCAAACGACAGCAAGCAGAAATGAGGAGGTAATTTTCTCTCACCTAGTGCATTTCAGTGATTCCATTCACAAACTGGATATTTCGAAGCGTTTATCATGCATGACCAAAGTAGAAAAATGTTCATCAATAAAAGTCTCCAGAGGCTAATTTTTTGTGTGCATGAAACACAATAGAAAACGATGGAATAAGATGCAACAAGTTTCTCTTGGTTGAGTACTGTACGTTTTGCGTTCCAATTTATAAAAACAAGTTTGGTCCAAATTCTCGTGTTTCATTGTTTTTTTTTTTTCTCCCTTCCTTCCTATTCCCTTTTCGTATTCTCAGTCCAGTCGTTCACTTTGAAATACAAGCAGAACAAATGCAAGGTTGGGGCGGCTGGACTTTACTCCTACTACTACTACAATTTTTTTTTACTTTTTACTTCTTTGAACTGCACGATTTGTAAGTTTTTTTGTTGAAAAGCTCCTCTAATTTATTTTTTAAAATGGAATTTGTGCTGTAAAAAAATCAACTGGTCCAGGAGCTCAAGATTAGAACAAAATTGACGGATTAGAGGTTACATTCCAATGAACCATTGGTAACTACGATTGGTTGACTGACTAGGTTGACTGAGTGGTAACTAAGTTTCATTCATCAAAGTCATTTTTGACATCTTTGCTTCTGTCTGGGAAAACTTAATGCTCTGCCAGAGGTGTGTCAATACTCTTTTTATCAATGTTTTGATTAATATTTTATCAATGTTTTATCAATGTTCAATGTTCTATGAATAATTTTGTTTTTGCTCTTTTTCTATTCAAGGAATCAGAGGGAAGAAGATTTACGAGAAAACCATCCTCTCTTTGATACTCCTCTTTTTCTTGTACCTCGGGAGGGAAAGTTTCGTAAAATTTGCCGTTCTATGGTCTACGCCAGGTATGATGCACGACTTCGAGATCCTCTAACAGGCAAAGAAAGAAAAGTCAAGTACAAGAGTTTACAGTAAGTAAAAAAACGTGGTCTACTCTTAAGTATGATCAGTTTTCTTTCTCTTTCCTTTTCGTTATTTTCCTTCTGTTAGTTCAAAATGTTATATTTAATAGGCAGGAGCAGGAGATCCTTGATAAGAATTATCTATTTTCAGATTCAATGCTGACTTACCTGAATTTAATGCTGTAGACTAGTGTTTTCCAACCTTTGGCTGTCTGTGGATCACTGTAGGGAGAGGTTAGAGAGATTGCGGATCATCTACAATTTTTTTTTTTTTTTCTTTTTTCCTTATATATATTTAATTGAGAACATCTATTCTTATTTTTACAGCAATTTTCTGAGTCTTGTATCGTATCTAGATTGGGTCATGATCTGTGTCACAACTTTATCCTGCATCTCTATGATGTTCGAAACGCCTTTTTATCGAGTTATGGAAACGCCTGCCTTACAAGTAGCAGAATACGTTTTTGTCATTTTTATGAGTTTGGAACTGGCTCTCAAAATTTTAGCTGACGGCGTATTTTTCACTCCTAAAGCATACATGAAAGATGTCGCATCAATACTCGATGTATTTATCTATTGTGTAAGTAAACTGTTCTTGTTTTATTTCTGGGAAAAATAGATACTAATTTTCAAAAAAATAAAAAAATTGTCTTTTATACTTTAGAAAGTTTACTCGTAAAAACAGCTGAAGTAAAGGAGATCAGAAGAACTGTGATTTGTATAATTTCGTTGTGTCAGCAGTGCAAAGTTATTTGATAAAGAAATGAAAAAGCCAATTTTTGAGAACTTTCAATTCTAGATTGAGCTTGTGCGACTAAACGTTTTTGATTCCTCTGCTGAAAAGTGACGGAGAGCTAGAAACAATTAATCACTGTATCATTATGCAGTGTGTTATCCAAGAATTATCAGTATAAGAGTGACATACTCCATAGTGGATTCACGTGTCGCTTTGCTCTTCAGGAAGATAGTTGGTTCACGAGTCAATAATATTTAGTTATGAAAACATCGTTCAATTTTCTTACTGATATTCTTCTTCTCTCATAATTTTTAGACAAGTCTTGTCTTCCTTTGTTGGTTACCCACGAATGTTCCGCCTGGTTCTGGACGTCAGACACTCATGATTTTACGTTGTGTTCGTCCACTCAGAATTTTCACCCTTGTGCCCCACATGAGGAAAGTTGTTGATGAATTGTGCCGTGGTTTCAAAGAAATTTTATTGGTAAGTTGTTGGTTGGGTTTCTTGTCTCAAGTTTTTTTTTGCAACCACCAGACCTCCAAATATTTTATAAAAACTACATTTTTTTAGTTAAAATTCTGTCATTAATATCCTGAATGGTTTTTTTGTTAGAATGAAAAAATCAGAAACATTCATGGCAGTGAAGCAAAATACTTTCAATCACTTAGGTGGTTCCTTGATAACAGAACTTTTCACTGATACTGTTTAATTTCATGGAAATGGCATGCAGTCGGCCCTCAATAAACCTTAGCCAAATTCAGGATCGCCACTCACAGGAAAAATTGGGAAAGCTGAGAAAGGACAGGGAGTTAAATTGTGAGGGAAACACCAGGAAAAACTAGGACTCTTGGCAGAATTCGGAAAAATACTGGGAATTTTTTGCGATCATTTAGACATTGATAATGTGCAACAGTAAGGATATGTAGAAGCCCTTTGGTTCTGTGCGTAATTTTTCTTCAATATTTGGAGGGGCTACAAATATTGGAGCGAAATGATGTGCGGGTAGCTACTAAACTGCGCATGACCACGTGCCGAACATTAGTTTCTTAAATTGTGCTTCCATGTTAAACTTTTTGCAAACTCAAAGAAAATACTGGGAAAACACAGGAAATTTGGAAACTTCCATAGTGGCAACCCTGGAAATTTATTTATTTAATTCACCGACAGTACTTACGTATTCAGGCTCAAATTCTCAAGCTTATTTAAAAATATGTAAGTAAGGAACGATCACAAAAGTAGTCTGTAACAAACTTTAATAAGCACGTTGTTTCCGTATAACCTCTTTATTTCAAATTTTTGTTTGTTTTTCTCTCCTAATTCGATAACCTCTTCAATTAAAATTTTTTTATTTTCAGTCCCTTCACTTTCAAACTTTCAAGTGTTTACTGTAATACATTAAAGTAAAGCTTTAAAGCAACCAAACCAATTAATATCTCAGTCAAAAAGTTTCAACTTAATCCTCTATTTTTGCAGGTATCCATCCTTTTGATCGTCCTCATGTTTGTTTTCGCAAGTTATGGTGTACAATTGTACGGTGGAAGACTAGCCCGCTGTAACGATCCTGAAGTTTTATTGAGAGAGAATTGTGTTGGCGTCTTTATTCGCCGAGTTTCTGTCACCAAAATGAAACTGACGCCCGGGGAAAATGAAACATTTCCGGCAATGCTAGTCCCTCGCGTGTGGTAAGATATTGCATCCTAACCAACTTGAAAAAATTTCTTCCGCTAATTTAATCATACTACAACGTCTTATCTCTTGATTTTTACTGATCAATTTTTTTTTCCTGAGCCACTTTGCTATCTCTTGTCATCTGGACATCAAAGTGACAGTTTAGTCTGTTTGTAGTTACTCAAGACTCTATAGACTCTAAGATTTTGCACTCAAGGAAAATTAACTCTCTATTAAACCATATTTTTGCCACACAAAAAAATAGACTCTTAAACTAGCGTCATCAAAAAGATTTTGCAATCAAGGCAAATTAACTATCTATTAAACCATAGTTTTGCCACGCAAAAGAATAGACTCTTAAACTAGCATCATCACGAAGATTTTGCTACCAAGGAAAATTAACTCTCTATTAAACCATATTTTTGCCACTCAAAAAAATAGACTCTCAAACCAGCATCATCGCAAAGATTTGGTATCCTGGCTAATTAACTCTCTATCAAACCATATTTTTGATGTACTAAAAATTCTTTGATTCAACCCTTTTAGTGGTGTCATTTACCATCTAGAACAATCCATTTACATTGCTATTATGGGAAAATAAAAACTTGAAATGCACACGCTCATCAATTTAGATGAAAAATGAACGTAGAGATCTATCATGATGGTAAAAATTCTATGTATGGCTGAAAAAATTATTTGTCACTATAGGCAGAAAGGATTTTAATAAATTTATCTTGTCTTAATTTTATTTACAAAAAATTGCATTTTTTATTTATTTTTCCTTTTCTTGAATGCAAGATTGTCAGATGGTCTTGAATGTCTATGAGCAGGCTTTTTTGTTACTTTTTTGTCAATCAGGTGAAGATCTTACTCTCTCTCTCTCTGTCAAAGGAATTTCTCACTTCTGTTAAAGTAGATGATGGTGACTTGACTAATCTTGAAACTTCTTTTTTCTGCAAAATTCTCCCTAATTTATTTATAAAATGGGGCTCACTGAGTATGTTTTCATCTGTCGTTGGGAAAAGACACATCTACAAATATTTAAGAGGTTTAGAATCTTCAATGGTAAAGTAAATGCAAAAATACTAAATAAAATAGTGATCATACGCTCTTAGCTTGCCAAAATTTTTAACGTTTCACTTCCATGATAAAAAAAAAGAAGGAAGAGAAAATAGAAAAAATAAAAAAAATTTGAAGTTAAAAATTTGAAGAAGAAACATAGTAGAGTTTTAGAATTATGTACATTTATTTTTTTGATGTACCTAATGGTTTAAGGTGATTCCAGGTGAAGCTTGTCCAGATGTCATTCCTATGGATAGCGCCACTAGGGCAGCTCAAAAAGTCAAAACTTGTTAGCTGAAATTGATGAATTTACGCCAAAAGCACAAATTTGAGGATCGTCAGCACCCACAAGCATACTTCAGGAAGATACCCTGAAAGTTTTAAGCTGAAACACTCAAAAACAAAGCTAGAAGTTATAAAACACGAAAATTTCCATAAGCCTCAATGAGTGCGAGTGAGGCAGATATACGTACTATCTCTCTTACTCACTCTCTTTCACTAAGCTTATGGCAAAACGAATTTCATAATTTACGGCTTTAATTCTTACCAATTATGCTCGTTTTGGGCTCAAAATATTCACACAAAAAATTGTACAGGCGCTGGCGTTATTGAATTTTGCTTTTTTTCTTTGGTTTTAATTTAAAATGCCAAGAACACGACTTTTCTCAAAAGCGACTAGCGGCGCTATCCATTGGATTGACATCTGGAAAAGTTTTGCCTGGAATCACCTTAAAATATAGAAGAAAGTGTGTCCTGCGTGTCTAAGCTGAAGAGAATGTTGACTCAAATGGTCTTGCAAAAAATCAAGCTTGATCGGTGCCAGAGTTGAGTTTACAAATAGCTTCTAAAGAGAAAATCTAACCTAATTAAAACTAACCACTCTAACAATCTCTGGAATGATTTTTATTCGCTAGGTATCATATTGTTCTGTCCTAACTTACCCTTTGTCTTGGAATTTTTAGATACTTGAATAACACTCAATGTAGAAGCTACTTCCTCACAACCTATAAGCTTACTATCTTGAGCTCACTGGCTTTTGTTTTTGTAACAAATAAGCAATTTTTTTCTCTCTATCTATTCTTTTTGAAGCAATGGATTTTGGGTGTAGTAGATAAAATTCATCCGAGCATTGCACTTCTAATTTGACTGCAAAATTTTTCTCTCTTATTCTTTATTTTTTTTTTTTTTTAATTTTCTTACAATTAGAAAAGTTTTTGTCCAAGTACAAGGAATCGTTTCCATCATTTGATTTTTTCAGAAAATTTTGTCTTTATCTTTGATGAGACTCTTAAAATAATCTTTATCACTGGTTTTGATGTTTTCATCCTGTGTTTCTTATCAGTTAACAATTTCCTTGGATCAGAGATGAAGACTACATGGAAAGAACATGATAAGACTGTTTGCACTAATTTTAGTCATTTTACAAATATTTCTTCATTAATTTTTTAACGGAAAGGGAGCGTTCTAGAATTCACCTATCCGATAATCCGGGGAAATGCATCAGAATTTCCGGGGAGTGTGTACGATAAACCCGATAATGTTTTGATGAAGCTCTTCTGTCCTCCAATTGTTGATGCTAAAAATGTCTGTTTACATTTCAATAACGTCCAAAACACCCATATTAACACACGGGAATAGGTTGTTTACTTCTTTACGGTTAGTTTTCATCGGCTGTATCAGAGTTTGAACTCCGATAAAGCGGGTGTACTCTGGGGAAGAATTCTGATGAATATCATGGGAGTTCAAGAACGCTCCGATGAACTGCACCCGGTAATCAGAAAGGAAATTGGAGAATAAAAGAACGACTTGGAGCTTCACCAGGTACCGGGGGAAACTCCCTGGGGAATTCTGGAACGCTCCCAAATGTGGAACAAAATCTTAAATGCCTAGTGAAAAACTTGTTAATAATGCAAAGAATTTTCACAAAGAAAAAGAATTCAGAATTCAAAAGAATTAAGGAAAATTGTTTTCTCTCATTTCTTTTGAACAGTAGAAAAGTTGCGAAATTAGTGTTACGTGACAAGTAACTTGTGATGTTCATTCTGTGCAGTCTTCAGATATCTGGCTGCTCTAAAAAACACTTAACTATCGCAGGTATTCAAAATTATGTGAGTTCTGCAAATCTCAAGAATTTTAGGGTGCAATTCCCCTCAAATTGATTTTGAAGAAAGTCAGTTGCTATATTGTGGCATTAATCACCAGATTTCCTATTATTCTATCCAAAATCTGGTAATTTTTTAGCCTAATCCAGCAAGGATGGACGAAAAAGTAAAAACTGTTGGAATTTCATATCTTAACAGGGTGACCAGCAACTTAGGAAATTTGGAAAACCTCGACAAATCAGGGGGTTAAAATGGATGGAAAATGTGTGAAAATCAGGGACTGTTATGAAAGGGACCTAGATTTTTCATTTCAGAACATATTATTATTTTTTTATTTTTTTTTTTTCAAATAACCAAGAGATGTAAACTTGAGTAAGACTGATGTTTGCCAGCTTTACAACTTTGAATGTGTGGTTTTCATTGTATCACCAGCTAACAATTAACTCATATAGTGTCTGGTATAAAGTACTAATATCTTTCTGTATAATTGAAAAAAAGCAAGGTAAAGCCTCTCTCAAATTATTCGAGTTAGACATGCATTGCTTTAACCATAGATGCCATTCTGCGTATAATTAATGGGATTTTTCTACTCCGATGATTCCACCAGTTAAGAAAAGATTACACAGTTCAGTTCAGTGTATGACTGTACTGTGTGAAAATACTCTGATCTGTAATCTTTTCTCAATCGGTGCAATCGCTGTTTAATTATTAAAATATTTGCGAGTGTTTTAAAGTCATCGACGACTCCACCAGTTTAGAAAAGATATTAGATGCAAGTATTTTCATGCATCACTGTCATAAACTGATCGGAACTGTGTAATCTTTCCTCGACTGGTGTAGTCATCAGGAAATGGAAAAATGCGATCAATTATACGCAAAACGGCAGCTCTGGCCTTAACTAATAGCTAAATGAAACTTAAAAGGTTAAAACCTTTATAGCCCGGAAAACCAAGGGAAGTTTGTCAATTTCTTTTGTAAAAATAAAAAAACGACTGGTCACCCTGATAATAAGTTTTTTTGACAAGATCAATAAAGCCACAGTCATTCTGCAGTTATCCGATAAATTTTAACCTTGTCTATTGATCCTTTCTTTCCATTTGTTTGATTACGTTGTTAATCTTACCGTACATAGTTTAATACCTAATCTCGCGAATAGTTTTAATGTCCTCCCAAGTCAGTAAATCATGTGAACAATTGTGTCTTTGAGGCTATCTTTTGCAAGGCCTAATTTCACGCTTTCTCAATTTTCTATCGTTTTTACTTCGTGTGTATTTTTGTGTTACATTTCACCTGCTATCTCTTTTTTACATAGACAAATTGTTTTGTTAATTTTGAAATTTTTGAGTATCATTGTATGTGTGTCAGGGCAAACCCACGTCGATTCAATTTCGATAACATAGGATACGCTATGCTTGCTCTATTTGAAGTCCTATCGTTCAAAGGTTGGCTGGATGTTCGAGACATTCTCATACGAGCTCTAGGACCAGTAAGTGGCATGGTAGCCACATTTATTGATGTCGCCCGCTCGTCGCGAAAAGTGCATTTATGTAGTACACGTTTTGATGTCATGACCTTTCTCATTGTATTTTGTATTCCTCATTCCTGTTTAGATTTCATTTCATTTGCCAGGAATGAAAAAAATGTAAGAGCATAGGGTTCTAGACAAGATTTCCGTCAGTAGCAGTAAAATCTCTCTCATTATTCAATTTTTTGTTTTGTTCTTTCTTTCAACGACATTGAGTTATGTCCATTTTTAATTATTCCATAATTGTAACTGAGTATTTCGCCTACTGAAACTAGTATAAAGGTCCACTAGGTCCACAACTCATAAAAACTTGTTTTGTAAATATTAAATTATGTAGCAATAATATAAAGTTATGTCCATATTTGTTGCTCTCTCAGTGACACAAATGTTGAGGAACTTTCACATGCATTTTTCATGATTTTATTGCATCAAATTTTGACTGGGGTCCATGCGAATTCCACTTTGTTTTTTTGTAAGTTAGTTTTTACAGAATTACGAGGGGGTCCGGAAAGTAAAGATACAAAGCCTCTGTATAAAACCTGACGACTGATATCTACCAATGAAGAAAAGAATCATATCTAATATACTTTAGAGATGAGCTATGCTCAGTCAGAAGTCTATTGGATCATTTCACTCTGAGAAATCTGCATTTTAGTGCATGGTGTTTGAATTTTCTCCGGCCGGAAAATACAAAGTTCCGAGTGCAGTCGTCCGTGCAGTCGCGAATGTTCAAAGAGCGAAATGCGATCTGCATTCAGTTCTTTAGTTACCAGAAGCAAAATTTTGGCCAAAATTGATCGGAAAACAGTACAAATGGACGGTAACAAGGCGACAAACCGATAAAACGTTGTCAAATGGTAAATTACCGGTTCGTCGCCTTGTTACCATCCACTTGTACTATTTTTCGATCAAGTTCAGCCAACATTTTGCTTCTGGTAACTAAAAAACTGAATGCAGATCGCTCTTTGAACATTCGTGACTGCACTTGGAACTTTGTATTTTCCGTCGGAAGAAAATTCAAACACCTTGCACTAAAATGCTGATTTCTCAGAGTGTAATAATCCAATAGACCTCCGATTGTACACAGCTCTTCTCTAAAGTATTTTAGATAAGATTTCATTATTGGTTGGTTGATATCTGTTGTCATGTCTTATACAGAGACCTTGTATCTTTACTTTCAGAACTACGCTCGTATCATCTGGGATATGCTTAATCAACCCTTAGAATAGACCTTTTACGAGGTCTGCAAATGTTACAGTGAAATTGCTCTTTACCCAAGAATAGGATTGTGCGGTATAGATTTCAGTATTTAGCAATATTACTGTGACTTCAGCCTCTAAATGAGTGAGACTGATAAAACTGCCATAAATAATAGAAGCCAGAAGCCAACTAAATATTATGAAAGTGTCAAAGTTTTGATTTATAGCATTCCCGTTTCATAATACCTTCAGGTTCCCTTAAAGTTATATAAAATACTGAAAAAATAAGCCAGCTCAGTATTTTACTTACCTGTAAAGGAACCTGGAGGTATTATGATACAGGAATGTTATGTATCAATACTTTGACAGTTTTATAGTATTTAGTAAGCTTCTGGCTTTTGTTATTTTTGACATTTTTATCGGTCTCACTTGTTTAGCGTTTGTAGTCACAATAATATTGCTAAATACCGAAAAATACTGAAATTAATGCCTCACAACCTTACCCAAGAACCTCAAGAATGAGTTTTTTAAACCATCGCAAATTGATTAACTAAATTGAGATTTTACTGCCACCTTTTTAATTGCATGACTGACTCAAATTAATTTCTCAGTGTTACAAAGAAGAATTCAGTGAAGTAATGAGGTGTGTGTCTAGATAGATTTTGATCATAATGTCATTTATTTATCATCATTTATCATCAATATGAAAGTTGTAGATAAATCCTGCGGTTAGCTGACATATTCGTGGCAACATTAAATGAAGCTCTAAACTACTTAGTCGGATGTATAGGATTCCGGGATTATATGCATTAATTGTTGGTAAAGATAGGCACCCTGATTGTTACTTCATGGGAGTGATTTCAAGGTAACAGTACTTTTTGTTGACAAAAAGGAATTCCATGGAAGGAAGTTATCAAACATGTGAATATTTCGGTGAAAGACATTGGTCCGCAGTATACTCATCTACACAAAGGCGAAACTCAATAGGGAAGAGGTGGCGAATCTCGTTTTTCAATGTAATCAAATGGGAAAATTGAGTTGTAACCTTCCGACTACTAGGATGCGCCACCATTGCATCCAATGCAAATCAAACAGAAGATGTTAGTTCAACCTTCCAACCACCAGGGGGGCATTTGCAGATTTTATAACATTGAGTTTCGCTACTGTGTAGATAAGTATACTGTGCATTGGCAGGGGTGCAAAATGTTCCAAAACTTCGGAAGTTTCACGCGATCCATGACTTATTTCCTCACAGGATTTTAAAAAATTTCCTCACAAAAATTTGAAAATGATGACTTTTTTTTGGTTATTTTAACATTTCAACGACCTATATACTCAAAATGACCTATATTTTTTCATTTTTTACACTATTTTCCTGGGAAATCCTTATTGCCCTTATTAAAAACAAAAAAAAAACAAAAACAAACAAAAATATTTGGACAAATTTCCTCACTTTTCTAGAAATTTCCTCACTTTCACGCGATCCACGGATCGCTAGATCGGGCACATTTTGCACCCCTGTGCATTGGTCTCTGCGGCTTTTAATATTGAGTAATTACTAATAACAGACAATTTTAATTTATCATGATGATTTTTGAAATATCTGTTGGTAATTCTTCCCTAGGCCATTCCATCATGGCAAGATGACCTTTCAGTGCCTGTAAATCTAGATAATTTGAATGATAAATTCATTTTTTGGCCTTTCATTGTTAACATTTTCAGAAACTATTGTCTTTCACCAAAATATTTAATTGTTTGGTTGCTAAATGTCTCAATGATTCAATTTCATCCATAAAATTCTCCGTCATCAGCAAAAAAGTCCAGAGACTAAGGAATCACCCTTAGAAGTTTACTCCTTTTGATAGTTTTATAGTTTGCAAAAAATTGCCATTTCAAAAATACTGGTCGATTCTTAAGGATATTTATTTTTTCTTTCATTAGTGTTGTTTCTTTTGAGGTTATCAACCTAAAAAATTGCTTTAATTTCTTTTTACCTAAAAATTTTTTTCTTCTCTGAAATTTTAAGTCACAGCAATATGCCTAGTCGGTTACTTCAAGTAATGAGCTCCTAGGGGCTCAAAAAGGCAATCTAATGATCAGTGGGCGGGTCATTCACTGCAGAAAGTTTGTGGCTTCCCAACTGTTGATAATCATCAGTGCTGCGTGAGATCATCATTCGTCATAGCACAAGTAAATAAAGTGTAGGGAATACCTCAGGAACACTTTCTCTTATCAAAATTATTCTGGGGAGGACCCCCCCCCCCAGACCCCCCAGGGCCCAGACCCAAAGGATATCAATGCAAAAGGGGCCAGTAATGCTATATTTTTTTTTCCTTCTTCTTTTTTGTAAAGTACCTAAATAAATAAATGAATAAAATGGGCAGTGGTGGCTTGTGTAATTTGGCAATGTTGTATTTCGTCCATTTGAATCCATGAAAAATATAAATTTGAGGGAGTGCACAATGCACTCCTAATATTTTGACCTTTTTCATGGCCTTTAACAGACTGAATGCAGCGTTGCCAGATTGCACGCATCGCCACTGAAGATGGGCAGCTGCTCCGATTTTAATAAAAACTATGCCGTGGCTTCACTAATTTCAGCATTTACTCATCATACCTATTTTGTAGCAGTACCCTCCACTCTCCAGCATTTCTCCCTGAATCCACCAGATAATGAATTTATTTACCAAATCACAAAAGTGCAAAGAAACTCGCACAGCACAGTAATCGTGTGTGCACCATTATTTGTTTTTTAAAGGAATCCAGTTTCACAATTTGTTCTTGATGCAACAACTTCCAAATGTGTGAAAGTCTCCATTACCTCCACTCGTTTTCACTTTCAGAAATTTTGCTTTCCATCAGTTTTTGTTCCTGTATTTTGATGTGATTTACTGCTAATCATTTTGTGTGGCTAGTGCTTTGAATCAATGTTATCGTAGATTCGAAATCTCCAATCCATGATGTAATCCTATTTGGCATAGTAAAATCCTCGATCCTACCAGGAATTTCTCCAGGTTCAGCTGACTTTTGCCGCAGTAAAATGTTGCAGCAACTGTACTCAGAACAACACGGCCAATCTAACTTGGCACCATGGCCCAGTATAAAGCATTTGTTTCTTTATACTCAGAAATTATCCTATTGTTGCTAGGCGAGGTCATCTCAAGCAATGAATAGGTTTTTTGCCATTTTTTACGGACAAATTTTTTGAAAGATTTGACTGACACAGTTTAGTCATTTTGTTTTTTGTCGTTTTGTTATTCAAAATATTTTGAATGACTATTATCTCTTATTTTTGAATATAATCGACCCTCTCTAACTTTGTGGTTATGTCTAATTCTTAGTTTGGGGAAATAAGTATTTGATGCATCAAAATGCAAGAAAAAATGTGCTCATTGCATTTTTGCAAGACTTACACAAACTTTTCATGTTCTTCGGACATTTTAAAAAATTATACCAAAAACAAAAAAAAAAAACAAAATATCTCACCCTTTTACTCTGGGAAAGTTTGAGCCCATTACGTAAGCAATATTCTATGTCATGTTCTGCAAATCATACAAGCTCCTTTTTCTCGAAGGGGAAAAAAATTGGATGCATAAACTTTTGCAGAAACTTTTTCAATGATTCCATAACATGTTGATGATTTTGTCGAAAAAAATATGGTGCATAAAATTGTACTTGTTGTTAATTTTCTTTGTTTTGGCCATCAAGCAAAGAATTTTTTGTGTTCACCTATTGCGTATAGCAATGCTCATAATCCCAGCCTTTTAGGTTCCTTCAATTTAGTCGTATACTTTGAAACCTGAGCATAACGGACTATAGCTTGCAGAGTGGATGGCTTTACTTTACTTTCCATATTCTGCATCCTTTTTTGATCCAAGTATATAATGGTGCGTTTTTTTATTCACCGGTGCAGCTCTACTGCACCACAATGGTTTTTTATTCCAGTGCCCCAGCGCCTTATTGCACCGGAGTGCTTTTCTAGTCGCGGTACAATGCACCTGGTGCTGCTCCGGTGCAAGTTCCAGTGCATCGGAGTTGAAAACTGATGCACTGGAGCTGGAGCTCTGGAGCCTCCAGTGCTGCACCTTACAGCTTCGGTGCTGCACCATACAGCTTCAAGGCTGCACCGTACAGCTTCGGTGCAGCTCCAAAAGCTCCGGGTAATCCCACCGGTGCAGATTCCGGTGAATAAAAAAATGCAGCATATAGAATTTATGCAATTTACGCAACAGTGATGATGTACATTCCCCAACTGACCTAGACTCGTCTTTCTCAGAATTTCAACTCAAAATGATTTGATTATCCTGTAAACTTTGAAAGTCTCTGTGAATTGTGCGTGATTTTTTTTTCTTCTCGATCATGTGTACATTCTCTCCTCTAAAATTTGATGTTAGCAACCTTTTGTAGACATCTGTTGTGCTTTGCTTCTATTGCATGATGAACTCTGTAAATAATTATTCTATGTACAGATATGCCAGCTTTGCTGCTTTTCATTCCATTCTGTTGCATGTTTATAAGATTGTCTGCTTTTCCTGTTACTTCCTCTATTTTCTCTCCTCTTTGGAATCTATCGATTCTCTTTTAAGCTTCTATAAGTGCCCTTCAATGTTTAATTTGACATAATCATATTTTAAAATTTCTGTTTCCTCTTTGTATTAAGGTTTCTAGAAGTAATGCTCTATCTAAATCACAACTTAATGTACAGTAGCGGACAAATAGAATGTCAGACAACTCCTAGAGGTAGGCCACCTGCAATTCTTAAATGCATTGAGATGAGTATTGCGGGTGGTCTACTTCAAGGAGATATTTGACATTTTTTTGTCCTCCACTGTACCTTCGATTATTTCAACATTTT
The DNA here is from genome assembly GCA_011764245.1 of Trialeurodes vaporariorum. Classification (NCBI taxonomy): domain Eukaryota; kingdom Metazoa; phylum Arthropoda; class Insecta; order Hemiptera; family Aleyrodidae; genus Trialeurodes; species Trialeurodes vaporariorum. The sequence continues at coordinate 50,943,716 of VMOF01000220.1, forward strand.
TCTTGACATCAAAAATGTTTGGATTGTATTTCTATCACTCCTCCGGATACTTATTCTCCAGGGGTAGAGCTCGTTTCTCGAAAGAAGACCGATGACAGATCATGCGGCTCAGTGCGCAAAGACATGTTTGCGTTCTTGTACATGAGCAAAAACGCAAACTCGTCTCTGCGCACTTAACAAACCCATCTTTCATAGGCTAACTTTCATGAAATGTCCTCTATCAATCGCTCAAAGAGTGCATGGTGCACCATGTTGATTTTGTTCGCAAACTTACGAGACTTAAAGCTAAAATTCCTTGTCAAGGGATATTTGAATCAAGCAACTTTAATTTTATAACTTTATATTTCAACTGAAGTATTTAGTTCTGAACTATTCTCAATTATTGCTCCTTAAATACTTTAACTCAATCAATTTTTTTCTTTCTTATCAAGCTTATTCAGTTTCTGAATGAATGGTTCAGTTGCAAGGGTCTGAAATTTTGTGTTTTTTATATAGAAAGTGATAGTACTTGATTAGCTGACAACAATGGTGCCTTTGGTTTTTTCATAAGTGTTCGGTTTTGGAGATACACACATGTATAGTTGTAAAAATTTGTATGCGTAGTGGAATTCGCGGAACTATGTGGAATTCCCATTTAAAACAATGTATTTTGGCCAAAATCTCATCTCCGGAACAATAGGATGTAATTAGAAACCGAAGGCGCTATGTTCTTAGCTCATCAAGTACTTTTATTTTCTTTATGAAAAACACAACATTTAATACCCTTGCAACTTTCCCGATTTGTTGGTGTATGTGAAGTAATCTATCAAAGGCTTCTCTGCCGTATTTCCCAAAATTACCTAGTCTAAAATTTCTTAGTATTTCTTGAAACTTTTGTATTTCAAAAGTTGTTATTAACTAGTATCAGGCCACCTAGATTTTTTTAAATTTTTTATCATTATCATTTTAGATTGCAAAAAAAAACTTACTTTCTCCTAATTTTCTTACAGGGTCATGCCATCTATATCCATGTCTACATTTTCCTTGGTTGTATGATTGGTCTAACTTTGTTTGTTGGCGTTGTGATTGCCAATTACTCTGAAAACAAAGGCACTGCTCTACTAACCGTTGACCAAAGGAGATGGTGAGTCTTTACAAGTTTTTCTGTTTTATTTTGTTCTCAATGTTTGATGCCTTTGATGGCATTGATGCACCCAAAGGGTGTCCAGAAAGCACGCGGACCAATAGTCCATTTCTGAATAAAGCTGGCTATTGAGCTAGTCTTGGTTTAAGTCAAAAGACCAACTTATTTCCCATCAATACAGACAAAGATCAGCTCATTTGGTTCAAAGTTTACAAATTTATGACAGCTTTTATGGGGGAATAAGAAAATTACATACCTGCAGGTTTCTCACTAATATTTATTCTTACTTCTGTATCCTTAAAACTACTGTTCAATGCTCTCTTTTCACAGAAACACTACTTTGTGATATCAATTAGTAACTTGCAGCACTGTCAGGCTGTTGTTTTATTCTAGAGATAACCATACCAACAAAACAGATGAGCAAAAAAATAACTCATCAGCTTATGTCACCAACAATATGGGATAAGTTTTTGTGTACAGATGTTGGTTCACCGTAGGGCACTTTTTCATTGCTGTTCCTTTGAGTCTGTGTTCAGTTCCTACCCAAATTTTGACCATATAGCTAAAGTAACTATCACAACTATATTAAATGCAAATTAGGTCATCTTATGGAGAAGAGATTTTTGTGAATAGATCAAGAAATTTTCCAAATCTCACAGCATCCAGGAGCAAATTGTTAAATTGGTACATGGGCCCTTATAATTTAATTCCTACCATTATGTTCTGATTGACATGAATTTTTGTAGGACTAAACTTTAGACTGTCAGAAGTCCAAAAATCGCTTCTCCGGAGAAAGAGCCCATGGAGCTTTCATTTCTTTTTCTAGAGATCCTGTCAATGGATCTACTGTGGTTTTTGCTACAAAGCCAGAAATAATCGCTTCTAAAGTATAATGATGCGAGAAAACTGATAGAAACAAAAACTCATCAAATATCCTCTGTGATTGAGAAAAAGTAACAATTTGAGGCTCGAAGCAAAACACATTTGAATATAACAGTAATGGCGCGAAACTTGCTGATGTCATAGTATAGGTCCGGCAGAGCTATCCAACTGAAATCAAATCACTGCTGTCAGCTAAATAACTAGTTAAAACAATATCGAGTACAAATTTGTCAAAATCTGTCACCAATCGTGGCCAATAATTTGATCAGAAGCATGAGTCGTCACATACACAGTTATTTGAAAGAGTTAATGTTAGAAGAGTAAATGCACATATTATTAGCAGTGATTTGATTTCAATTGGACTGCTCTGCCGGACCTATACTATGACATGACATCATCAATTTTTGCGCCGAAACGAAACCTTTTTAAATCGCTCTATATTTTTGCAACTTCGAAAGCGTTTTACTTCACGATCCCATGTTCAAAAATATTATAGAAAATACTGTGAGCTTACTTCATCGAGTACTTCAAGGAAATGAAATAAAAAAAAAAGTGCGCAACAGACCCATTCTTGTATCTAATTGCCTTCATTTGCAAGCATTGATTTTCTTTGTCTACAGGTGTGACTTAAAAAAGCGGCTGAAAATTGCTCAGCCTCTTCATTTACCTCCGAGACCTGATGGCAAAAAGCTGCGAGCCTTCATTTATGATATAACGCAAAATATCGCTTTCAAGCGTTTCATCGCAGCTATGGTGCTCATTAATAGTAGCCTATTATGTGTTTCGGTATGTTTTCTTTCAGTCATTTTGGCCTACTCTCTTCATTTTGTTTTTACATTTAAAGACAGGAATAACGTACACAGAAAAAAATATAATCCATGAAATAAAATGCTTTGAAATACAAGCGTATTGAAGGTCAATTGAAACAAGTCATTGGAGACAAGATATTGTAGTCATAGACAGGCCTGCAGAATATTCCCGATCTAGTGATCCCGGGATTGCGTGATCAGTGTGGCAAAATAGGAAATTTTGTGGCAAATGGGTCTGTTGCAAACTTTTGCTACAGCGCTATAGAGTGTGTAATCTAATGTAAAATCGCCTGAAAAGTCCAATGGTGGCATCAGAAAGCCATGAAATGCAATAATTAACTCACAAGAGGCGTTTAATGAAATCCAAGATGGCGGCAAAATATCAAGCAATCTGTATGCATGCACCACGAACATTCAAGGATAGCCAACCTCACAATATTCATCACAATCAATCATAACGTAAACAAACACATAACCTAAACCTCCAGTGAGGTTGTCAAAGTTGGCAATCCTTGGATGATCACGGTGCATACATTAAGATTCCTCGATATTTTGCCGCCATCTTGGATTTCAGTAAACGCCTCTTGTGAGTTTAATATTGTATTTCATGACTTTATAATGCCACCAATGGACTTTTCAGGCGATTTTACATCGGATTTAACACTTATTGTCGCTGTAGCAAAAGTTTGCAACAGACCCATTGTGGCAAAAAAAAAAAAAACTGTGGCAATTAACTTTTATTTTTTTTTTGCATTTTTGCCCAAAAGCACGACTCTGCGAGTCATTTACGTAATTCGAGTCGATTTGAAGTCAACATTTTTTGAACTGCGTTGATTTTGATTCAATACATCGAGTGTGCTGATTTTTACTTAAAATTTCATCGAGCATGTATAAAGATGACCTTTTAGCGAAAAGTGTGGGAAAAGAATTTTGAGATCGCAGGAGAAAATAGAGGTTGTGGAAGATTCTGCATGCCTGGTCATAGAAATGAGTCAGTGAGAAAAGCAATGCCAACTTTGTCATCAATCAGATTTACTGTCAAAGACGAAACAATCTAAGATGATTCCTAAGGACAGGTGCCTCTTTGCCTCTATTTATTCTGTTTCACGAATACTGTCATTTTGTTTGTGTTTTCAAATTGGTGTTGCTCATATTTTCAGTGGCGAGAGTCTGAGTCTCACACAGATCCGCTTGCTCTAATTAGCACTGGACTGACGTTAGTATTTGTCGTGGAAGTAGTGATGAAAAATATTGCATTCACTCCGAGGGGCTATTGGCAATCTCGTCGGAATCGCTATGATTTATTTGTAACCGTACTAGGAGTTGCGTGGATCTGTCTTAACTCAACATTAAGGGTAAGAACTTTGCTTTTGTACTTTTCACCTCCATTAGTGTGAAGAAATCCTCTAAGCATTTGAGTTTGTTGTCCCGATCTGTATATATTTCGGTTTAAAAAATCGTCGATAAATAAAATGGACATAAATTATTCCTTTCATCTTTGTATCTTTTTTATTCTTCATTATTTCAATCTACATCACCGAATATTGTAATCTGTAACGCGAAGTGATGAAACACAAGAGAAGGAATATGGTCTGTCCGTAGAAAGTCACACTCCATTAGGTGAGAAATGTATTGTTACTAATTTGGTGAATTTCATGATCAGGCTGAGTAATTATACTTCAATAAGGTGGATATATTTTTACCTGATTTCCTTGATAGAGTTTTTTTTTAACGATTCAATGGCCATTTCGGATATGAGTTTATCCATCTTCGGGTCTAAGTAATGTAGGAAAAACTGTACCGAAAACAGAAACTGTGTGCATTTGGGCATCAAACTTGTCACATGATAAATTAAAAGTTAAAAAAGGATAAAAAATAATAAATAATAATACAAAAGTAACCGAGTGTAATATGCGTGAAAAACCCGATACCGGCTACAATGATAAGCTGACTCTCTCTTTAAATGCAATAATTACTGTTCATCAATTTGTGTGTAGGAACTTCCTGCATCTTCTCTTGTGGAGAAGTTAAAATTTCGTTTGGTTTTCAAATCAGCTAAAAATTTTCTCTATAACTTTTTGAATCTTTCTCTCTTTGTAATTGCAGAATGAGCTCTCTTATTCAGTCGGATTTGTGGTTGTCATCCTCAGATTTTTCACGATTACTGGGAAGCATGCAACGTTGAAAATGCTAATGTTAACTGTCGGTGTCTCAGTGTGCAAAAGTTTTTTCATCATCTTTGGAATGTTTTTACTTGTTTTCTTCTACGCACTTGCAGGCACAATTTTATTTGGCACTGTCAAGTATGGTGAAGGAATTGGCCGGTATAACTTTTATTTTACTATCATTTAGATTTCACTCTGAATTTTTCTTAGATGGTCTTGTTTAAAATGAATGAAATTGAGTCGAATGTGAGATTATACTTTGGATTTAATAAAATAACCCAACAGTAAGCTATATAATGTGAAACCTGAAATAATAATTATTGACTCAAGGTGCACTAAAGGAATTTGTCAGATTTGTTTGGAGCAACCGTTTCCCCCATCATCAGTGAGTTGCGACAAAAATACATAGTCAGAAACGTGTTTGACGGATTATTCTTTGTTCATTGTGAAGTAATAATCATTATTTTACTATTTATGTTTAAATTGTGTGCTGTCTGTGGCGCGGCAATCCGGGGGGGGGGGGGGCTCAAGAGATGTGAGAGACCCCAAAAAAAATGTCATCAGATTTTTCAAGGCCTCGGCCACTATTCATTGTAGTGTGCTATACTTACTTTTTAAACAAAATTGAGCTGAATGTGAAAAAAAAAATGTTATATTTTGGGAATATGCTGGCATATATATTATAGAAATGAATACTTGAACTGTGAAAATCAAGTAAATAGACAATCCCTAAGACTTATCTTCTGGTTTTAATTATGAGTATTAAATTACTCCTTCTTTAAAAAAACAGATATTAAGGAGAAAGTTTATCTTTTCATCAAGTTTTCCATGGTCGCTTTCCAATATTTAGCTTTTCCTTTTGTCAAAAGCTGGCCTTAACCCTTCGTTGGTGGCGGAGTGTTTTGTAACGCGGATGGTGGCGGGGGTGCGCTGCGCTCACCACCCACAACGGGGACCTTTTTCCCCCCTTTAGACCCAACCCAGGTGAAAAATATTTTCACAGCTTATCTAACAAACCTTTTTAGGCAGCTAAACGAAAATTCAGCCTTTTTCACCAATTTGGAAAAAAATGCCAGACAAATTCCGACAGAGGTGAGCGCTGCGCTGCGCTTGGCCCGCCACTAATGAAGGGTTAATGGCTGACCTACTCTTTTGTTCTTTGCATCTCTTTAAGAAAATTTCTTTGTTTTATCTACTTACCTATTTTCTGTGCTTTGAAGGTTGGCGAACTTTGGCTCTCCTGTCACGGGAGTCGCAATGTTGTTTCGAATTGTAACAGGAGAGGACTGGAACAAAATAATGCACGATTGTATGATTCAACCGCCCTACTGCACCCCGGCTAATAACTATTGGCAAACGGATTGCGGATCTTTCATAGCATCATTGTTGTACTTTTGCTCATTCTATGTTATTATTACTTACATTGTGCTGAACTTACTTGTGGGTAAGCATTCTTATTTGTTACACTCTTTGATTATTTCTAGAGATGTTCAAGTACCTGAAGAATACCCAAGTTTCATCATTTTTACAGGGTTTTATATTGGAATCAACTTTTAATAAGCCTGTAGCAAAAGTTTGCAGCAGCTCCCCTGTAATATCAACGAATTCCAATTTTTATGGTTGGTTCTTCTGTAAGATGCAAAGAAAATTATAACGTTTACAACTTCATAGCAATCCAATCATTAATCTAATAATCTTACTCTCTTCATTGAGTCATGATGAATTTTCTGATAGTCTGTGCTACTTATCAAATCACAAACTCAGTATTCCTCAAAATAATTTTTGCCCTCAGAACCTCTTTCTTTCTTTCTTTCTTTCTTTCTTTCTTCTGTGGGGTTCCAATCATTTCTCTCATTCTCTCCACAGCCATCATCATGGAAAATTTTTCTCTATTTTATTCAAATGAAGAGGATGCGCTCTTATCCTATGCAGACATTAGAAATTTCCAAAATACGTGGAATATTGTTGATATTCACCAAAGAGGCGTAATTCCTGTCCGAAGGGTGAGTTTCTTTCAAATATTTAAGTAGCATAGCACCCTATTTTTAGCTCTCAATGATCCACTGAAGTTTCTAAACAATCAAGCTTGGATCTTACTTTTCTTGCTTGGTCTGTAAATTCAAAGTTGAAAAGAAGGATGGAAAGCTTTTTGTAAAAGGTTAATTTTGTCAAAAGAAAGAAATATAAAACAGAAACATTCCTAGCTCAGATCCAATAACAAACAAAAACAACCCAAGCTCAGGGAGGCGATTACTGAGGATTGGATCGTTTGGGGTATCGTTATCGGATTGAGTTCATACTTAACCTTATGGGTGACTTCACTGATCGAACCGTTTCGCGCCGCTCGTAACGATTGAAACGAACAAAAGGAGACAATGAGTTGGAGGCTGTTGCAATCTCAATCGACTTAAGTAGGAGCAGGCGAGGAGGGGGTCACCTGCAAGATCAAGTTGCGCAGTCGCAAGCCCATTTGATTTAGCGCATTTGATCCGATAATGATACCCAAAACGATCCGATCCTCCTTGATCACCTCCCAGACCAAATAACAAATAAAAACAGCCCAAGCTTAGACCAAATAACAATGAAAAGGGCTTTCAATGCACAGAACCAAAATAATTAACCGCGGGAGAAATGACCTTACAAAAGGTTTTTTGAGAGTTGAGTACCTTTGTGTGTTTTTCCTACTTCAAACAATTTGAAACAAATCGTAACTGTCAGCTTTTTTTTTTAGGTGAAATTTATTCTGCGATTATTAAAAGGGCGGCTGGAAGTTGATCCACAGAAAGACCGTTTACTTTTCAAACATATGTGTTACGAGCTGGAGCGGTTACATAATGGAGAAGATGTGACTTTTCATGATGTTTTAAAGTAAAGTATTCTTTTCAGTTTTTCTCTATGTATCTCTATCCATCCATCTTTTTTTCCTGTATCTAGTGCATCTTCAAAAAATTCCAAAGAACGGGAACTGATAATTTTACAGAATTTTCCCCATTCAAAATGAAGGTTTTTACGTTTGTTGTATTAAAAAAAATTAAAAACCATGGACTCTGGGTTTGCTGTAATTCTTTTGAGGTCGCAAACCCCCTGGGATTTGAAAAAGTAGATAGAGACTTACAGAAGTGCCTCTCTATTGAAGGCTCTTGGATACCCTAAAAAACTCAACTTTTACTTATTAAAATACACATGATTCCCCAATCTAAAATCACTCCACATTCTGCTTGGGCTCATTTTACGCAGAATTTAAAGTGGAATAACATATTTTTATTGATCAAAATAAAAAAAAAAAATAAAAAAAAAACTGGCTGAAAAAGATGGCTGCTGCTACTATTGCTCACACTCAGTCTGGAGTTGACGCCCTCCTTTCTCCCACTCCGAGTGGAGTGTGAGCAATAGTAGCGGCAGCCATCGCCAGTGACGCCAGTCGGCTGTGAGCCGCTTTGTAGGTAGGACGCATGCCTGATTCTTGAGCGAATTAGTCCCTGAGGATCGAGATTTGTTCAAACTTAAAGCTCGATTATCTCGAAAACCAGCGATGATAATTTTTTGCGCCCGTGAGACTTTTTGAACAGGATGACGACACGAAAAAAAGATGCCACATTTATTAACTTTGACCGTAGGCCATTTCCCATAAGAATTGTGCCACGTCCTTTTGAGTGGCTTAAAAATAGAACAATTTTCAATAACTAAGTAAAATTGATTGAAATTGAATTCTGTTTGGATGACTTGAAAGCGCTTAAAAATCAGCATCTTTTAGCAAAAACCGCATTTCATCGGATGATTATTGTGAAAATGATGAATTTTTGAAAATTTTGACTTTTGCCCCCTTTAACTTCCCCCTTCATTATTTAAAGTATATTTGATCAAAGACTACTTTTATCAAGTACTAGCAGAGCCATGAATCCCGAGACGACAATTCGACGCAACCCGCTCTACACAAAATTAACGCTCTCTTATCTTTCTTTTCTTTTGTTCTTTCAAGACCGAGAGAGGTTTGGGCTACGTGTAGTGCGAATTGTCGACGCATCTGCTAGTACTATCTAAATACGAAGTTTCAACATAATCTGTGGGGGGGGGGGGGGGGGGGGGGGGGGGTAGAAAACCTTCATTGTGAATCAAACTCTTAGATCACATTTTTCTTAAAGTTTATCTAGATACTATTTTGTTTTGCCTGTGCAGTATGTTGTCTTACCGATCTGTGGATATTAGAAAAGCTCTTCAGTTGGAGGAGTTACTTGCGCGAGAAGAATTTGAATTTGTCATAGAAGAAGAAGTTGCGAAGCAAACAATTCGAGCGTGGCTTGAGAAATGTCTTAAAAAAATCCGAGCAACCAGTGTGAATGTAAGTTTATTGCCTTAATAATTTATTACTTCTAATTCCAGGTAATTCTTTTTTTGTATTCTCAGTCCAGTCGTTTGCTTTGAAATTCAAGCATAACGAACGCAAGGTTTGGGTGGCTGGACTTTACTACTACTATTCTAATTCCGGGTAGCAGTGGTGGCTTGTGCGAGGTGACAACAATGGATTCTCTCTATTGAAAGTCTCTCTAGGGCTCCTCCTCCAGTATATTATAGGGGGGTCTGGAGGTCTTCCCCAGAATATGAAAGGGGGGTCTGGGGGCCCCCTCCAGATTAAGTTTTTTGTGAGACAGTGTTTGTGCGGTATTCCCTACAGTTCATTTAATTCTCAGTCCAGTCGTTTGCTGTGAAATATGCAATAGCGTAACAAATACAAGGTTTGGGCAGCTAGACTTTGCTCTTACTACTACCTGCTGCTATTTCCGTAGTTTCTTTTGCTACTCACCTCTTTAATTTGTTGTATTTTTCAGAAGCAGCAGAATAGTTTGCTTGCAGGCCTGAGAGCAACTAACGAACTACTAGCTCTGCAAGATCATAATGAAGAGAAAGCTAAAGAAATTAGTGTCGAGAAAGATGAAGAAAATGAATCCAAGGTAACACAGTTTCTCAAGAAGTACTCCAGGTTTCCACATCGTCTTGGTTTTCAAAAAGTGGCTGTCGGCCAATTTTTTTTGGCCGTTGGAAGGCGTTTTCACGAACGTAGCAGAATGTACAGCTTTTACATTTTTCTAGGCAAATCTAATGCAACTAATTTTTTGAACTTTTTTGACCAAAAATTTGCTTTATAGCTCTTTTTATTGAAAGAATTCTAAGTAAAATTGCAAGCAGAAGGTGTCTTATAGAGCAAACAAAACATTGTACAGTCGTGAAAATGTTGCCATGGATATTGCTGAAAATAAGTCTAAAAAAAGTTATGTGCCAACCTATGAAACAAGAGGTTAAGAATGGTATGTGCTTGTGTGAATGGATTCAATCTTGTTTCTCAAGTAAGTAAAGAAATATATGATTCAGAGAATAGAATAATTTTTCTCATTTTTTACTCTAAATACTTAAGATAGTGATCACCTGGACTTGTCATCATTTACTCCGCAGACTTCCTTGATGTGTATTATGTCAACAATGAAATGATGTTTATTTATGAATCTATAATTTGCTATTTCTGAATTTTATTTGTAGGAGTCGGATGTCAGGCCTCGTTCGAAAACAAGTGGTGTCACCAAAATGGTTGCAATCCCTCGTTCTGATAGTGTGGGAAGTGGGTCTGGTAGAAAGTACTTGGCTCCAACTCTTTCAGACCCTGCTGCTAGGACGGACAAGCAGTCTACCATTCCAAAAAGTCGGAGTAATCGGGCTCCAAGTAAGCATTTTAAAATGGTCCTCCATGTAATTTTTTCTATTCATAATCTTATACTTCATGCATATAAAGTTCTTGATTTAGAAAAATTTAAGAGTTATTGGTGCCATAGATACTTGCTAAAACTATGCTCTGCGAAAGAATGAACATCAAAGTTGATAGATCTTGATAGCCCTTTCTCACGTATCTGGCTACTAAAATCTATTTTTTGCCGAAAACTTAAATCACCTTAAGAAATTAGTAAATAGTTAAATTTTGGCTGAATTTTCCTTTTGTAAAAAATTAAGTTTGACTAAATTTTCTTCTATTTTTATTTTATTTTCAAAAATTAGTACATCGGAACATCATAGTGTTATTGTACTATAGTCCGTTTCATTTAAATAGAAGCTTGAGCTCGACTCTTTCCCCTACGAGTTTTACCCTCTCTCTCGTACCTGCGATGACTCGAGACCCGTCCCGTCCCGGGGATTCCGCTCCATCACAATAGACTGTCCTTTGGATAGCTGACTGGCCATATTGATGGACGGAATCCCAGACCGATGAGGCAGGTCTCGAGTCATCATAGGTACGAGAGTGAGGGTAAAACTCGTAGGGGAAAGAGTCGAGCTCAAGCTTCTATTTAAATGAAACGGACTATAGTCGATACATTTAACATAATAGTTAGTAAAGAACACAACGCAATAGTGATAACTTATCAACTCATAAACTCATCTATATTCTATAGAATAGAAGGCTTTGATCAGGAGAAAAGCTCTGAGCTTGGCTTAAAAATGCAGGATAGCTGTCTTCCCTTTGTATCTTCTCCGAAAGTTTGTTGTAGACTCTCACAACTCCAGTGTTTAAACGTGAGCTATGAGAGCTGGAGCCAACAGAGGGCCATTGGATGTCATTGCCCCTACGCATGCTGTAGTGGTGGGGTTCTCTAAATTGAAGGAAGTCCCCTGGGTTTTCTTTAATGAATTTAACCATTTCAAAGATGAGATACATATTTCATTTCAAATTCACTGATATTAACAAGCAAAATTGAATTATGTTTTTCAGGTATTAACAAGAACAGCTTATCTTACTTATCTGAAGGTCTAGAGAGTTCTCGAACATTCCGTGACACAACCAATAATAAAGCAATCCTTGCTCGAATGTCACACATTAGTTCAGAAGTACGGGACTGGTGGAACGAACAACTTGAGCATAGTTCAGATTCCAGTGAAGATGAGTGTAGCTAAATGTGTTAGCATCAAGTCAAAGTATTGGACTCCGACAAAGTCTAGTGGATACTGTATTATGCGAGGAAAATAGAAGAAGTTACTACATATATGATATAATGTTCGCTTTTTACAGAATCAGAAGCGCTCTGATCTTTTTGTAAGTGTTAAAGTTCAATGAGGCATTATCTCTATCCCAGACCTTCCCCAATTAGTTGTGGATTGACACTTCTTTGAGACTTTAAACTCTCGTTATAATCAGAAGACTCCTTGACAGAATTAGCTACTCCACTTTTTCATGTAATTTTCATGGATGTAGGTCAAACTCCCCTAAACTGACGTAAGTGCCTTTTTTACATTACTGAAAAAGAATTAAGTACAACTAAGCCAAGAGTTTACATTTAATTCAATTGGTTCATCATTGTACCTAATGTCTGTTTTTAAATATCATTATCTGATTTCACATTGAAATCAAAGGCGTGTGTAGAGTATGAAAGATGGCTGGATTTTAAGAAATTGAGAGAAAAATATTATGGATGAATATCCGGCAGTTGATTGCTGTGCATAATCCCAGACTCACGTTCGCATCTTGCTCAATACCCTTTTGTTAAGATAAATTGTGAGCACGGTCAAATATTCAACCCACTAATTCTTAGAGGGTGAAACTTCACCCTGATTTTCACATCACTTTTAAAGTAGGCTAGACGCATGCGAAGGTATATGCTGAGGTTGCTGTGTAGCCCAAGATGTAGCTCTGAAGAAGTTTGATTTTTACCAAAATTTATTCTGTAGAGATATCGTTTGTTACTAAGGACGGTGCCGTATTAATTGTCGTTTCTTTTATTTTCTTCTCAATTTGAGTGTTAATGTAATTACAATGGGAGTTGCAAAAGAGTTTGTAACTAGAAATCTGATGAGAAGGAGCAAACAGTGTTGTTAGGTACCTTACAAAGGAGACCTTACAAAGTAGCCCAGCCATCAATAGTTAAGTACCTTGTTAAATTTCTCCCAATTTTACTGATTACTTGTCCTTATTGGCCAATTTCTAACATCTTACATCGATGAGACAAAAGACCGCTAAACCGCGTCAGCAGTAGATGAATTGAGAAATTTGCATGCTGCACTCCAAGCTCATTGGTACCAACGAGTACAGGTAGTGGCATAAGTCCTGGATCTGTGATTCGTTGTAACCTGCATCACACAAGCGTTTAGTGCGGACGTCTGCCACCAGAGTGCTACTGTTTGATTAATGTCAAATTACAGGCTGAAAGTAATTTATATTTAAGAAAACGGAGTGTCAGTTACTAGATAATCATCTGAAGAATGTCCCTGCAAAATATCTTGTCAATAACTTCAAAAATAAGGCTCAAAGTCCCAAAAATGAAATATCGCATTTCGATACAAGAATCGATTTGCGATATTCCATTTTTTGGTACTTTCAACTTTATTTCGAAGTTATTGACGAGATATTTTGCAGAGATGTTCTTCAGATGATTATCTAGTTACTGATTCTCCGTTTTCTTAAATATAAATTAATTTTGGCCTGTAATTTGACATTAATCGAACCATAGCGCTCTGCTGGCAGAAATCAGCACTTAACATTGAAGAATTACCTTAAAACACTCACTCTCTCCTTTCATTTCTTATGTTTTCTCGAAATCGAGAAGGGCTTGGGTTTTGTTGAATTGTTAACGCAGGATTAATGCGACTACTTGCACCTGTTAGATGAGTTCCGAATTCTGGGTGGGGCCTCCATCTTCTGTAAGCTCAGCATATAGAAAGTGCTTATTTTTTTTGATTCTCTGAAGGAACCTCAACACTAATGGGCATTGAAATGAAATTTATTGTCTCTGTATGGCTAGAAATTGACTGTGCAGCATATGGCAACACTGTATGTCATCATATACACACACTCACACTCTCACGCAGCAAACGGCACTCAAGGAGAGAGGCTCCCAGGAAGCGTCAAATAAAGTTTATTATGTATTATTTTAAAAGTTCTCCTTACATTTTTCTCAATTTACAGCCCACTCAATGCAAAGGGACCCTCCAATTGAGGAGAAAATAAACTAACGGCCTAGAATTTGTATTTATACTTATTTCTAGCAAGTACTGTATGACTACAACATTTTTCCGACCACCCATTTTCTCACCCTTCAGTTTTTGTTAATTTTCTCTTCTGTTCTGCAGAGTAAGAAGAATCAATAAAATTATTCAAATGTTCATTAGGGGATGTATTATTTCTTCATGCCAATGGGGCTCTTGCAAACTTTTGCTACACGTGATTCAAGATGTAATTCTTGCTTAAAAACCTGTAAAAATAATGAGTACACTAAAAAATCATAAAATTCATTCTCTGAATTGGGCTTAGTGGCGGAGCTTTGCAGGTATTATGGGAGATTCCTATCTAATTTGCAAAAAAGACAGGAATCTCCCATGATACCTGCGCTGCGTCACTTCATCATTATGATCTTGCTGTTATAGCTGTTTTCTGAGTTTATTAGGTACTGAGTTTTAGACTTTTTCAGTGTGATTTGTGTGCTTTTCACGTCAGATTGAACCATTCATTTTCTTGCAGCAAAAGTATGCAAGAGCCCCATTGCCTTCCTTAGCAATGATTTGATGTTCCAAAATTGGCTTCGCCATTTTGAAGAGACTTATTTGGAAGTTATTATTTAGGAATAAAAGTCTTCTTCAGGAGTCATAATAACCGTCTGAATTTCAGTTTCAGCAGGTTCCATCCTCTTTTTATGCTGTCCAACATACAAATGGTCAAAAATTTTTCAACCATGCTAATTCTGCTCTTAAATTTTTTGAGCTTTTTTTTTTTTTTTTTTTTTTGGGATCTAGGCTCCAATTCCAAATACCGTTCTTCATTTGAACTGTCCAGAAATACTCATGAGATTTTGGGGGCCCCACATCATGGTAGGGAGGGGGCCCCATAGTGAGCTCAACTGCCATAGAAATTCAAATCCAGTCGCCCCTGGTATCTAGGCGGGCTGATGAGTCTTACAGCTTTATTTTTATCAATTATCATAAAATAACTAAAAGATTTTAAATGTTCATGAATGTGGACCAAAAAAACATAGCTCTATGCCCTCTAGGGCAATAAAGTACTTCAATGAAAAGCCGACTGATTTATTTCATTTGGAAAAACAGAAAAACAAGACTGGTGATCTTGCGGGAACGACTAATGTGGAAAGGTTTCATAGGAGTTGGATTATTTTATTCAATAATCGAACAAATCAAAGTTTTTTTTTAAAAATTATGAGAACACCACCTCTAGTGGTTAGAAAATAAACTAACAAAATCCTACAAAGACTACAAATCCCGAGGATGCACATTTCGAATCAATGTAACAAATAAGTTTGTGATTTTCTGAACAAAAAATGCAATGAACTGAGATAAATGAGCTGACTGCCTTATGGGAATTTTGACAGAGGATGACCATCAGCCAAAACTATTTAAATCGTTCAGTGAAAGACACAGGAGGAAAAAAGTTTAAAATCATGCCACAACGTCAACTGAACAGTGCTGCTAGTTCTAGGGTAACTACCGTCCATCTACGGTTTATCTTTGGAGAAAAATGAAAAGAAAACCGAAGCTAATCATCATTATCAAAAATTTTTTGATCTACAGATACGTCAATCTACGAGTTTTCTAATGAAGAGAAAACCGTAGATAACAGTTAACATTATCATAAATTCTTGGATCCACAGATATTTCATCAGTTTACTCCCTTAAGCAGCAATGCTGCTCACAAAAATCCAAGTATGGATGAAAACCAATTTTTTTTTTTTTTTTTTTTTGGTTTTGACAAAAACCTTTACCATATACAGTGACTGGATAAACCACAGTATGCGGCCATTTTGGTCGTCTCCCTGATTGGTCGGATTCCTTAGATCGCGAATTTGAGCATTTAGAAGTATTTTTACGGTATTAAAGAGTTCTCGTATGCATGTTAGACATGACTGAAGGTCTCCTGTGAAATTTGAAACATATTGGTTCACAAAATTAAGAGAAATCAACGATTCCCCGCAACTGGCCCACCGCAGATGTGCACCCAACTTAACACGGGCGCCATTGGGAGAGGAAGTATGTTCCTGAGTTACTCGCCAAAAATATCGCAACTCCCCACCCTAAATATGGCTTATACATAGTATTAATGATTTTTTTCAAACAGGGGGTAGAAAAAATTTCATTCCGTAACCCAAGAACAGTCATACTCCTCATGCTGCCCACGTTAAAAAGGGTGCACCATGGAGAGGTGGAGGGCAAACGGCCGCACTGTGGTTAATCCAGTCACTGTATTACCGTCGACCTGGCAGCTTTGCATCTGAAAGGCAGATATACATTTTAAAGTTCAATGCCTACCTAGGCTTTACAAGAGGAAGTGCTCTCATCTTTCAGCTAACTACTACCAACCTCTATCTACAGACCTAATAATTTGGACAAGCAACAGGATACAAAAGAAACATTTTCTCAGTCCCATGGCCTAAAGTTGTCAGCAGTTTCCCAAAATGATGAAGCACAAGTGCCCAGATTACAAGGCCCGGTTTACGAACCTTGGTTTGTCCAAACCAGTAGTTTGACTCAACCACAAGGTAATCCGGTAGACCGCCAACCGGATTGCCTGGCGGTTGAGCCAAACTGTTGCTTTTGACAAACCAAAGTTCGTAACACCGGGCCTGAGGAAATTATACCTAGTGACAAGGTTCGGTTGACAGTTATAGTCTGATCACTTGGCGACAGTACAGCTAGCTTGATATATTGGTATGATCTTTGTCAGAAATGATTGAGGTAATTTGAAAGTTACACGGAAAAAGAAGACGGGTAGAATTTACCATCTGTATAGCTGATTTCACGAAAAAGACACAAACTTTACAGTGGATCTGTCGCATACTTTTGCTTCAGCGTTAAATGGAAGGTTGCTACTGCATTGATGGGTGGAAAATCACATGGAAACTTCATTGAGCATCAAAAAGTCTGAAAATCCACTCATAAACCCACAGATGGCATTCTAAGGAACACGGTATGAAAGACTGGTAGAATTTACCATCTGCGTAGCTGATTTTGGAGTCAACTAGCAACTATGGTAAATTTCACCATAATGTGGTAGATGCAACTTACTCATGGTAAATTAAGTTAACCTGTTGGTATATTTTACCATAATCTACTGAAATTTACCATACGTACTTGCTAGTTGACTCCAAAATCAACTATGCAGAGATGGTAAGTTTCTGTCAGCCTTTTTTTCCCGTGTACTTAACATCATTCCGTATCAGATTAAAAGTAGATATACATATATAAAAACAGACGGATTGAAATTTTTCCAATCACAGCTTTTCATTTTCGGATTACGGAGTAATAATCTATCTTCAACATAGGCTATGAAAAATGTAACAAAGTTCACACAGCTCGTCACACAGTTTGAAATCAAAGGTGACAGAAACCCATTTGACAGTACAGTCACAAAGTGACCAATGCTAAATTAAATAATAGTTCAGATGCAAGCAAGAACTCTAACCATCCCACCAGCAGCATCCCAACAAGAGGGACTCTGTACCATCAAGAACAGTTAGCAACAGCTAGTTTACAGTGACAATAGAATTGTGAAGACTAATTTGATCTTTGACAAAGAATATATTTTAAAGGCATGAAAGAGTTAGAGTACAGTAAAAATACATTAGTGTAACTTAGGGACTAGTGCTTAGGTAGAGCATAGATAATTTCAGATGAGTTGGCCAACGACAGTTGTCACAGGATTGACATCAAAATAATGCTGATAGGTAGTGAAGTGATTTTGATGCCCTAAGGTTGCAAACCTTTTCACTGTGTATGGAAGTTGTCAACAGTCATTGGCCAATTTTACTGTTCAGTTTTACTGTTTGGTTCAAACCAAACTCCGGGTATAATGTACAATAAGTTCTACTTCTATGAACCTCAAGATTCATCTTCCTTTATCTACTATGACTAGGCAGTCCTTCCTTTCGTAATTTCTCCAATTCTATTTCAACGTAATGATTGATGTTATCCATTGGACGAAACACAGCATGGCAGGTCTGAGCTCCCGCAAAAGTTATGAGCAAGGCGGTCAAAGTAAATCTGGCCATTTCCAAGCTGAAGCCGGGCATGTTGCTTTGGTTAGATGCAAACTGGGGTCAGTCCCAAGTTTAAATTTGAGGACAATTAATGGGATAATAGGAAATTGATGACAGGAATCTTTTTTGGCAAAGTCGGAGCAGTGAATTCAATCGTCAGTCTATTACTGGCTCAGTTTTTGAGCTCGTTCCAGTTCCTCAGCTTGTTCCAGTTGCCAAGCTTGTTCCCTCATATAAATCTTGATAGCTTGTTTCTTGGCAGTATTCCGCATAAAAGTATCATAAAAGTTAACTTTACCACCAGGTTTCCAATGAATCATAAGATACTCGATCCCAAATCCGAGGAGGTAAAATACTGGCAAAAATCTGGTCGTGCCTGTTCCAGGTATGGCTCTAAATAACCTGACAAGGTATGGATTCCTTTCGGTGAACATTAGCTCAGTACGAACAAACACATTTGAACAGCCACAAAGTTTAGACTGGAGAGTCTACCGGAGCTCAAGAAAAACAATTGTTTCGGAAGATGAACTAGAACTACGAATCCACGCAAAGCTTGAATCAAAGCAAGATATCTCAAATCTGTCCTGTTTAACCTCAAAATGTCTCACCCTCTGGTCTCACCTCACCTCTCTCCTCTCTCAAATACAGGGTGATATCAAGATGAAACATCATGATCTAACTACACTTAGAAGTCTTTCAGTTATGATCACACTGGTCAAAAAAAAAAAAAACAAAAACAAGCGGTCATTTCAAACCCATTTGTGTTAGAATACATTGTTAAAGCCCCCCGTCTACCTTAGGGGGGGGGGCACCCCGATTTTTGGGTAGGGGGGAAGGACTACAAACACTCGCAAAATAATTCGAAATAATGATGGCCAAAATTACAACTTTTATCTCAACTCGTTCAAAAGTTAGACTAATATGAGGCACCGGGGGGGAGGGGGGGAGGGGGGGTGAACTCCCCCAAAAAGTTGTCGTCCAATAAATGAAGTCTATTAATCCAAACGGCAACTTTTTATCTCAACTCGGTCAAAAGTTAGACGGGGGTGGGGCACGGTGGGGGGGATAGAACTATAAAAGTTATAAAACACAGTATACTTCTTATCTTACACATCAGTACCGAAACTCAATGTTAGAAAAACGGCAAATGCCCCCTGGGTGGGTGGTTAACATCAAGGTCCATATATAGGTACATAAGGTCCGGTGGCTTTCGGCTCCCCTCGTTGGTCCACAGTTTGGGGACCACTTCTCCATTCAAAACCATTGATCCAAGATGGCGGCGAACTCGGGAAGAATGTTAAAGTAAATGGGGGTATGGGTTCCCAAACATTGGATTTTCCGAGTTGGCGCTACCGGCCAGACCTCATGTATATGGACCTGACATCTTCCATTTGATTTGCATTAGACGCACGGTGGCGCCGCATGGTGGTGGACGGTAAACAACTCAATTTTCCCATTTGATTACATTGAAAAACGACATTCGCCAAAGCGCTCCTACAGAGTTTCGCTACTGTGTAGATGAGTATACTATGCTATAAAATATAATATTGGTTAAAACTGCAACTTTTTATCTCAAGACGTTCAAAAGTAAGACGGGGGTAGGGCACGGAGGAATGGGGGGGGGGGGGGTGTTGGACTCCCCCAAAATAATTGTCATCCAAAATTATGAAGATTAATCCAAACAGCAATTTTACATCTCAACTCGTTCAAAAATTGGCGGGGGGGGGGGGGGGGGGGGGGTACGCCCGTTTTTGGGAGGGGAGAGTGGGGCTAGGACTAAAAAATGAAACCTCCGGAATAATGAATATTGGTCAAAACTGCAACTTTTTATCTCAACTCGGTCAAAAGTTAGACAGTTAGACGGTGGTGGGGCACGGGCAAATGGGGGGGGGGGATGGATCCCCCCAAAAAAAAAATATCCCAAAATTATGAAAATTAATCCAAACAGCAATTTTCATCTCAACCGCTCAAAAGTTAGGGCGGGGGGGGGGGGGGGGGGGGGGGGGGGGGGGGGGGGGGGGGGGGGCACGCCCGTTTTTCGGTGGGGGGGGGGGGGATAGGAAAAAAAAAAGAAAACCCCGGAAAAATGAAATTGGTCATAACTGCAACTTTTTATCTCAACTCGTTCATAAGTTGGACGGGGATGATGCACAGGTGAATGGGAGGGGGGGTGTTTGGATCCCCCAAAATAATTGTCATCCAAGATTATGAAGATTAATCCATACAGCAACTTTAGGTATATCTCAACTCGTTCAAAAGTTCGGCGTGGGGGAGGGGGGTGGCCCGCCCGGTTTTGGGAGGAGGGGTGGGGATAGGACTATAAAATAAAACCTCCGGAATAAGGAATATTGGTCAAAACTGCAACTTTTTATCTCAACTCGGTCAAAAGTTAGACAGTTAGACGGTGGTGGGGCACGGGCAAATGGGGGGGGGATGGACTCCCCCAAAAAAAATATCATCCAAAGTTATGAAGATTAATCCAAACAGCAACTTTCCATCTCAACTCGCTCAAAAGTTAGGTGCGCGGGGGGGGGGGGGGGGGGGGGGGGGGTGGCACGCCCGTTTTTTGGTGGGGGAGGGAGGATAGGAAAAAGAAAAAGAAAACCTCCGGAATAATGAATATTGGTCATAACTGCAACTTTTTATCTCAACTCGTTTATAAGTTGGACGGGGATGATGCACAGGTGAATGGGGGGGGGGGGGGGGGTTTGGATCCCCCAAAATAATTGTCATCCAAGATTATGAAGATTAATCCAAACAGCAACTTTAGGTATATCTCAACTCGTTCAAAAGTTTGGCGTGGGGGGAGGGGGATGGCCCGCCCGGTTTTGGGAGGAGGGGTGGGGATAGGACTATAAAATAAAACCTCCGGAATAAGGAATATTGATCAAAATTGCAACAATTTATTTCAACTCGTTCAAAAGTTAAACGGGAGTGGGGCACAGGGGTCCCCCAAAATAATTGTCAACCAAAATTATGAAGATTAATCCAAACAGCAACTTTACATCTCAACTCGTTCAAAAGTTAGGCGGGGGGGGGGGGGGGGGGGGGGGGGGGGGGGGTGCAACGCCCGTTTTTGTGTGGGGGGGGGGGGGGATAGGAGTTGAAAAAAAAAAAAAAACTCGGGAATAATGAATATTGGTCAAAAGGAATCGGCCGAACCGTCAAAATAAGTCGAATACGCAGGAATCAGTCAGAGAGAGAGAGAGAGAGAGAGAGAGAGAGAGAGAGAGAGAGAGAGAGAGAGAGAGAGAGAGAGAGAGAGAGAGAGAGAGAGAGAGAGAGAGAGAGAGAGAGAGAGAGAGAGAGAGAGAGAGAGAGAGAGAGAGAGAGAGAGAGAGAGAGAGAGAGAGAGAGAGAGAGAGAGAGAGAGAGAGAGAGAGAGAGAGAGAGAGAGAGAGAGAGAGAGAGAGAGAGAGAGAGAGGAGAGAGAGAGAGAGAGAGAGAGAGAGAGAAATAGCATGAATGAGAGGTCGCAGCCATAGCGGAACCAGCAGTGAGCAGATTCAATCATTCGCGAATAAAATACGCTCAGAAACGACACACTTTGTAGCACGTACGCTATGGGTGTGGGGGTAGTTGCGAGGAAGCTGCTGCGTATATATACAGGGTGTTTCACATAACCTGCTCACTATGGTTTTCTTGAACGGGTGACGATAAAAAAATCTGGAAAAATCGGTTTTATAGTAACTCGGACCTAAAGTTTCATTTAAAAATACTGCCACAACCCAAAATTTGGTTTTTGGGGGGTTTTCAGGGTGGGCACCCCCCTAATCTCGAGATTTTCAAATAGCAACCCCTATCTTCTGATACCTCATTTGAAAGAAGGCAAAATTTTAAGCATTTTGGCTTAAACCGGAAGTCGATATCTTTTTTTGTTTTCGAGATATCGAAGGTCGAAGTTCGATAATGGGCCAATTTTCGAAAATTTTTAACTCCTACAAAAACAGTCGTAAAACAAAAAAATTGGACATGCAAAATGCTCTACTTGATGAGTACTTTCAAGAAAAAAATACGAACTTTCAATCAAATAAACCGGAAGTCGACTTTTAGGCACCTTAACATTTTTGGCGAGAAAACCCCCACTTTTCAAAATTTTCAAATGGCAACCCCTTTCTTTTAATACCTCATTTGAAAAGGCGTAAAAAGTAGTGCATTTTGGCGCAATCAAAAGTCCGATATCGTTTTTCTAATTCGATATATCGAAAATCGAAGTTCGATTTAGACCATTTTTCGACCCTGTAAAAAACGGATCCTATCGTGTGATACATCATTCAAAAGAACATAAAAAACCAAGAATTTTAGTGCAAACCGGAAGTCAATACCTTTTTTCGCGGTCGAGATATCGCAAGTCAAAATTTAAGGTAGGCCCTAACCACAGACTAAACTTTGACTTGCGATATCTCGACCGCGAAAAAAGGTATTGACTTCCGGTTTGCACTAAAATTCTTGGTTTTTTATGTTCTTTTGAATGATGTATCACACGATAGGATCCGTTTTTTACAGGGTCGAAAAATGGTCTAAATCGAACTTCGATTTTCGATATATCGAATTAGAAAAACGATATCGGACTTTTGATTGCGCCAAAATGCACTACTTTTTACGCCTTTTCAAATGAGGTATTAAAAGAAAGGGGTTGCCATTTGAAAATTTTGAGAAGTGGGGGTTTTCTCGCCAAAAATGTTAAGGTGCCTAAAAGTCGACTTCCGGTTTATTTGATTGAAAGTTCGTATTTTTTTCTTGAAAGTACTCATCAAGTAGAGCATTTTGCATGTCCAATTTTTTTGTTTTACGACTGTTTTTGTAGGAGTTAAAAATTTTCGAAAATTGGCCCATTATCGAACTTCGACCTTCGATATCTCGAAAACAAAAAAAGATATCGACTTCCTTCTTTCAAATGAGGTATCAGAAGATAGGGGTTGCTATTTGAAAATCTCGAGATTAGGGGGTGCCCCCCTAAAAACCCCCCAAAAACCAAATTTTGGGTTGTGGCAGTATTATTAAATGAAACTTTAGGTCCGAGTTACTATAAAACCGATTTTTCCAGATTTTTTCATCGTCACCCGTTCAAGAAAACCATAGTGAGTAGGTTATGTGAAACACCCTGTATGTATCAGCATTAGGGCTATTCATCACCATAGGATTCCACTTGAAATATATGGGCGGAGAAGCGATTATAAAACATTGTCTTTAACAATGTAAAAAAACAGTTTTCTGGTGCCTCCAATATTCCCAATCTTTGAATATGTATTCCAAGCATGGACCAAATTGGTCCATGTTCCAACTGTTTCTGGGTCTATTATAGCCGCACTGATTCCGAATACGGCTTCCTTGGGGCCGTATCAGCTCTAATGTAGAATACATGGGGACTGCAAGGGCCAAAAAAGGCACCAAATGCGCTTAATTTCTTTTTATTTTTTTTCTTTTTTCAAATAAATCAAAACGGTTGCAGGAAGCGTAAAAACATTAGTCTTATTAATCATAAAATTTCAGTGAAGAAATGTTCCAAGCAACTTTTTTGTTGGTGTCACCAAAGGTCTGGCCGGTAGCGCCAACTCGGGAAATTCAAAGTTTGGGAACCCATACCCAGAGACAAATACCCATACCCCCCAAGTTCGCCGCCATCTTGGATCAATGGTTTTAAATGGAGAAGTGGTTCCCAAACTGTGGACCAACGAGGGGAGCCGAAAGCTATACCCGCCCTGACCTTACACAGAGTGTTAGGAAAGTCTCCCCCCCTCTAACTTTTGAACGGTTGAAGATAGAGAAACGAAACTCGGGGGATGTTTATAACTTAATATGGGAACTACTTTTTGGGGTATCCAAAATTTCCAGGGGCCACCCCTAAGGGAGGGTTTCGCCCCCTAACTCAAAATTTTCAAATGGCAACCCCTATCTTGTGATACATTGTTCGAAAGGGCATACAATTCTAAGACTTTTGGCGCAATCCGGAGGTCGATATCGTTTTTCGTCTTCGATATATCGATAGTCCAAGTTCGATTTCGACCCATTTTCAAAAAATCAGAACTCCCATTTGAAAAGTCGGAATTTAGAAAACTAGGAGTCAAAAATACTCTAAAAAGCAAGTACTTTTCAGAAAAAAATACAGTTTCGATATTAGTCTAGTCTTAGAGTCCCCCAAAATTATTTAAAAAAATTACTCCTCAGGGGAGCTATCTCAAGAATTTCGAGCCACGACCCTTATCGAGTGATATACCGCTTGAAAGGGCAAACAAAATTGATCATTTTGGCGCAAACCGCAGGTCGATATCGTTTTTGGTTTTCGATGTATCGAAATTAGCCAATGGGTAAAAATCCAACTGTGTCATTCGATATATCGAAAACCAAAAACGATATCGACCTGCGGTTTGCGCCAAAATGCTCAGTGTTGTGTGCCGTTTTTCAAGCGATGTATCACTCAATAGGGGTCGTAGCTCGGAATTCTTGAGATAGCCCCTCAGAGTGGTCATTTTTTTAAATAATTTTGGGGGACTCTTCTAATTAAGACTAGACTAATTATCGAAACTGTATTTTTTCCTGAAAAGTACTTGCTTTATAGAGTATTTTTGACTCCTAGTTTTCTAAATTCCGACTTTTCAAATGGGAGTTCTGATTTTTTGAAAATGGGTCGAAATCGAACTTGGACTATCGATATATCGAAGACGAAAAACGATATCGACCTCCTGATTGCGCCAAAAGTCTTAGAATTGTATGCCTTTTCGAACGATGTATCACACGATAGGGGTTGCCATTTGAAAATTTTGAGCGTGCGTAAGTTACGCTCGGGACCTAGCATTATTTCAAGGTATATGGAAGAACAGGTATGGACAGGAGGCGGAGCCTATCTCAGTAGGTGACGGCTACGTCACAGATGTTCTAGACGGTCGCGATAAAATTTGCCTACCGTTCCAAACTATCTCACTCACTCTCCCGTGATCCCCATCTCTCGCTACTGCAGCAGGTGACGGCTACGTCATCGTCAAAGCAAGCGTGTCGTCATCATTTGGCGGGAAAACTCGAAAGCCCCTTAAACCCCGCCTCCTGTCCATACCTGTTCTTCCATATACCTTGGCATTATTTGGTCCCGGGGACCCCAGCCCAGCAAGGGTGTATAATGGAGCGGCTCCTGACTTGTTTACTTTTTTCCTTTTTTGAATCACCCTGTATATATCCATGAATCTAACCCTCGATGTCTCTCAAACGCGTACAAACGAAACTACGCTAGTGACGCCCGCGGCTACTGCTTGCACTAGCACTTACCACCGTTCTTTGTATTGTAATTTTACGCCATTTTCATTCTTGAATTTCGATTCGCCTTTCGCCTGCCGCGCTCGCCGATTTCACCATTTTGTGGCATCTTACGTTTACATTACTTCCTCGCTTTTGCACCTAATTTTACTCAATCTTTCACACTGGCGGACGAAATGTTTGGCGGCGACGATAAAGCCGATCTTTTTTCCAGGTACTGATCAGTTTTAATTGTTATTTAGTCCTCAAAATTTCTTTCAATCGAACTTAAACTCTCCTGTTAATGACATCTTATGCCCGGCGTTCATGGCTCGATGCAAGCCTAGATGTGCTTGATGACTTCTGAAACTCAAGTCGTGAGATTTTAAACTTAGAATTTTACTTAATCGAGTTTGACGTTCACATTATACTGTCCATACCCTTTACTGCATTTAATTGATAAGCAACCTGAGATCGGCACTCTAGGCACAGGCTATTCGGCAAGCGGGCAAGCTAGGACAGCTATGTAGCTAGGTACATGAATACATCATGTTGCTGGTAGATGCATAATTATGTGTATCAGTGAAGGTAATAATTTAAATCTAGGGATGTTGTGAACTAACTTGCATCATGAAGTGAGCTTTGTGGTCAATTTACAAGGTTAAAATTTGCGGTGACTTCATTTGATGGATGACTTCGTTTCTGGTTCTCGATTGCTGACTTTTAAACCGACTGCCATTGCTAACCTACAAGCTTCTGAGTAAAGTATATTGTGCCCAAAGCTCTCAATAGGCTATTGCATCTACCTGTATCAAACTAAATATGCATCCCTTTTAATTCAGGTACCTACTGAGAAGTCGAGATAATGCATCCTCTCCGTGGTGGTACTTTCAATCATCAGAGACTGTTTTATGAGAGTTTGTGGGTGACAGTTTGCTTTGTTTATGACACGAAGTGTGTTGAGTATCGGATGTTTTGCTCTTCCTGTCCAAGTTATTTAAGGTGATCTGATACCTTTGTGAGAGCCCAGCTGGACAAGCTGATTTGATGTGTATCAGTTTAGTGACTACATCGCGAACAGCGATCATGAAATATTTTTGTGAAAACACCTATGTTATTGGCATATTAGGCGCATGCACATCATTCTTTACCTCTCTCACTTTTTTATGACCTCTTGTTATAGCTTGCCCCTGAAAAGATTGGATTTGACAATTCTTCGGCTTTCATGAAAACTTCAGGTTCAAACCTCGAAAAGGGCAACCTCATTGATTAGGAGCTGTAAGAAGTCAGAGGCAATATTTATTAATAACCACGCACGATCTCTCTTGCATGTGTTTGTGTGCGGTGGCAACTTTTTTTTTGGGGTTTCAACACATTGCAAACATGGTCCGTTTGTTGACTGAGGAAAGTTGTTGAGGTTTTTGCCATCTGAGACCAAATCGCCAAAATTGCATCAGTCATCGTATGGACCATGTTGGATGGTGCTCCCTCATGCTCCCTATGTTAAGGTGATTCTATGGCAAACTCCCAAAAATTTTAATCCGATAGATGGCGTTACTTGTCGCTGGCTCCGAAAATAGCCGTTTTTTGACGGTTTTTGGTTTTTTTCTCTGAACCGACGAATAGTAGACACAGAATCGGAATGTCAGCACCTACTTAATTTTTTGCTTGGTTTTTTGAGCCGTAAACGGGCCAAATTGGTTCTAAAATAGAGGCGTAAGTATATGCAAAGAAAAAATCATGTGTAATTTGGAGTTGTATCAGTAAAGATTACAGGTGAAACAGAAACCTGTAATCTTTACTGATACAACTCCGAATTACACATGATTTTTTCTTTGCATACTTTCGCATTTATTTTAGAACCAATTTGGCCCGTTTATGGCTCAAAAAATCAAGCAAAAAATTAAGCAGGTGCTGACATTCCGATTTTTTGTCTCTTATACGACTGTTCAGAGAAAACAGCCGAAAACCGTCAAAAAATGGCTATTTTCGGAGCAAGCGACAAGTAACGCCATCTATCGGATTAAAATTTTCGGGAGTTTGCCATAGAACCACCTTAACCCTCTCCAGCAAAGTGGTACTCAGAAGTACCATTTTAAGTAACATGGGTTTCAATGGAATTTAAATAGACATTTTGCGGAAAACTTGTGTGACCCATCGAAAGTCTTGGAAAATTGTCCTCTTTTGAACGGTCTAAAAAAAATCTTGAAAAAAGGCAAATTCCACAATGGCTGGAAAGGGTTAAGTCCTGTTGAGGTCCAAAAAAAAAAAAGTTGCCACTGCGCGGCGCACTAGAGTGCGCGCTATTACATATTGTCTCTGTAAGAAGCTGATGTTTTCATTCAGACAAACAGTTGTGAAGTCCAATCATTCTTGGCAAAGCCTTTCACCGCTGTTTCTTTCAAAATTTAAACTTGTGTTTATAAATAAAAATTTGTGTTTCAAGTCTGTTGACGTAGATTCTTCCCAATTTTCTCCTCTTTTCATGAGCGTTGTCAGATGACAGGTTGGCTTGTTTATTGTGCAGGGGGCGAGTCTGTGTTTCTGCATTCTTCCTTTGATGCACAGAGAGTATGCACGTACTGCACAGAAAACTAGGGGAGCTGTCATCCGCTATCTTCTCTGTATGGCTCAACTTAAAAATCATCTGCAGAATTCATTTACCTCTGCTAGTCCGGCCAAATGCTAGTCTGGCCAAAATTTTCTCTATTTTAAAATTGGATTCACGAAGAGAGTTAGCTGTATAGAGGGGTCATGCGAGAGTGAGAGACCGAGAAGATAGTGGTTATGCACCAACTCATTTACTTTTGTGAAATCATCAAGTAAACAAAGTTTCCATGATGCAGTCACTAAACCATTCTATTAAATTTATTCTCACAGCAAGTTTATTAAATTTTGAAAATTTTCTTGATAGCAATCATCAAGCCATGAAAGCACCAAAAATGAGAACCTAGTAAGTTCATGCAAAACTCTGAAATCTACAGATGTAATGAATGAGTTGCACTATCAACAGATAGGACTTTTTACGGGTGATACTTATGAAATATGTCAAGAAAATTTCATTGATGCAGTTCCATCGCGAGCTGTTCAGCATTATTGGAGATATAGCCTCTGGCAAATGTTGTTCCGAGTTCACTTAGTCAAGATTTTGGACTGATCTGCGTGCTTGCTCTTTAGTTACAGAGAGCAGTGTTGCTAACAGCACCAGCAGCATCTATAGAGGTCGTTTCATGAAAGTTTGCCGATGACAGATGGGTTTGTTTACTGCGCAGAGATGAGTTTGTGTTTTTGCGCATGTGCAAGATCGCAAACACGTCTTTGCGCAGCTAACTGCATGATCTGTCATATTGGCCTTCTTTCGTGAAACGAGCTCTACCTATTATGGGTGCATCACTAAATGTGTGGTGTGAAGAGACAGGGTCTGAAACTATCACACATTAAAAAAAAAACAAAACAAAAAAGAAAAACCATGATTTGTAATTGGCTTTACTTTGGTTTGAGCACTTGTATTTTAAGTGTTGGTGCCTGACTAGCTCGATTATCTCAAAAACATCACGTAGAACTTCTTTGGGGCTGTGAGAATTTTGAATGACAGTACGTCAATAAAATGAGATCCATATGATGAAATTTTCCATTAAGTGTGTGCGGTCTCCCTCTGATTTTGAATTGACTCTTTGTTTAGGCAGCTGTCAGAAGAGTAATTAATTCTTCATTCTCTACTTGTTTTTTCTGGGGTTTTTGTTTGTTTATTCAAGTGCAATGAATTATTTTGTTCTCTGCTCTGAAATTGTTACTACTCATATTTTTTGTTAAATTTTACTTTCAACTGTATTTTCTTTCAGGAGGGATCAACCAGATGACGGAAATGAAAATGATGAGAACACTTTTATTGTAAAAATGCGAGGCCTACCTTGGTCTGCCACGACAGATGACATTCTGAAGTTTCTTGGTAAGCATGTTAAGGATCTAAAAGATTTAAGATCTAATCAAATGCAGTAGCGGGTTGTACTATGACTTTCAAAAGAAAGTACCCTCTTCAAAATTTTTACCCCTTCAAATATCGGTAAGCTTCGAGCAATTTTGAGACTTTCAAGTGTTGGAAGACTGAGCAGAATGCCCATTTTTGAGTACGTCTTGAAAAATCGTAAATTCTATTAAAAACAACTGAAAAATTAAACAATGAGAATTTGGACCAGGATCCTTTTTTTTAAAGTCATTGTACCACTAAGCAAAGCAGACTCTGCTTGCCTCAAGATTATCTTATTACCAATTAAACCTATGAATTTGTCATAATCTAAGAATTTTCCGGAAGAAGGGCCTACTGAACAACAGGTGTGCTCTCTGGCTAAAAGCTAAGAACCTCCCTTTGCTTACAATGCGCTATTATCAAGAAGAGCATAGCCATTGTTTTATGTGCCTTTTTTCTGGTAACATCCTCAACTTATCTTTTATGCCACTAAATTCTGTTTTAGAGACATAAAGAACAGAAACATTTTTCTCAGAGGAGCGTTTGAATACTCTTTACAGTACAAATTGCTTGCTTTAATCTAATGTCCACTTGTCTTTCTTTGCTAGATTTGGGGGAAAAAAATACACCTTTTAGGCTTTTACATTCAATTGTATGGGGATTTTTTTTTGCCCAATCCGTCGGCACTGGCTCTTTTTGCTGGTATAGCTCTAAACGACTATCTGTATTGAGATAAGGGAAATTAAGTGAATTCCTTCCTTTCATAATTATTTATTTGCTCACAATTTTTTTACAGAGGGATGTAATATTATAATTGGCCGCACTGGTGTCTATCTAGATTTGAATTGTCTTTTCTATGGTATAGCCCAAGAGGACTACCTGTAATGAAATAAGGGAAATTAAGTGAATTCCTACTTTATATAATTTTTTATTTGCTCGCAATTCTTTTACAGAAGGATGTAATATTAAAAATGGCCGCGCTGGTGTCTACGTCACGATGTCTCCAGAAGGAAGACCTAGTGGTGAAGCTTACGTTGAATTAGAAACAGAAGAAGACCTGGACAATGCGTGTAAAAAAGATAAAGAACACATGGGGCCCAGATATATTGAAGGTAAATTTCTAAGTTTTGAAGTAACAATTTTAAATGTAACGGATGCTACAATTTACTTTCAAGGCTGCTCTTCGGGACGAGGCGAGACGAGATTGCGGAAATTGATAAATCCTATTGGTTCAAATGGCGTTCTATGACGGATTTGGAGTTGGTCAAGTTATTTGTTTCAGACTTAATGACTCCGAGTCTGATTTAAATGGTTAGGTGACGGGATCAATCGACCGTAGTGCCTTAGTAGGATTCCCGTAATCTCGCTTCATCTTCTCCAAGAAAGTGTAATCAGCTCGCAGGAATAGCCCAAACATCGATTGATTGGAAATTTGAAGATCATGCAACATACATATGTATATGGCTCTCAATACTAATTAATTTTGTTGTCCTGTTGCAGTGTTCAGATCCAAATACTCAGAAATGGAATGGGTTTGTGCACGGAGTGGTCACACCTTAGAGAATGCCATGATTGACGGTGTTGTTAGGCTTCGTGGATTGCCTTTTGTTTGTACGGACAACCAAATTAAGAAATTCTTTGAGGGTAAGTCTCCTCTTGTATCTTCAAATTACCTTTCCCAATTTTATCTGTTTTTTGAGATCCTTGTTACTATGCAAAGCTTTTTCTCTCCCTTAAAATTGGAATATCTTCCAAGCGGCTGGATACTATTCTGCAATACTCATTTTCTTTGCATTTTCAGTTTTTTAATCTGATTTGAAAGGACATTTTTTGCAGAAGATTTTTTGAAATGAATATCTAGTATCTATCTCTTTTTGTGTGTCTCAAGAATTTCTTGTGATACTAGTAAATTACTATTTATCAATTTGCACCATCAGTGGTCAAAATTGAAACCATACGTTGGAGATTCACGACAAGTTTTTCTCTCCTTGGTATTAAATGCTTCAATAATGTTTTAAATCCTCTCCTCAATGAGATGATTGAGTCAACTGAAGTTCATTTAAACAGATCAGTCTGATAGCGCTGTAATCTTTTGCTCTATTCCTACTCCGGATTTGACCTAATAGGAAAATGAACCCGGGGATTAGAATAAGATGTTTTCCTGATTTTGGTTATAAAGACTACAGCTTTTGGACGGTCCTGTTCAAACGGCCTTTAGAGTCATCAAAATTATGGCATCTAAGCTGTCAATAATACAATTTTTTCGGGTAAGGTTAAACAATCCCCCACACTTTGTGTTAGATCTTGCGAAAGCTTTGTATTTATTTTTCAGTTTTACATTCATGATTACATTCCTCTATCAACATTTTCAGTTCTCTAGGTTGTAAATATCTTTTTATTTTATTTCTCATCCTTTGATTTTTATGGAACTGCACTTGGCTAAGTCTAAAACGGTCCTGTGTGGCCGTAGCAAACCATCGTATGGTCGTCTAGTTGAGTGAATTGCTTCATCGATTCCATTTACTTTGTGGTTCATTTCGATTTGACTAAGGTGACCAATATATATTTTAAATGCTCAGATAGCTCTTCATTGTATAAAGAGCACTATCAAACGCAACAGTTCTGACTGTCAGAATATTGAGAGAAGTGGTGGATCCGCATGTTATCGAAGCAACCTCCTTCGCTATGTGTGCATTCTTGACTGTCAAAACTTTTGGGTTTGTTGGTACATAGTGTTGGTTTCTCTTCAGAAATTTCCTCAGCTGGGAATATTCCCTGCGGCAAATTGCATTTTACTGGTATATATGCATAGGTTGTCCTTGGGAATTTTGCTCTGCTGGGACTATTCGCAGGTTAATCCCTGGGGGCAAATTCTGCTCTTTTGGGCAAAACAAGATAGCAGGAATCAATCAATCCCTTTGGTTTAGACGGTGTACCATGACAAATTTGAAGTCTTTAGATTCGTTCCTTTCAGACGAATGACTCCGAAGAGTCATTCGTCTTTCGGATTCATTCGTCTTTAGGAGTCATTTGTCTTTCAAAGTCATTCGTCTTTCTGAGTCATTCGTCTAAAAGGAATGCATGGCGACCGACTTCAATTATGTCACGTGCCGCTGTTTGACCAAATGGCATTTATCCATTTTCGCTTGCTCACGTCTTCTCGTCCAAATGAGCAGATTCAGCCCCCTGATAATAAACTTCGGTGGCACAGCACTTCATGTATGTCACAGAGATCTAAAAGTTTCTATCTGCATTAAATCTACTAGCTTGGCGGTACTTCTGATCATTGACTTGATAGTGATTATAATACATACGGTGGTTTGCTACTGACCCGCTGAAAGTATGAAGTGATACCATACTATGACAAAACACTAGACTTGAAACTTTCATTTATTTTCTGCAGTTGAGATGATAGTATCTTTATTTTCAATGAAATAATCAGTGTATATAACATCAATTGGCACGGAAAGAAGATTTTATCTAATACCTCCTTTTTTAGTTTACGTTAAACTTGATCATTTTCTGTCTGTGTATTGTAATTTGGTGGTTAAGCTTCATGCCCACAGGCCAGGATTCTGCCAACTGTTTTATCCATCTTTTGTATGGAGACATTTTCCCCACTTTCTTCTGTTTGAACTTCATTTTTAAGTTTAAATGACCCAATCTCGGCAAATCTTAGCACATGTAATTGAGGATCCACAGATGTTATGTCCAAAACCGTAATGTCCAAACGGCAACGTCCAAAATTATACGTCCAAAACTTGAATGTCCAAAATGAAAGGTCCAAATCGTTAATGTCCAAATAAACGGATGTCAAGTTAGATTAACAAAATGTCCAAACACGTTGCGTCAAATTTGTAATGTCCAAGGAATTAAAATATCTATACTATTAAAGTTAGCCTGTTCTCCCTATAAAATAACTATCCTATAAAATAAAATATGAACAAAAATATGCATGATAATACTGCTGCTTTTGTCATGACAACTAGTTCATAAAGTTTTAACATATTGAAGATGACTCCGCTCGGTGGAGCTGACTGGAGCTGCATTCAATAATTAAAAATACATGTCGTCGATACGGATTGGATCAATTTGAAGGAGAAAAAATGAAGAGAAGCGATAATACGAGTAAAGAAAATGATTTTTCTGGACATTGGTCATTACTTTGCTCACATTCATAGGTTTTGGACTTTTCTATTTGGACTTGTCTTTAGTTGGACATTATAGTCTTATGGACGCAAGCGCGTTGGACATTAAGATGGTTTGGACAAAATATAGTTTTGGACGAAAAAGTTTTGGACATTCATGTTTTGGACTTATCATCTGGGAACCGTAATTGAGGCAGTTTCAATGCAGTGAGATTTCTGCTTTGAGTTTGTCACCAGTGAAAATTTTAAAAATCACCAATATGCATGCATCTCTTCACTATAAAATTTCTGGGGGTCTCACAGAATTCATGCACATTTACTGTAGTCTTTTCTATTTAAATCCAGGCAATGGAAACAGTTATTAAAATTTTACCTTTTATGCATCTTCATCAAAGTTTTAGCTTTGCCCCTCAAAAAAAAAAAAAACCCTAAATAATATAATTAAATGAAAATTGTCAACGAAGACATACAGCTCATTCTATGCACTTTGGAAAAAGATTTTCATCGGATTGATTCTATCAGTATTTTGGTTCAATTTTTGTGGAAACCTTTTCTCTCCTTTGTAAGAGTCCTTAATCTTTTTAAAAGGGAACCACTTTGGGAAGGGGGAATTTTGAAAAATTAGAGGTGCTGCTTTAGTATTTTAAACGAGACTTGACCTGTATTTCTGATGACAGTTGAGCAAATTCCTACCGTTGGCTTTGGTTAATATCGAAAGATTGCCAGTTTGAATTTTCTCTTTAATTCTTATCAATTACAAATTCCCATCGTTATGAGGAAGGAGGCATTATTTTCCTCATCTATCACTGAGAAAAAAATTTAGGTAATTTAACAGTCTATTGTTAAAAATAGTGAGTATAGACTCTTTTGTTAATTTTGGAATCAGATTTGTTAAATCAACAATCCAAAAAGGTAAATCAACAATCCCTAAAGGTAAATCAATAATCTGATTTAACAAATCGGATTGTAAAATGAACAAAATGGTAATTTAAATTAATAAATGAGTTTGAACTCACCAATTTAATTTTTTTTTTCTCAGTATACTATCTCTGGGTGTACCCCTTAGCTCCTTTAAGCTTCTTATCACAAATATCTAAAATCTGTCTTATCAGTTCCGACATGAATTTTCTCTTTCATTTTGCTTGACTGTGCTTTTTTAACTCTGCTCCTTTCTGTGGTGCTTAAAAGCTCTTTGATTTTTAGCCTGTTTCTAATTTTTTTTTTATTTTTTTCATAATTATAGCTTCTCTAATCTGTGTTATGTACCTACTTGTTTTTTATGAATACTTCCTCTCCATCTCAGACCTACATTTTCTTCTAAAGGGGCTGTTTGAAGCAAAGATAACTTATATGAGAAACCGAAGACTAGATATCTTATCCTTGTTACAATCGGCCGGGCACTTTTTTTGCGGTCTTAACGAAATAACATTCAACTGGTCCCTACATTAGATGTTGAGTACAAATGAAGCGTTGACATGTATAACAAGATAAGCGCCATTAGACGTTGCAAAGATTGTGCAGTTGTTTTTTCATCAAACAGATTACCCATGATGTCCAGTGAAACGAAATTTTTAAATTAAATTTCTCCTCTAAGGAATAATTTTTTCCAAAAAAATCCTGCTTTGGTAAACACACTCAGTATTTTAGATAATCAAGGAGATGATGCAAAATCTTTGCAACAACTGATGGCGCATACCTCATTATATACTTCAACGCTTCAAATGTTGCAATCAGGAGCAAATGATTTTTTTTTTTTTTTTTTTTATTACCTTAAAATGTTGATAACAGGGCTTAACCCATTTAATTTAAATAGCTTCAGTTTGCTATAGTCTTCTAAAAACAGGCTAAAATTACTAAATTACTCCAAGCCTCTCTTTTCTCCCTTACTCATTGGTGTTTAAATTGTCTTTTTCAATTGTGTGAAAGTGAACAAAAGCTCATTTTCTATCACTTTTGGAGTGAGAGGAGAATGTGGGGGAATCAATTCTACGTTGTTTGTGGCCACTAATTGAATGGCTTATTGTAGGAAGGAACCGACTACTGAGGAAATCACTAATTGTTGATTCTTTTCTGTTATAAACTATTCAATTATTGTTACCTGTTCCTTAATATTGCTCTCTTTTTATCCAGAACTCCTTTATACTTTGAGAGTTGAACCAAACTAGTCTTAAACTTCTGATTTGTTATTAGATGTGAGAGCATTTATTTTTTCTTTTTCTTTTTTTTAAAGAACGGGTGTAGAGATTTTTCATTGTTCTGACTTTAATCCTTTGACACCATTACAAACCCTTTTCATAAATTCTTTATCAATCTCAAAAAATAGAATAAAGTTTTCTTGTTTAGTTTGAGGTGCATAGTAATTTTTTCAAAAAATACATTTAAGGTGATTCTATGGCAAACTCCCGAAAATTTTAATCCGATAGATGGCGTCACTTGTCGCTGGCTCCGAAAAGAGCCGTTTTTTGACGGTTTTCGGCTGTTTTCTCTGAACACAGGAATAAGAGACGAAAAATCGGAATGTCAGCACCTGCTTAATTTTTTGCTTGATTTTTTGAGCCATAAATGGGCCAAATTGGTTCTAAAATATAGGTGAAAGTATGCAAAGAAAAAAGCCTATGTAATTTGGAGTTGTATCAGTAAAGATTACAGGTGAAACAGAAACCTGTAATCTTTACTGATACAACTCCAAATTACACGTGATTTTTTCTTTGCATACTTTCGCCTTTATTTTAGAACCAATTTGGCCCGTTTATGGCTCAAAAAATCAAGCAAAAAATTAAGCAGGTGCTGACATTCCGGTTTTTTGTCTCTTATTCGTGTGTTCAGAGAAATCAGTCGAAAACCGTCAAAAAACGGCTATTTTCGGAGCCAGCGACAAGTAACGCCATCTATCGGATTAAAGTTTTTGGGAGTTTGCCATAGAATCACCTTAAAACTGTGTGAATTTGGTGGTACAAAGAATATAAAGGGTTAATTGAAGTTACGTTCTGTAAACTTCTGCAATCTTTTAAGCTTTATAAATGGGAGAACCCTCGGGTTAAAACGCTATTGAAATTCTCTGAGTTTGGAAGGACTTCAGTTTTATACTTTGAATTAATATCTCAAGGTTGTAAATGAATTTAAAACCTCCTCTCATTCCTAAGTCTCTTGAGTTTTTCTTTTGATGCTTTTCTACAACTTAAGTCAGTGGGGTTGTGTTCAATCTGGCAATGCTGTATTTTTTTCAATTTACTAAGCTTGTTTGTTGTGTCAACTCAAGGGAGTGCACTTTGCATTTCCAGTAGTTAGACCTTCTTCACGCCTTAAATGGATGAAATATAATGTCGTCAAATTGCCCTATTTGCCTCTCACTTACACGGAAAAAAAAAGACTGGTAGAATTTACCATCTACATAGCTGATTTTGGAGTCTGCCAGAAAGTATGGTAAATTTTACTGTATTTTGGTAAAATGTACCAACGGGATAACTAAATTTACCACTAGGTACGTTGCATTTAACATATGATGGTGAAATTTACCATACTTTCTAGCAGGCGCCAAATTCAGCTATGCAGATGGTAAATTTTACCAGTCCTTTTTTTTCCGTGAAGTGATGTTGAGTGAAGACCTAGTAACATTAATTGATTTATTGATTTACTTCCTATTTTTTTATTTTCATTTTACGTGCCTTTGAATTCCAGCTTTTTGTGTTGTTTCCTTTCATTCATATTAGACGTACAAAATGATAATTTGCGTTATATCTCTTCTCTTCATTTTAGTTTTAGTTGTTATTTTTTTCATTCAAGTTCGGCCAAACAAATTTTTTGAAATCTGCATTATCAGTCTCTTCAATAATCATGCTCAGAATCATTATGCTCTAAATTTTTACTCTCTAGTTGTATCATACAGAAGTTCAGTGATAATCAAAGTACTTATTCCCTTGCTTGTTGATTTTTACGGTACAAAGAGTATTGAAGCTGTGCATGAGCTCCCTAATTTCACTACTCATGAGTCGTTTTGCTTTTTAGCCTTGCATCGGTAAAAGTGTTGAAACTGAAGCTGTAAGCACTCATTTCAGTGTCGCAATAGACGGTTTTAGTGAGAAGGGGGAAATTTAGAATTGACCAATCAAATTTTGGTTTCATGTTTAGGGAATAACACCTAAGCCAATCAGATTCCTGGGTTTTAAATTTCCCTCTCGTCACCAATGCAGTCTCATTATTTGTGTGTGTAAACGTTCAATCGTTTTTTTTTTTTTTTTTTTTTTTTTTTTTGCGTCTCTAATTTCTGAGATTTGGGTTTCCAGCTTTTTGAGTTGGTATTGAAGTGAGAAATGAACGAGGGGGCCTACTAAACAGCTGGTGTGCCATTGCGGAAGAATCCTCGTTTTAGCTAAATGCGGATTCCTTGCAGTGTTGCTGCTTCCCCAGGGGCCACTCGCGAATTGCGCCTAAAAATTCGGCGCTGGCGCCCAAAAAACAGTTGCTTCGGTCAAACGTGGCGCCTAATTGAATGTTCGCCCGCATGCTCACGCCGGTAGAGCTTGGAAAATTTCACGGCTGCGAAAAGCCGAGAAATTTTTGAAACTGTCGTATCGCGATCTGATTCTCACAGGAGTATCAGTCGTGACCACTTGGGTTCAATTTTGTAAAGCAAATTTTCGCGAATTCGGCGTTTTCCAGCGAAATTCTGCGGGAATTGGCGAATTTCGCGAAAGTTGCCGTGTAATCGACTATCTGGCAAATCTGGCGAGGTAGCTCGTAAAAATCGCGTCTTTTACCGAGGTGGAATCCCACCTTCATGGGAGGAGGCGGTGGCTTGAGTTCATGAAAGTTAATAGACAGGTAAACAATTAGAATTGAACTGCACAATTTGCTAAAACATGTAGTAAAATAAAAAAGATCCAAAAAATTGCCGCGAAAAAATATGAAGTTGATGTTTTCCTTAAAAAAACGCCCAAAGCGCGTGGAGAAATGAGAGAAAATTTATTTACTTCTTTACTGTTATTCTAAAATAAACATCTTCCTTAGTTATCTGGGCTTATTTACTAACATTACATTACGCGTGTTTTCTTTTCAATGAAACATCATGCGCCGTGATTAGTGTGCAAAAAATCACTTCGGCTCCTAAAAAATTGTAGATGGCCCCTATAAAGCAAACATGCCAGTCAAGATGGCTCTCAAAACTGAAAAAGGAAGCAGCAACACTGATTCCTTGGGAAAAGCACTCCTGTAGTTTAATGGACTCTTCTTTCTGAGGTCGCTTCAATTTTATCTGCTTGCCATCGATGAATTGTACAGTTGAATTCAGTGTTAAATTAGTGGCTTGCTAATTTTCATAATATCTTTGTCTCACACTGTTTTGTTGTTTGCTGGCACTCGATACTCTACTTACCTCATTGAGGGTGCATGTACTTAGTCGTGTAGGAAGCGAAGATGCCATTTTGCATATAATTGATGACATTTTTCAATTCACCGATGATTCCAGCGGTTAAGAAAAATTTTTTTTTTCAGAAGTTCAGTTCAGTGTATGATTACGCTGCTCGAATATAATCGCATCTGTAATCTTTCCTCAATCGGTGGAAACGCCGTTAATTAATTAAAAGATCCGCAAGTTTGTTAATGTCATCGGCGATTTCATTGGTAGAGAAAAGATTACAGATGCAAGTATTTTCGTGCATTACAGTCATACACTGAACTGAACTGAACTGTTCGATCTTTTCTCAACCGGTGGAATCATCGGTTAACTGAAAAATGTCATTAATTATACGCAAAACGGCAGTTCTTGTAAGAAGCCTCTTTGAAAAATACTTCACATGCAATTTTTAAGGGCCCGTTTCTTGCTTGCCTGCATTAATCAAGTTTTTTATTGCTATTAATTTTAAATGATGTTTAGCTGAAAAGGGATTCATTATTGGAATCATTGTTGGTCAATTTTTGAATGGCTCTACTGATCCGTGGTGCTTAGTTTGTGTCAAAAATCACTCTTTCAACTCAAACAGTTGTTTGTTTCTTGTCGTCCAACATTTTGATGTTTAATTTCTGCTTTTTAAGGTGATTCAGCGTTTAGTGCCGATTTCTGTCACCAGAGCGCCACCGTTCGATTAATGTCAAATCACAGGCCAAAAGTAATATTTATTTTTGAAAAAATGGAGTGTCAGTTACTAGATAATCATCTGAAGAACGTTTCTGCAAAATATCTCGTCAATAACTTCAAAAATAAAGCTTGAAGTACCGAAAAATGAAACATCGCATTTTGATACAAGAATCGATTTGTGGTATTCCATTTTTGGTACTTTCAGCTTTATTTTTGAAGTTATTGATGAGATATTTTGCAGAGACGTTCTATTGATGATTATGTAGTAACCGACACTACGGTTTCTCAAATACACGGTGTTGAAAAACTGTTCCCGAATATTTCAGGGGCGGATTCTAAAGGTAAAAATAAGACTTTATTCCCCTACAAACATGTGTCCGAAAATGCCCCCCTTTTGAGCTACAGCCCCTCAAAGTTTTAAAAAATTGACAGTTTTTTTGGATTAGCGATCACTATTATGAACCAAATGTCTTAAAAATTGGTGTACCGTAGTAATTTTACGCATAAAGTCCATTAATGACCTCGAGAAATTCAGAAATTAAGTCTGACTGTACTTTTCACGCAATCTCGTACCTTTAACGGCACGAATTTTATGTTATTAATTAAAAATGTGAAGAATAATTACCGAAATCAGATGCGAAAAACCCTTAGAAAGATTTTTGGTCCTCTTTGTTTCTTTCGATACAACGCATTTAAGCAAGATAATCGCAGCACAATGTAGAAAAGTCAGCGCTTTTACCATGAAAAGCGGCATTGAGTATGCAACCCGCCTCTCCGCTGCTTCTTTAGGCCGGCCGCTATGGTGAAAGCGCTGACTTTTCCACACTGTGTAGCGATTATCTCGCTTAAAACGCGTCGTATGGAAAGAAACAAAGAGGACCACAAATCTTTCTAAGGGTTTTTCGCATCTGATTTTGGTAATTATTCTTCACATTTTTATCAGTAACACAAAATTCGTGCCGTTAAAGGTACGAGATCGCGTGAAAAATGCAGTCACACTCAATTTCTGAATTTCTCAAGGTCATTAATGGACTTTACACGTAAAATTACCATGGTACACTAATTTTTAAGACATTTGGTTCATAATAGTGGTCGCTATTCCAAAAAAACCGTCAATTTTTTAAAACTTTGGGGGGGCTGCAGCTCAAAAGGGGGGCATTTTCGGACACATGTTAGTAGGGAAAGAAAGTTTTATTTTGACCTGTAGAATCTGCCCCTGAAATATTTGGGAACAGTTTTTCAACACCCTGTATAAATTACTTTCGGCCTTTAATTTGACTTTAAGCGAACGGTAGCGCTCTGGTGGCAGAAATTGGCACTAAACACTGAAGAATCCCTTAGAGCTGATTTTTGATTTTACCTCTGATTTGATTAACCAACAACAGTATTTCTTTTGACTTTTTTGAGAAGTAACCTATAATTTGAATTAAAGGACTCGAATCATCAGATGACAGAGGAAGTTTGTTATGCCAAATACTAGTAAAACTTGCGTTCAAGCATAGTGGCTGATTATGTCTGCAAAACTTTGGAATCTTTCGCAATATTTTATTCAAACAGTTTTAAAAAAAAAGTGTTCAAAGCAGATTTGGGCAAATTTAATTTGAAACTGAGTTGTCAAAAAACACCTAAATCATCAAGTTAGTCTGGCAAGCCCGTAAAAATTAGTTGCTAGTTGCTCAAGTAGACAACTAACCTGATACAAGATAATAGCTGTATACCTGAGTGATTAAAGACTGATTTAGCTGCTTGCTAGACCTCTTTGACAATTAAGTTTTTTTCGACGACTTAGTTTCAAATTAGTTGCCCAAGTCTGGTTCAAAGCTTAGTAGAAGCCTGTTGTGCACTTCATCAATTTTATTGAAATTTCGCTCTGAAAGATTCCAAGTAGTTGGCCGACAGAAAGGTGATCACGGAGGATCGGATCGTTTTGGGTATCGTTATTGTCATCCTTTGCATTCAATCAAATGGGCTTGCGTTTTCGCAACTCGATTGCGCAGGTGATCCCCTCCTCTCCTCTCCTCTTCCTTTTTCAAACGATTGAAATTACGACAGCTCCCGACTCGTTCGTCTCTTTTCGTCCGTTTCAATCGTTACAAGGGGCTCAAAACGTTTCGATCAGTTGAGCCACCCAGAAGGTTATATGTAAACGATAACGATACCAAAACGATCCGATCCTCTGAGATCACCTCCTGGGGAGCTCATGAAACATACGTTTTGAGTCTACTTTGAAATTTGATTTGAATGCTCCTATGTAATGAAGAGATTTTATAAACCATGTGCATAAACTTCCTCTATAATTTCTTTTTTCACAAATATGTCTCTAGAACCTTTTTAGCTAAACATTTATAAATGGTTAGCTTCATTGAAGTGGGTGCTTTTAAGATCTATTTATTCTCATGAAAAAATTAGAATTTGTTTGGCCGAACTTAAAACTGGGGACAAGATAAAGATTTAACCTGATTTTTTTCAGTGCTTTAATATTTTTGTCTTGGGCTAGTTTACTGTTGGAACTATTTTGTCTAATAATTATGTTTTATTTTCATCATAAATTCATGTAAATTTTGACAAAAAGTTATGTGATTGGTTGGGTAGGGCTCGAGATAGTACCCAATGGGATAACCTTTGCGACAGACTTCTCGGGGCGGAGTACTGGGGAAGCATATGTTCAATTTGTTGACAGAGAAAATGCAGAGAAAGCTCTGCAGAAGCACAAGGAGAGATTGGGACACAGGTGGGGTGGAGGGGTGGGAGGGTTAACCTCAGCCTCCTCTTGCTTTATTCACGTATCCTATATTATATATATATATTCTTTTCTAAGTTTTCACTTTAGCCTGGCACAGGCAAATGGGCCCCTGTGAAGCAAATTTGTTCTCTATTGCCAAAGCAAGTAGTTTTACTTAATTTTTGTTGTCCTGAAGAGAAACTTTTTTATATATTTTTTTTCAAATAATTAGAAGCTTGAGCTCTACTACTTCCAGTGGCGGTGTGTGCAATCTGGCAACAATGTTTTCTCTCCATTTAAACCTATGTAAAATAATCGATCTTCAGGAGGTGTATTTGCACCCCCAAGATATCGATACTTTGGCACAGGTTGAAATGGAAAATTAGCTTGGTTGCCAAACACGCGCCGCAACTGACTTCTTCCTTTCAGCATTTTACCCTCATTCGAGACCAAGGAGCGAATAGCGAATACTACGTAGCCAAGTTTTCAGAGTTTTCTCAAAGTGTTTTATCTATTTTTATTGCTCATTCATCAGTCTGAAAATTTTTCATGGTTTGTACCATCAGAAATCACAAATTAAACTGAACAAATTAGCTCTGGTGTAGTATTGATGAAAAGAAAATCAGTTAATTTCCAGCTGTCACTCCTTGCCTTCAGCAAAGATTCTTTTAATGAGTGAATATTTTTAAAAATTAAAGGGGTATCACTTGCTTTGGCAATGAAAACGCTCAATTAATATCATGTGCCAATTAATATTTCTTTCAACGTAATATTTTTGTCGAATGGTTCCTGCTTTTTTTTCATTTTTACAACTCTTGAATGAACCCTTTTATATATTTTCCTGTCAAGTGTGATCGAAAGAATGACCTCCAAATTTTTTCTCAGTAAGGCTGGAAAGTCATTTCTGTTGGAGTAAATATTTGTTCTTTGTGAGGCCAGAGAGTCACTTCTGTTATAGTGAAAGGATGACAGCTTTTACCATATTATTTCTCAAACAAATAAAATGTGATTCTGAAATTAATGTTTTGAGTCGTCAAAAAACCAGTTAACTGTCAGATTGATTCAAGGGCTCAGTAATCTTTTTTGAAATCGGTTTGTTACTTCTGTTTAAAATCTACCTCAAATCATTTATCTTGTTTTGCTTAAAAAGTGCTTTCATGACTGCGGTAGAATTGTAGATTCTGTCGTTATATAATCTGTGGTCAAATATGATGTAAAATATTCGAAAAATGTAAAGGTCAATTCCTTCTAATTAACATATTTATATGTCCGAAGATCCTAATTGATTCTTTTATGAGACATGATTTGTTGCGATTTG
Source organism: Trialeurodes vaporariorum (assembly GCA_011764245.1). NCBI lineage: Eukaryota > Metazoa > Arthropoda > Insecta > Hemiptera > Aleyrodidae > Trialeurodes > Trialeurodes vaporariorum. Next base: position 50,987,163 of record VMOF01000220.1, read on the forward strand.
CAAGCAAAAGTATCGATGGCCAATTTATTAAGGATTATGCTGGGTCCTTTGAAGTTAACGATTATTTCCTGATAATTTCTCAAGGTGTCATTCAATATTTATTTCTCCTTCAGTCCTCAAAATTTCTATCTGGATCCAATTTGGTATTTGTTGAGAATTCTCCGATTCCTTCATAATTTTCACCCAGTGTCAAGTATCTAAGGATACTTTTGGTAGGAAAAAGTTTAGATATTTAGGTGAGCTACTTAGAGCTATTTCAGTTGACAGATTTGCAAAATCATGATGTGAAGTAGAGTGAATTTCCAGCTCAGAAAGTTACATTTATTTCAAGAGATTTGTTTATATTATGGGGATTCCTTGGCAGTCACGTGATATGATCAATTTGTATACTGGCTTATGGTTAGTTACTCAATTTAAGTAAATTCAATCTGAAAAATTGGATTCTAAAGACGACATGATGTATGGTTGGATAATTTTTGTAAAATCTGTAGGTTTTGATCCGATAAATAAGACATGAACTTTTGGAATCAATATTGCTGTACGAAAATTAGATCGATCTGTGATATTGTTTCCAAAAATATTAAATTTAATTCATTTTATGGATTCAAGTCTTCAAATGCAGCAGACATTTTTTCTGTGGTATGTCTAGAAGTCCGTCTCATCAAATTTCAAAATAAATAAGTACATTTTTTTAATTTAAGTAACCAAGTGACTATCGGTAAATCAGTCAGCAAGTGTATATTGTCATGTGACTGCTTAGGAATAATGTTCAGTAAAACTGTGAATTTTTAGAGCATCCAGAAATTTGAGGATTGAAGGGGAAGAAGTTAGACTAAAAATAATGATTAATAACCCATTCTGCTACATTAAAAGAAAATAGAAAATTATTTTATCTTTCTCTGAGTCTGAATTTCTGAGTTTTGTTGTATCAAATACCCTCCTCTTATTATCAGAAAGTCTTCTGAAAAGTTTTATGAGTCATCTGTTAAGTTTCTTCTATCAATTTATTATCTTGTGTGATAAACTAGCTCATAAATATCAGGAACTTTTTAAGTTGAATCTTTTTGCGGGAATTGGTCCCTTTTTTGTTTCAAATGGTCGGAAATAAATTGTAACATTTTCTTTTGTTCCTGTTAATGTTATTCTATCAGTAAAAATCATCCGTCCATCTTTTAAACCTGGCATTTTTTCCTCTTTTAGCTTAAGTTCTATTTCTAAAAAATTCTCATTGAGAGGTAATTTCTTTATTTATCAAACAGTTTGCCAGTTAAGTATATTTGTGCTTTTTAAAGTGCTAAAATTAGACTTAGATTATTCATATTGAAAGAACCATATGCTAATGCAAATTTATGATTTTCCTACAGATACATTGAAATTTTCCGAAGTACGCTGACAGAAGTAAGATCTCTTGGAAATCAGAACAAAATGCGTTCCGGTGGTTTTGGTGGCTATAATAGCAGGCCCTCACCGTATGATGTTAACGATAGGTTTGGTGGACAAAATCGTTTTGGAGGACGAGGTGGTGGTATGAGGGGTGGAAGAGACTTCAAAGGTTTGTTTTTTTTTCTTTCCTATTCTCTGTAGTTTTTTGGCTTTGAAGCTGTTCAACTCCCCTCAAACGTATCTTAACAAATGTTTTAGTAGCGAACCGAAGTATTCAGGTTGCTGGATATTGGATATTACTTCTAAGAGGGAATTTTATCCGTAAAGTTGACCACCTTACACCTTGTTTGATTGGTCTAACTATGTATAATCACACTGTAGTTGAGTTGAAAGGGAGGGAAACCTCAACTTCCTGAGTTTTAAGATGCAGGAATTCAAGTTTGCTGTCTGGAAACAACCTGATGTTTTTGGTGAAGACCAGAGACCTGAGATTGAGTATTTTTACCTCTCAGTCCTTCTATCTCAAGTCAGTGTTGTTGCCAGGAATTTTTCGAGGGGGGTGTCTGGGGTCCGTTTATGGTCAATGAGGAGGAGTCTGAGGGACTAAATTTGGTGAAATTCCTCTGAAAACATGAAAAACTATCATTCTCTAGGGAAACTTTGTCAAACATCTGATCTTTAGGCAGAAGTCAAATCCAACATTTCAAGATCATCTCTCACATTTCAATTTTTCTGCAAAAAATGCATGTGCGGATAAATGTAAATATTTTTTCCTTTGTATCTTCACGAGTCAAAAAATCTCAAAAAAATTTCATTTATACATGCCCAGAATTATTTGAAAGTTTTAGGTATTCTTCTCAATAAAGCACAATCTGAGAACTAAAAACAAAAATGAAAAAACAAGACATTTTTGGTCCAGCCAAATTATACAAGCGAATAACTCCAAAAATTGGTTTTTGAGTATTTAAAGTCCAAATTAACTGAAAGTTGGTCTATAAATAACACAAGAAGTGGGTCTTCAACGAAACACTGGGCGTTTATGGGTTAATGGAAGTAAAGGAACAATTGTGTTTGGTTGAAAAATGAAAATGAAGTTGGAAATTTTGAAATGTTGGAACTGACTTATGCGGCTGAAAAATTTTGGTTTCAAGGGAGGGACAGATCCTCTGCCCCCCCCCTCCTTCCCTGGCTACGCACTGTCTTTAGTGTGGTTTATTTCAATCAACAAAATGTTCCTCTGACAACCCTGAATTCTCCAAGTCATATGGCTCTCTATATTTCACAGGTGGTTACAACAACTTTGACGATGGTCCATGGGAAAGACCTAATTGGAACGGGCCTGGAGGCGGTGGTATGAGTCGCGGAGGAATGGGTGGAGGACCAATGGGTATGAAAGGAGGTCTCGGAGGAGGCGGTTACGGAGGAATGGGCGGTGGCGGTGGTGGAGGCGGTTGGAATAGAAACGCCCCAATGTACAGTATTCATATGAGAGGACTACCATTCCGTGCAACCGAGCAAGATATCGCTGATGTAAGTCTGAAATTCTCCAATGTCTATCTTTAAAGCCTCAACCAGTCAGTTGCATGGATGTTAAAGGGAGAAGCCAGAGTCCCTATGTACTATGAGAGTTGTGCCATGTCATTCAAATTGAAGAAGAAGCGGATCAATGGAGCCCCCATGAGGCAAATTGCAAATGGCAGATGGCCATTTGCCTCTGCACTGTTGCCGCTATTTCGCTATCTTTTATAGGTTTGATTCTGATTCTTGACAATAACGATTGATGTTGAAAGAGATAATGTTCTCCTGAATAACATTCAAGCAGAGGAAAAATTAACAATAATACCGCGGTCACTGTTACTTCAAATGTCTTACGAAAGCGAGTATTCGAAAAGTAAACAAACCCCCCGCCATTTGCATTTGCCTCTTGGGGCTTTCTTGACAGCCTAAATCCGAGAGCCAATCAGAAATGGATTCTGTCATGGCGCAACTGGACTCAAGGAGAAACTAGTCAAAATAACAAAATGTTGTACATTTTGGTTTTTAACTGATTATCGTAGAGGGTGCTCTACTGATTAAAATGATGTACAAGAGGTTTATATACTATGAATCTTGCAAACTGAATGAAAAATTATTGAAAGTGGCTGAGTTAGGAAGAAAAGAGAAAAAAAAATCTTAAAAAAAACCCATTTATTTATACTATGATATAATTCTTGGAATTTGGTTTTCTTTGTTTTTATTTACATGCTCCTGAAAAAATGAGTTTTTCTGACTTCGTGCACTAAGGCTGGCAAGAGAATCTTCCACATCACGTTGAGAGGGGAAATATTTTTACCCTCTCCAATGCAAGAAAGACGGCAGATGTGATTTGCGAATCGGCCCTTAGATTGTATCGAGATAACAACACCGTAGCACTTGCTATCCACACTGCTAACACTGACTCATTGTCTCCGCCATCTTCCCATTAATTCCGCAGTGAGACTTTATCTCTCACTGCTCGAGCAGTAGAGTGGGGGTAAGGAAATTTCCCCTTTCACCGTGATGTGAAAGATTCTTTTGCCGGCCTTAGTACCTTTTTCGGGAACCTTCCGAGCTATCATTTAAAACTCTTTTTTAAATGACTAGAAAATCATTGGCTAGAAGTGGTAGCAGAATCTCAGACAGACATTTTGTTGTGCATTTTCTGGAAATGTTTAAAGTCACTAAAGTAAAGAGATTCGTGGTGAAAGTTCAAATGTTCAAGTTCAACTTTCAAGAAGCACACCTAAATTTGACAAAATGTGATAATTCTGCTACAACATCTCCTAAACATTAGTTGTAACAATATTGTAAAATTTGGAAGATCAATTCCTTTTTGTTCATGAGAAAAAGGTACCTGAGATCCAAATTGGTAATTTTTTACTTGGTTTAGATAGGGACTAGTTTCTCCCCTTAACACTTATTTTTAATGGAAGAATCTGAAATAATTTCTTGCGAATATAACAGTGAAACTCAGTTTAACAATTTCAGCATTGGTAATCAACCAGATTTGGGCAAATGGTCTTTTTCAATTACATCGTCGATTACTGTTCAAAATGGATTTAAGTATTATTCATGTCTTCCAGCTGCTATGAAACTGATGTTACTTAATTATCAAGAATTTATTTTATCAGAACCATGGTTTGTGGTGCCTTAAAAAGTCCTTGAAGATCCTTGATTTTTTTTGTTCGTTTTTCATTTGCTTGAATATCCTTGAATTTTGATGAACTCGTCAAATGTATTTAAAAATCCTCGAAAATGACTGGCTTCAGCTCGTTAGCCTGCCATTTTGTTGATAATTTTGTTTGTGTGCCTGAGGAATGCCGTGTCGCTTTGGCTGCAAAGTCGTGACAAAGAACGGAGGACTTAGCAGGAACTTTTTTCTCTCTTTTACTTCTTTGTATACTGTTCTCCTCTGATGAGTGCACCCTTATCTGAAAATCGATTTGAGTTTTTTCTGCCACTGGAAAATTGGTATAAAAAATACTACGATTTGGCTTGTCGAAAATTCTTAAAAAATCCTTGAAAATCCTTGATTTTTCTGTAAAAAATCTGCCTTGAACCATGATAACATGCTGGTTTGATTGACATTGGTATGCCTGATTACCGCTTAAATCCATCTCAATTACTTCTTACAAGAAATATAATAACGATTAATCAAGTCCCATTTGCCTAACCCTGGTATCAACTAGAGTCCCTTGATGGAAATATTGTACAGGGAGTACCGACACGACGCTGAATGCATTTTAACAGGAGTCGATTTAGTCGACTGCCTGAACGAAGTCGAAGGTTAAGTTCAACAGTGGAAGAGTGGTGGACCGGCATTCTGGTCCGTTCCCATACGTTCCTCTACGAATCGACTCCTTTCGTTTGAAGCCTTCGATGTCGTTGACTCCTGCTCGACTCCATGAGAGCCTAAAACCAACGACTAATCATAACTCGTTGGGCTCGTGTCGGTACTCCCTATACAATATATCAATATATCCATCAAGGGACTATAGTATCAACTACATGAAAAAAGCTGTCATCTTGTTTGTGCTCAGAACTGTTCGAAATGTTCTGTTTATTTTCTTTAAGCAAAATCATTCAAATTTCAGTTAAAAAAATCATTAATTCACTATTTGTTGCGGACATTCTTATTTTGTATTGTTTTTGTATCTGTACATGTACTTGTCACTCCAATCTTGAAAATTGGCTGTATTTGAGCCACGTTTGGTCTGTTAATTTGAGCGTTTCATTTGTTGACAGTTCTTCCGACCTGTGGTACCAGTTGACATTTCGATTTTAAGAGATAAAACTGGACGTGCTTCTGGGGAGGCTGATGTAGAGTTTGGATCTTTAGAGGAATCGATGGCAGCCATGAAAAAGGTACTTTGACTTTTCACTCTCATCTTTTCTACAAGTTTGATTTTGCAATTAGAGCTCGTTTTATGAAAGAAGGCAGATGACAGATCATGCGGCTTGCTGCGCAAAGACGTGTTCGCGTGCCTGCACATGCGCTAAAACGCAAAATCGTTTCTGCGCAGTAAACAAACCAATCTGTCACCGGCCAACTTTCGTGAAGACCTCTAGTCACTTGAAGTTTTTACTCTGACCAAAAGTTAAAAGAGAAAAAAATAAGGGGGGAGGATGCTGCCTCAAACCTCCTTTTTAAGAAAAAATCTACTTCAAAATGTCTTAAGTATTAAAGATGGAAGCATTGTACACCAGAAATTGGGAACTAAAGTCTGTTCATTCTAGCTTGAGACCTGAGCGGATGATAAATTAATTTTGGAAAATTCATAGCCGAAGAGTCGGGCTGCAGCCCCGTCACCTTGGCCGACTGATGAGGGTTAGCACTCCTACGTTGCCACAGAAGTCAAATCTACCTGAATCTCAAGGTCTCAAGTTAGAATGAACCGACTATAGCCAATCGCACGGTGTACAAATTTTTTTTTTACTATTATTACCACTCTAGTCTCAAATAATCAACGCTGGCAACAACATCCAACTGCTCCGGAGATAATTCTCGCCTACAAGTTTGTATTTTTCCTCAATATGCAGTAGTGCCATCATCTATTTTCGAACTTCGCGGAAGATAAACATAGTTTCCTCCTCAGATTGCATAAATTATTAGGGTCTAATGTCCTTTGAAACATCTTTAACCTTTTATGAAAATTTATACTTTCAAATGCTAAAACTCAGGGCCATTTTCCTCCAACGTCATTACTCGTAGACTCTTTCCCCAAGAATGATGCAATTTAGCTGCCTTTCTAACTATCCTTTGCTTCTTTCTTTTCTTCCAGGACAAAAGTCACATGCAGCACCGATACATTGAATTATTTGCAGACTTCCCAGCAGGCGGAGGTGGCGGTGGAGGTTTTGCAAACAACGCAGGAGGCGGAGGAGGTGGAGGTAAGCTTCAATAAATCTGCTTTTTAGTTTTTCAACTATTAAAATTTATTACTAGTCACATCTGTTGCATAGTTTTTCCCCTCGTGCCTTGTGTGATCCTTGTGTGCCCCACGTATCCTTTCAACAATGCTCTTCTTTGCCTTTCAAAAGCACATAAAATTCAAGGCCAATTGAATTACTCCAGAGGTCAAAATAGCTCAAAAAATGATTATTTTTAACTTCTTTCCAACTTTGTGGGCTTGCACTAGAGGCCACTTCAGAAGTGTAGGCGCATCTAGACCAATAATCTTTGGAATTTTCTCACGTTAAATCTCATTTCATACCAGAGACAGTATATAATAGAGACCCCGCACTATCTATCTTGCCCATGTTTGCGCGCAGTGGCAATGTTTTCTTTTTGGGGTCTCAGCAAAACATTGCAAACATGGACCATACGTTGACTGATAAGAAAAGTCGGTAAGATTCTTGCCGTGTGAAACCGAAGTACAGAAATTGTATCAGTCAACGTATGGGCCATGTTAGATGGTGCTCCCTCATACTTCCTGTGTTAATTCCTGTTGAGTTCCGTAAAATGCGTCAGCCACTGCGACCACAGCTAGTGCGTGGTCTTTATTATTTATTGTCGCTGGTTCATACGTACAAGGGAAGGTCGCGGTGTCCCCCCCCCCCCCGCGTTTGCGCTGAAATTTTGCAGAAAGGTAGGGCTTAGGGTCCTAACTAACGTACTTACGCCCTGTTTTGCCAATGGGCCTTTTTAAGAGTTGCAAAATCGCTGCAGCATATATACCAAAAAATTCGGCCTTGCTTATCTACCGTCTCTCGTTGGTGCAGTGCACTAAGGTGCGGCGCTTGGATTTAGAGGTACCTGGTTCGAGTCGGATCTCAGCCGCTTTATTTTTACACACTGCTGCACCTCACTTTAATCGGCACGAATGTCATATCTGCTTCCTCGACGCATTTCTTAAAAATACAGTACATCTTTAGTATGTCTGAATTTTTTGCCGTAAGATGTAAAATTGTCCTACTCATTATATTTAAAAAAAAAAAAAAATATCACTCGTATCAATAATTTGATGCGTATCTATTTAAAAGACGAATAAAATACCTTACGAGGATTGAAACGTAATACGGACGCAAACAGCTGAAAGTGATGATTCTTCTTCTTCGACCAAGAATTCAAATGGTAGCATAGAGTGTGATGCATCAAATGTCAATTAAGATGTTATCCCGTTTGAATTGAAGCGAAAAATCGTAGAAGAAGCCTTGTAAGGTATTTTATTTGTCTGTTAAATAATTACGGATCAAAATATTGTTCCGAGTAATTTCCTTTTTTTTTTTAATAAAATGAGTAGGACAAGTTTACATCTTACAGCAAAAAATTCAGACGTTCTGAAGACGTACTATATTTTAGGAAATGTGTGGGAGGAAGCAGATACGTTGTCTGTGCCAATTAAAGTGAGGTGTGGCAGTGTGTAAAAGTAAAGCGGCGGAGGTTGGTCCGAACCAGATACCTCTAAATCCAAGCGCCGCATCTTAGTGCACTGCACCAACGAGACTGTAGGTAAAGGAGGCCGATTTTTTCGGTATATATGCTGCAGCAATTTTGCAACTCTTAAGAAGGCCCATTGGCAACAAAGGGCGTAAGTACGTTAGTTAGGACCCTAAGCTCTACCTTTCTGCAAAATGTCAGCGCAAACGGAGGGGGCCCCACCGCCACCTTCCCTTGTTAGTCAAAATAAAAAATGAATGAAAATGAATTTAAGCCTTGGAGTGAGAAAGTGCTTTGCACCCGATCATACAGGATTGATCTAACTGGCATTGATAAGCAGGTGAGCTAATTTTTGTTTGTTGAGTGGTTGCTCTTTCCATCAAAGAACTGCAGAACTATTTGACGATGGATGGTGATCTGTTCACCAACTTCAGTCAGTAAAATCAATAAAACCCATTTTTGAGGTGCTTTTGTTGAGTTTATTTTTGAATTTTGGTAGTGTCAAGTTGGCAAATCCTGCAGTTTGATCAAACTGGCTTGATCGTATACAAAGGCCTGAAGTGAAAAGTAGTTCAACCGTTCACTGTTCAACACCAGGCTAAATCAGAGGGGTGTTGACTGTTGTTTTGTTGAATCTGTCAGATTTTGGTGTGCCTCTGCAGCAGCTCTCTAGTGTCTCTATTTGTCTCGGATTTTTATTTTCCAATCCTAGCCCCTGCGTGGCAAATAATCCTGAAAGTAGGATTGAATGATTGAAATTCTTGCTTGTCCTTGGGTCCTTGCCTCCGATTTTAAACCTTTGATTTTGAAGCTTTCCTCAATGAAAAGCCAAGGCTTAAATTCATTTGAATTATCCCTTTCAATAGCACACCCAAGTTTATTAGTTTCTGAAACCAGATCTGCCTCACTCATTTTCAGTTTTTTATTCTTATAAAAACTGCGGCTCCAAATTGTTAAAAAAAAGTTTAGTAACGTTTTCTCGCGAGCCCTTAATCAAGTGTGTATGCAAAATCTGAACCGCAATGTAGGAATATTTAACTACCCACTTAATTTGAGCGAGCAAGTATTGATTTGTCTTCTTAACCTGGTCATTTAAAGGTTTGTTTTCACTTCGTAATGTGAGAAATATTATTAAAAAAGTCCAAAGATTTTCGGTCGAGGTGCGTCTACACTTTTCTGAAATGACCTCCACCTGTAAAACAATTAATTTCCTGGTGTGTTCTAAAAATTTGTTTTCTTAATTGTTTCCTAGGCCTTGGCGGACGTGGAGGTTTCAAAAACTTTGCCAACGATTATTAAACCCATGATGCCTGCAGAAAAGTTTGACGCCTCTCTATCTTCCAGGAACAGAGAAGAAAAATTCAGCCATTTAAACTCTTGTGCTAAGCAAGTAGTGGCCAAACCTGTGTTTTTCCTGTGTTTTGTTTTGTAAAATTGTTCGCATAAGTAATCCAAGTTCCTTTTGTCAACTCTTTTTTTCCTGCGACTAATTTTGTCAAATGCGCTAACAACATCTTGTATTTTCTCCAACTTCAATTTTTGTACTAGCTCTCGTTTCCCTCCCTATTTTTTTACTTACTTAATATTATTTATTTATTACAATTTTAAACTTAAGGCTTCCCATTTTTTTTTTATTTATTTTTTTTAACTTTTCCCCTCCCTTCTCAACAAGTCAGTTACTCATTTCTCTCTTGCTGAATTTTTTACAACTCTTCTCTCCTGCAGTACAAAGTTCAAATCATTTAAGAAACGAATTTTTTTGTTTGCCGTCATGTTTGTGCAAATTCTCGCATGTTGCAAATTATACTCTAATGTAAGTGTTTGTATTGTGGTTGAGTAAAATAAAATGTGTTTTTTCAGTAAATAATTATTTGATTGATTTACTATCATCATGTATTCTAGAGATCAAAATAAGACTTTTTTTCCCTAAAAACCTGTGTCAAAAAATGCGCTCCTTTTGAGCTACAGCCCCTCAACATTTTAAAAAATGGATGGTTTTTTTGGAATAGCAACCACCATTACAAACCAAATGTTCTGAAAATTGGTGTCCCATGGTAATTTAATGTGTAGAATCTATTATTGACCCCGTGAAATTCAGAAATTGAGTCTGGCTGTACTTTTCAGGCAGTCTTGTACCTTTAACGGCACAAATGTTTTGTTACGGATTAAAAATTTGAAGAATAATTACCGGAATCGGATGCGGGAAACCCTCGGAAAGATTTTTGGTCCACTTTGTTTCTCTAAGCGAGATAATTGCTGCACAGTGTGGAAAAGTTTGCACGTTTAACATGAAAAGCGGCAGTGAGTATGCAACCCGCCTCTTTGCTGCTTCTTTGGGCCAGTATGGTAAAAGCTCTGACTTTTCCACACTGTGTAGCGATTATCTTGCTTGAAACATGTATAAAAAAAAAAAACAAAGAGGACCAAAAATCTTTCCAAGGGTTTTTTGCGTCTGATTCCGGTAATTATTCTTCTTTTACGTGGGAAACCCAGTTGTAAGGGGTGAAGAGGACCTGACCTTGCCAATACTAAGTAGGAGCTGGATTGGAGTATCCTCCACCCCTTCCTCCTGGGTTCTGCATCAAACACTTATGATTTATGTTTATGTGGACCCCGTGAAGCATAAAAATTCATGTGACCAATACTCTGCCAAGGCACTGCCCTAACTGATTCAGAAAAGAGACCGAGTGAAAAAGCAAACCATCACTATAATCACATTGAAAACTCAGTAGAATTGCACGATTTGAGCCTCTGTTTTTTAAAATTTCTCATAGGACTCCCAAATCCCTCCTTCGTTCTTCAAGATACTCCATTGACCCCTCCCCCTGACGAGGCAGTCTGACCATAATTTGGACTGGGACACCACTTTAAACTTAAACTGGCTGTGGTTAATTGCGAGTGTGGAAACAACCCCCCTACCGAAGAATGGAAAGAGGCGCCCCACACTGGACGAAAATGTCCTTGTGCCCGGACATGGCTGGTTTCGCGCTCCTGTCTTTGTTTTTTCGAGTTGTTTTGGCTATTTTTCTTTAAAACCGACATCCTTTTATCTTATTTTCATTTTTTATTTTTATTTTATTTTTTTTAATTTTTTTTAAATTTTTTTCTATTTTTTCTGTGTGTTTCCCACAAGAATCACCCTATATAATGTGTTTTTCGACTGTAGAAACAATCGCATTTTTATTTTCAGCAATGTATTTCGTGTCCGACCCTCACCCATTGACTCGCTCCAATGTGCGCCGCGTCGTGTTATTAAACGATTATTTTTCGTATCTGCAGTTTCTCGCAGCTGAAAATCATTGAGGTGGTTTTTCCAAGTTGTAATGAACAATCCTAGCTCAAAGTTCACATTAAATACGATTAAATAGCCTGTTGAAAGTGTATCCTAATTTTTTTAAACCTTCAAATGTTAAATTTGAACAAAAACCATCACTACATACATCTATATTTGCACAATTTTAAAAAACTATAGGTCGAAAATTATCTCCATGCAATGGTGAAAATGACTATTGTATCGGCGTTTGTTGAAAAAAAGATTAACACATCTTTTTAAGGCAAAATAAAACATGTAATTTTAGCGTCAAAATTTCATACCGCACCAAGAACCCGTTATTCGACAATGGTGAGGTATAGTGCTGGCTCGAGGAAAAAAAAAAAACAATGTCAGAAAACTGAAAAGTTACATTTGGGTTCTAAAATACTACTTTTTGTCCAAAAGTTGAGGTTTTCTGCAGATTGACTTGACCCCCCATGTCCGAGCATAAGGGCATTTTCGTCCAGTGTGCGCCCCTCTTGCACATAAAATGATGTCTTTATGGTCCAAAGTGCCGTTCTGAGCCACATTTTGATGTTGAACTTTGCCCGACCTGCTTTTTCCGAGGATTCAGACTGCCTCTGTGGCATTATTGCTGCCACAAAATAGTAAATCTATTGACGATTGTTGGATATTTCGTACTTTTATATTTCTAATGTTTTATATTACCTACTTGTTTTGATCTGATATTGTGGAAGTGCGGCACAGTTTCCAATGATTGAACTGTAAGGGTTTTGAGAAGGACTAATTGAATCAGATAGTGGTGGGTTGGAAGTAGTTAACTATACGTGCGTGCCTGTACCGTTTTAGTCTAACTTTAAAAATGAAGGCACATCCAAAAGAGTAAGACTGTGTCCATCTGTCGAACTACGTTGGTTTTCTGCAAGAGTGTTTGAATCGCATAGTATCGTGGGTTGGAAAGTATATAATTCGTAGTATTCGTACGCGACTGTACCGTTTTAGTCTACCTTTAAAAATGAAGGCGCATCTATAAAAGTAAGACACGTATTCTCAATCGAATTGCGTAATCTTCCGTTAGGAGGTAACTGGAGCTATGCGTCGTTACTCGTCATTACGTTGTCAACGTATGACCCCTCTTCACCCTCAGATCGGACCACACGGCCGAGCATAGGCGGACCGTGACCAAAAAAAGTGGGGGAGGGCTAAAAAGTGATGACTTTTTCCCGATTTTCAGCCCCTTCGCCCAAAAAATGTGGGGGCTATAACCTCCCCTAGCCCCTGATATGGTCCGCCTATGCGGCCCAGGCTCTAATAAAGCTGGTCTGTTCTATGAAGTCGTTCATCTTTCTATCTATTTCTCCATTTCTTACTCGTCTTCAGCGGCTTCGCGTGCAATCGGGCAACGCTGAATTTCGTCCATTTAAATATCGAATTGATGGAGTTCACTGCGCACCTCCGATGTTCGAGTTTTTGCATGCATTCAATGGACGAAATTCAACGTTGCCTGATTGCACGCGACACCATTGCTCGTCTTCTTTAGTTCTCTCCGCATTTTCCTTCCTCCGTGTCTTTCCCTTTCATTCTTCTCACGGCCCGGCCGACTCAAATTGAGCCGCAGTCCGCCTCTGCCCCTCTCCCCTCCCTGTGCCAATAGATCTATGTTTTTGTTCAATTGATCAATGCCGACGTCAGTGGCGTAGCGCGCAATTTGGCAACGTTGCACTGTGTCCATTTAAACCCATGTAAAAGGTCGAATGCAAAGGTGTTCACCGAACACCCTATAGTTCGATCTGTTTAATGAGTTTAAATTGATACGTTACAACGTTGCCAAATTGCATGCTACGCCACTGGCCGACGTTTACTCGCCGCTACTGGAATCGATAGAAAATGAGCTGATCTTTCAAATGAGTCCAAGAGATCATTTCGCTGACTTGTTTAGTTTTGAAGTTACAGTGTCTGTCTTGGTTGGTACTTTTGTGGCACATTTCATGGCTTACAATGGCCGGAAATTTTCAACTTTTGGCGGCCACATATCAGCATTGCTGCTTGCTGATTCAGCAAGCTAAAATCACGTTGAATAATTATAATCAAGGTATATGGAAGAACAGGTATGGACAGGAGGCGGGGTTTAAGGGGCTTTCGAGTTTTCCCGCCAAATGATGACGAGGACGACACACTTGCTTTGGCGATGACGTAGCCGTCACCTACTGCAGTAGCGAGAGATGGGGGTAGGCGAATTTTATCGCGATCGTCTAGAACATCTGTGACGTAGCCGTCACCTAGCCGTCACCTACTGAGATAGGCTCCGCCTCCTGTCCATACCTGTTCTTCCATATACCTTGAATTATAATTTTGAAGTTGAAGTGCTATTAGACTCTCTGTGTACGTTTCCCAGAAAGAATCGTGTGTTAGAATTGGTTTAAGTGAGTAAAATTTAGTCTTGAAAGCTTTAAACAAAAAGTTTCGGCAATTTTAACTGTCTGATTTTTGATCGCCAAATCGGTCACTACCGCCTACTGAGCACTGTGTCACACATTTTTCGATGATGCCTATTCAGGGAGAATGTTCCTGATTGTCATGAAATTTCAGTGACTTACCTTAAAACCGGTATGAATATGAATCTCTGATTAGTCTAATTTCAAGAGTAGGTATAGTAAAACCATGTGATGGTGACACTTTGATGCCACCTAAATGACATCTAAATTAAAACCACCCCTAAGTTTGATCAAATTTCAAATATTCGCCATATCAGTCTATTCCTGAAAGCTGCAAGTCATGGACATTCAAAATGAGGAAGACTTGATATGAATTTTACTAAACTTTGCGGCCTACCTTCTTGACGTTAAAATTAAAATTGACCCATTTTAATCAATTTTTCAAATTCACCAGATCATTCTATTCCTGATGGATGCACCGGATACACGACGTTCGGCCATGGAATTGCGTAGGTAATATGACTTTCATTAGGAAGTCCTCCATTCAAAATTGTTTTCTTGATGAATTTTTCTTTTATTTTCTATAGTTTTCAATTTTTTGAGGCATAATGTGTCTGTGTCACAAGTGACATTACTATGAGACTCAGAAATAAGGTAGGTGATCCAAAGGTGGCCCGGCTCTTAAGGCGGCCCACCCCAGCTTATTTCAGTTAATTACACGAATTGACGATAGATGACGTTAGTGCTGAGTAGCAGAATGCTATCGCTTCCCCCACTCCAAAAATCAAGAGCATCGGGTGATTCAGTCGACGCGGAACAGTGCAACGTCCATTTTTGCAGGTCTTCAGCTAATTTTCACGGAAGTAAACAACCGTAAAAGCTAAGCCCTTGAATTGATTCTACCTTTGACTTTCAATTCATCATAATCATTGTAGTTTATGGTGTAACTAGGGTCTAGATTCCGTTTTTGACCGATAAAATAGCATTTGAATACTTATTAATGCAATTTATAAGAGGGTATCCACCTTTAGGTTCATCAAAAATATTAGGGGTGGCCACCTTAGGTGCAGGTTTTGCGCGATGTCAAAACTCTACTTTTTTTCAAACGCAAAAAAAACCTCAAAAACAAGCAAATTTTAAAAAAAAAAAGTGAAATTAACATATGATAGCCAACTGTCTGAATAGTAAATTGACACATTTGGTGTTTTTTATCTCTCATGACTTATACGTGCATATTGGCCCCAAGCATAGGTATGGCCACCTTTGGGTCACTTACCTTACCTGCAAATCGTAATTTTTTTCAAATTGGTCGAGAATTGAAATAATGGAAATTTCTATCAGGTTACTTTCTTTTGAAAGCGATAGTACATCTATTTTCAAAATTATGAAGCTAAGACCTAACTTGACTTATTAAATACTTGAATAGGACTTGATTAAAACTTCACTAAATGCGGCCTAATTGACGTTAAAATGAAAATTACACCCTACTTTTTTTTTTTTTTTTTTTTTTTTTTTTTTTTTTTTTTTTTTTTTTTTTTTCAAAATTCTCTAAACCAGTCTATTCTTGAAGAGCACGTCATGGACTTTCAAAATGAGGAAACCAAGACCTAGCTAATACAAGAATTATTTTATTGGAGCCGAAAAAGTTTTGCTCTGAAACGATAACTATTCCTACATACCAGACATGAAATTGCGTCAATTCGAAATGAAGGCTCATAATGCCTTGCGATATCCATATTTCTATTCGCTCGAAATTGGGCTCTCGCAACTTTTTGCTGTGAGCAAATGAATGTAGTTCAATCTGTTGTAGAAACCAGCGAAAATCACGAAAATCACATTAACCCTTTCCAGCAAGGTGGTACAGCATATGTACCATTTTCTGTAACATGGGTTTCAATGGAATTTAAATGGACATTTTGCAAAAACATGTGTGACCCATCAAAAATCTTAGAAAATTGTTCTCTTTTAAACGGTCTAAAAAAATCTCGAAAAAAGGCAAATTCCAAAATGCGTGCTGGAAAGGGTTAAGAAAGTCTAGAATTCAGTAATAAACTCACATAACTGCTATATAACAGCAAGTTCGTAATGGCATGGCGGCTCGATGAAAGTATCATGAGACATTCCTATGTCTATTATGTCGTTTTCTCTACAGAAACACAGATTTGTCTCAATTTCGATAAAAATATCCCATGATACCTGCGTCTCTTCGCCATGAAGCCCGATTCGGAGAGTGAATTTCTTGATTTTTCGTGTATTCGTCCTCATTTTTACAGGTTTTTATGTTCAACTCTTTAATCACCTGTAGCAAAAGTTTGCAAGAGCCCCATTGCTAGGCCTGTGCGATGTCTCGTTCGGTCCATCGAAGTCACTTCGATGCCGATTTCTAACATCGGAGCGATGTATCGAAACATCGAAAAATCGAAAAAAATCGGAAAATATCGGAAAATATCGAAACATCGATCCACATCGAAACATCGATCGGTATCGAATCATTAATTTACTTAAAAACATCGAAACATCGATATGCATCGAAAAATCGATCTGCATGTAAACATTACATTTACATCAAAATACCAAAACATCAACAAAAAACTGTCATATTTCTTGATTTTTGTTTCAACGATCGATTGGAACAGTGACCAATACGACCCTTTGGTCGGAAAAATCGATATTAATCGAAGTTGTAATGTTTCGATGTGGGTCGATGTTTCGATGTGGATCGATGTTTCGATGTGGATCGATGTTTCGATGTGGATCGATGTTTCGATGCATCTCATGAGACATCGAACCGCATTCGATGTCCCTTAAACATCGAACAAGCGTCGATGTATCGAACATCGCACAGGCCTACCCATTGCGGTTGAGGAAAATGAAGGCGCCATGCGGTCATAGTGATCCCAGTTGAACTTTACAGAATGACACCGAGCCTATATTCATACATTTTATACTCCGTTCTAAATACTCTGTCATATACTTACAACTCGTAAGCGCATTTTCCGCAAGACATTTCTTACCTTTCCCGTAACCGTAAATAATCATTTAAATTAATGGAGAAAAATTGTCATGGTATCAGAAATGCTAATGCGGCGACTGCATATCGCTGTAAATAGACTAAGTCTTATTCAAATGTCTTCTAGCTATTTCGTCTCTCTCGGCGCGGTATCTGTCTAACAGCTCTGTAGGGACCTTGTTTCGACTCCATTGTTTTTAGCATTGTTGCCATATTTCACGTGATACTATACCTGCATTACCAAATCATATCATTTGTCCACAAAGAGACCTGCCTTATAAGAAAACACTGGAAATGAAAGAGAGATTTACAATAAATGGCAACGCTGCATGTTTGTTAGGTACTCTTGCTTAGAAAATTGGAGGAAAGCTGTACAGAGATAGCGCGCGGATGTCACACCACCGCACTATGGTCTGAGATTGTCAGAAAGTGGCCAAGAACAGTGGCGAAGCGTGAAATTTGGCAACAATGTAGTTTCTCCATTTAAATTCACCAAAAAAGTCGAACGCTTCAGTCATCGGAAATGACTAGGCATTTCGACCTTTCTAATGTATTTAAATGGGAAAAAGGAACGTTGCCAAATGGCACGCCTTCGTCACTGGCCAAGAATCAGAAAGTAAATTTCTCATAAATTAATCATCTATAAACTTTCAAGACCAATTTTAGTTATGTGTATGTATAGAGAACTATTTAACCCCTTATGGACCAAGTCCGAGTCTATTCGTTTTCCCCCTCTAGTCTATTTTACATTGTTTCAGTCTTCATTCCGGATAAACGCGACTCGATGTAAACACTTACAAGTTAAGAATCCTTCGGGTGCCTTCAATTCGTAGAATAGGCAATTCCAACTCCCCCGAGTACGAAGAGTTAACTACCTTCCTCAACCCTTTCCGTCACATTGTCCATTATAATGGACGACCATTTTACATGGTAACTTATGGAAATTGGGAAAATTGACTCATACATAACATCATATGAGAAAAATTCGTTCAATTTAATGGTGTAGGTTTCAGATTACAGTGACACTTCTTTCATAATTAATGACAGAAAAGGTTTAAATAAGCAGAAGAGTGGCGTTCGTTTGAACTAACCTGACCCTTAGAGGGTAAAGATGATTCCTGGGTAGATTAGTTCGAACTGTGGACACCACATCACGCTGCTAAATAAGTCAACAATTTATTGTGCTAAAATTGATGACTTTGCGCTAAAAGTACAAAATTGAAAAACGTCAGCACCTGCGAGCATTCAGGAAGATAGTGGCGGCTGAGGGCAGTAAAAATTGGCGATCCCTATCTTAATTTCGTCACTCTTTCTATGCTGACAAGGATGATTCACAGAGTAATTAGTCACCAGAGTATAGTGATCCACATCCAATGAACGGTACTGTAAAAATTTGGTGACACTGGTGTCGCATGAAATTCGTCTCTTATTGGTCACTTCTTGATGGAGTTACAGTACTTGTTAGATGGGAATCTCCCATTATTACTACCCTCAGCCACCATTAGGCCCACCCTAGCAAACAAAAGCGTTTATTGAGATTAGGAGTGGATTTCGGAAGTTTTTAGTAATGCCATTGTTATTTTTGAAGGTTTTTTCATCAGCAAAAAAGTGTGCAACAGCCCCATTGAAAAATGTCATTAATTATACGCAAAACGGCAGCTCTGGTCTAAGCCCCCCCCCCCCCCGGATTAAGTTTGACGTGAGAAAGTGCCCGTGGGGTTTTTCGGCTGTTTTCTCGGAACAGACAAATAATAGACAAAAAATCGGAATGTCAGCACCTGCTCAATTTTCTGCTTGATTTTTTGAGCCATAAATGGGCCAAATTGGTTGTAAAATCAGGGCGTAACGATGCACAGAAAAAATCATGTGTAATTTGGAGTTGTATCAGTAAAGATTACAGGTGTATTCCCTACAGTTTATTTTAACTGACTTTTTGCCACTCTTTTTCGATCTCAGACTATTGTACGCCCTCGCCGGGCAACGCAGCGCCAACACTCCTACCTGCGCCTCTCCCGCTATTTTCCGATACGGATATGGATACGGAAACGGAAACGGAAAACTGAAACAGCCACCAGGTACTTACCTACACCCTCTATACCTACTTTAAAATTACATCCGAGGTCTCAGAGGACGAATAAATTTCTCAAACGAATATTAGATAGGTGTATAAATACCTACTCATTTGAGCTCCCAAATCCCCGATGTCTTTATCTCCGAGTCACCGCTCGGCGCGGGCCCGGTGCGGTGCGGTGGTTATTATTATAATTTGAATCTGACATTTTGCTTTCCTTTCGCCGTTGTAAACTTTGTTACTGCTTTTTATAGGATAGCTCTGTGGCTCATGCTTCTATATTCGTGATTGTATCAAAGATTACCTATATACTCCAGATATCACACTTGCTATCCCGCTAATGTTAAATCTTGTGGAGCGCCTTCAGTGCTAAAAGTCATACACTATGGCCCACGGTTTAGGCTGGTGGGGCCAGTCGCTGGCTCACGACCATCGCATATGTATGTATTTTAGCAATAGAGCCGTTTAACATTAAACCAAAACAACAAACAGAAAACAAACAGCAAAAAACAAACAAACAAAATTAAAAACAGTAAAATCACGGGAATAAAATGATTGATCAAATTTACCATGATTGAGGTTTTTTTTTTTTTTTTTTTTTTTTTTTTTTGACCCAACCCATCAACGGCAAGGTAAACTCCACTAAACATCTAATCAACGTCATCAAACGGTTGAGAAAAATCGACCCAACTTTTTTGAAGTTTACTCAGGTCATCTGGCGGCATTTACTTACCATATACATTGTGTATGATCGGGGCAAAAATCTTCAACAAGCATCATCCATTAATTTTCTTTTCGTGATTAGTCAAAAAGCGGAAACCTTTATGTGAGTAATAATCTTGATGTCAAATAGGAAGGGGTGCCTATAGACCACCGTACCTCTCCCCTTAACCCTTTCTGTCATGAATTATGAAAGAAATGTCACTGTAATCTGAAACCTATACCATTAAATTGAACGAACTTTTCTCATGTGATTTCATGTGTGAGTCAATTTTTCTGAATTTCCATAAGACTCCATGTAAAACGGTCGTCCATTATAATGGACACTGTGATGGAAACGGGTTAAATGCGCCGATAATGGCGCTGCAGCCGCGCCAATAATGGAAGCGCTCGACGTTTGGTTTTTCGGACGAAGCATTCCAATTGACGCGCCCGAGAAACGATTAAAGTCACTGAACCAGCCCCAGGACTTTCGTTTCAGAAGCGAAAGCATTTTTGTCTCGAATCGCTTAACCAACCGCGCGCCGCGCCAATCCGCGGTTGAATAGAGGCAACAATCCGCGCGCGCAGTCCGCGGTTTTGTTACGTCACGAATCTGAGGAACGACTGATCTTTATCAGCTGTTTCTCCCAACACCTCGCCCCCCTCCCCCCTCTCCCTCCCCCTCCCCATCCCCCTCCCCATCCCCCTCCCCCTCCCCCTCCCACAGGGACCTAGCCGCTCATTCACCAGCCACTCACCAGCCACAAGTTTACCTTACGGGTCTTTTGTATATCGGGTGTCGGTGTCGGTCGATGGTGTCGTTGTTTGGTGTAGCACCACACTTCCAGAGGTGTAGCGGTCCCTCGTATTCGTAATAAGAACATACTGGTAACACAATTTAATGGCCGCATCGAGCCGTGTTGCCATAATGCATCAACATTCACAAACACGTAATATAAAATGCCTCGCCATGTCTCGTTTTTTTTTTTTTTTTTTTTATCCATTCGTGGCGATATTTCGATGCTATTGCTGATGTCGTGAGGACTCGAGAGATACCAACACGACAAGGTTCCGTTGCAGCCTCATATGCACGAGGTGTGCGCTGAAATGAATCTCAGGAATCGTCCATTTCTTTTGAAATTATTTTCTCAAAAGATTCGCTTTTGAGTGGGAGGAGGGGGGGGGGTGCATGTGCATGATGCGGCGACCGTGAAACCGGTAAGCAGTGGTGGCTTGCAAACAATCGAATATAGCCTTCTATTTGGACTTTACCAAGAACTATCGATTGTTCGGATAAAGATCGATTATTTTCTATACGTACCTAACTGATGAGCAAAAGGTGGCTATTGAACAATCGAATATCGTTTCTTTCCATTTGAACTAATGCAAAAATATCGATTGTTCGGATAAGAATCTATCAATTCCTGTAGGTTTATATTAGAGTCCTTCTATGCAGAGGCCAGAGAGTTAAGAAAATAGGGTGGTCAAATTCTGATTGGTCATGCGTTTTAGGCTCCACGAGCGCGGCCATATTGGATGCGTTTTTACACATTATGTTTACGTACATTAATTGTTTACAAACGAAGGGGTCCAACAGTATTTTACGTATATGTACCTATACATAAAATAGTTAATTTTTGATGAACTTGTTAATTATAATCATGATGCACCTCGAGAATTTCTATAATTTCCAAAAGAAACTGTAAAAGCGTAAATGGATATCTATCAACGAAGGCAGTGAAAGATTACACCGTTAGAAACTCTAAGTATGGCTTTGTAATATTTGCTTGGGATCAAAACACAGCAACGGCCCTCAGAGTGTAAACAAATTTGCAAAAACGCATCCAATGGCGGCACCCATGGTTTCACATGTCTTAACTCTCTTCATACATGGGGACTCTAGTTCATATGAAGGAGAGGATGATGCATCCCAATCTGCGGTTGGCGAGAATGGTGATCTGAGATCAGAGTTAATGACGGACCGATAAAAATCGATTATTTTCAATACAACGATTTTCTTTTCCTTTTTTTTATGTGTACATCAGTCGATTTAGAGCTTTAAACTTATATTCATGGGTACGCATGTTTACTATCGGTATATATTCGTATCAGAAGTACTATCAACGAATTAAAGATTGTCGCGAGATTTTCACGAGGTGAAACTTTCGCCTTCGAGGTTCCGGTTTGGCCACTCTTCATACTCCTCACACTTTGCTGGCGAGAGGCCAGTGCGGTTGGGGCACGAAAGCCGTCGCAGATCAGTCCAACACACCCACCTATAACTGAAAATGTGTGAAAATCTCGCGACAATCTTTAATTCGTCGTTAGTACGGTATAAATAATAGGTATGCCTACTGATTTCTAACTAAAAAAAAAAAAAAAAAAAAAAAAATCAAGCCCGCTTCAAAAGCCTTCAATGATTGCTACCTAACTTCAAACCCAAAGTCTCATAAGAGAGATCGATGATTCAAGGAATATCCCGAAAAACGTAAATCCGGCAACTTCGAGCCAGACAGCGTGGCGGAGGTGTCATGCGCTTATGTTCCGCGTAACGTAGTACTTACGGTTTCATTCACCATGCAGGCTTCGCCTGCTAGTGTGTTCACACCTTAGCCCGCTATTTAGTTTGATAAGAAGATAGTCGTCGGCCGACCAGACCGATCAGTCAGCCACTCGCCATTCGCCATAGCTGACAAATCTCACTATTAAAGTACCAACTTTTACATGAGGTAAAATAGGAACAAATCCGATAACTGATCCAAAAAATGGCAACATTGCGCCTGGCCACTAACCGACCGAACCGATTCACCGTGGCGACTTTATGCATGGGGGAGGCGTAACGTGCGAGGAGGGGAGGTGAGGGGGAGTATTATTACCGGGCCCTTAGATCGTACGCAAGTTATCCGCCAATTTTGCAACCGATCCTGAAATGACATTCAATAAAGCTGCACCTATTCGTTTTCTAGCTCTGGCCTACACTCGACTAAAACCATTTATGAGCATGACCGCCCTGTTAATGTCGTTTGTTGGTATTTTTTTTTTATTTTATTTTTTTTAAACGTCTTGTTCCAAGACGAGAACGATTCAAATCGATTTTTTTTTTTTTTCGCTGGGAATGTTTTTGAATGAGCGTTTGAATTTCGCCCCGTTCATTCAAAGTGACTTGACAGCCGAGGGCCGCTCGCATTAATCCTTACAAGTTGATTATACAATTTTGAGAGGCTTTGCGCATGCGCACTCTCTATGTATGTATATAAGATACAAATTACACCTTGCTATATACTCTCGGTGCAATTAAATTTGTTGTAACATCTTAAAGCGCGTCGCAGGTCACGAGTGTCGATGAATGATTCAAATCTAATGGGAGATTGAGACCATCTATTGCACTAGACCATATCATTGGAGTCTCGGGCTCCAGTATGTTTATGTTATATCCAGTTGGCGTGTGTCGTACAATTTGGCAGCGTTACATGTTGTCTATTTAAACCCGTATAAAAGGTCCAAATTGAACGTTTTCACCGAATATATCCAATTGACTTGAAAGGGATTGATTGTATAGAACACGGGAAAAAACACTACGGTGAAAATAACCATACGGATACCTGATTTCGGCACCTGCTAGATGTTATGGTAATGTTAACCAGAAAAATACTATGTTTTGACTAGGTACTAGGTGATGTTACCTGATTGCATGTCGAATTTACTCAAAGTATCGGTAAATGTACCATACTTCTGGTCAAGTTTACCATAACACCTAGCAGGTGCCAAAATCAGGTATCCGTACGGTTATTTTAACTAATCTTTTTTTTTTCGTGAAAGGGAATGAACTCCAAATTTCTGCAGTTAGTAGTGGCGTAAACTTGAGGCAGTTTTTATGGGGATGGCATCACGGCGCTGCGCGGCGTACCGACCATGAACCTTCAACAAGACTTATGAAGTCGTTCGGCCTGAAACAAAATAATACGACTCTTATGTCTTTTTTTTACAAAGTCACGGGACGGCGTTCAAACCAATGGTATGATCGATTCTCGCTATCTCGTCTCGAGCGTACGAAAGCTGATAATTAGCCTGCTCATACATTGCATGCCGCTTTTAGCTTTATTGTAATTTTATGTCTATGACTCAGCTTTTTGATTGTTACCTACAACTTTTCGATAAATTTAGTTAAATGATGGCTTGTAAGTAGTGGTTCCAGAGCGAGGAGGTTGATATTGGTTTTTCTTTAACGTTTTTTCAATACATCATATAGATATAGGTTGAGTCAAATCTCGAATAATCGCAAGCATATTCATAGGCGTAGCCAAGATATTGTCTTTCTCTCTTAGCCCATTTGAACGCATTGTTTAAAAAATGATAGATTTAGGGACTGTCACGTGATTTTAGCTCCTGTCTCCGTCCTTTTCTAACACATGCGTTTAAATGGGCTAAGAGAGAGAAAGACAATATCTTGGCTACGCCTACAGGAGCAGTGGCGAGGCGTGAGATTTGGCAACGTTCCTTTTTCCCCCATTTAAACACATTAGAAAGGTCGAAATGCTTGGTCATCGCCGATAACTGAAGCGTTCGACTTTTTTGGTGAGTTTAAATGGAGGGAATACTTTGTTGCCAAATTTCACGCTTCGCCACTGGCTGTAAGCATACTGTCACTATCAGTTGCTTCGGCTGCACTATCTCAAAGCTCACGATAACCGTTTAGTGGAGGACTGGAGGTGGTCTGCAAGTGGTCAATCAATTATCATCATTTTTCCTCCAATGGAGGTCCATGTAAGAGTTTCGATTTTGGAAGTTCAACTAAATCCTCCAAGGATCGATTATTTTGGATACCCCTACGGAATGAGAGAGTACATCGATACATCCAGTGGTGAAGAATGCAATCCGGCACCTAAGAATTCCCTCCATTTGAGTGCATACAAAAACTCGAATCTGAAAGTAATCACTGATTCATTAATAGTTCGACATTCTCCTCGTGGGTTTCAATGAATCGAATGCAACGTTGTCAAATCGCACGCGACATCATCATGAATGCATCAAAACTTGCAAGTCACCACAAGCAGAAGGCGAAAATAAGGTGGCTGAATAAATTTGTGTTTCTACTAACATAAACTACACAGAAAAAAAAAAACTTCCGTTGCGCCAAAAAAAAAAAAATACTTTTGTAGAAAAATGTAATGACCTATTAAAAGATTTTTTTGCATAGCAACCCTTCAGTACACAGTTCTAAAGCTTTAGTATATAAGCTTTGGCAAAAAAAAAAAAAAAAAAACACTATCGTTGCGAAAACCAAACTTTTTGTAGAAAAATATAATGATCCAGCAAAAGGGTTTTAGTCGAGCATACCAAACCTTTAGTGCACAATACCGAAGATTCAGTATAAGCTCAACTAAAGATCTTTTTCAGTCCCATTGTTTCATTCATATTTCTTTTTTTGTTTCGTTTTTTTTGCACAGCTTGTAAGTACAATCCTTTTTTATCGCTTGTCTCGCCATTTTATTACTGAACGATTCCAAAAACCAACACGTATAGACTCCACGTCTGCAGAGTCAGTTGCGTGTGCATATAAACATGAAGTACATAGGTATACTCTATAGGTACCTACGTAAAGGTATCTTAAAAGGTGCGAATCTTCTCACGGGGCTAAACGAGCAGCCATTGAAAGGCACCCTTCGCAACCCAGGCTGATCCGTTTTTGACGCGACTGAAAATTATGAAATGTTTACACCTCGATAGTTTATTCTAATACCTCTCCATCAAAGAACAACACTTATGCTCCCGCGATCACGCGATAGGGACAGGGTTGATTCTATTGACAACGGTATATATATGTCACCTCTGTTCGCAAATCGCCAGACACCGTAAACCGATAATCGTATACTTGAATATACTTTACTCTGGGCACTATTCAGTATGCATGTATCCATCGCATCATTCAATGGGGGTTTGCTAATGGCGAACGTAGCAGCGCAACGAAAAATTCTCTCTCTCTCTCTCACTCTCTCACTCTCTCTCTCTCTCTGTCTCTCTCTCTCTTTCTCTCTCTCTGTCTCTCTGTCTGTCTCTCTCTCTCTGTCTGTCTCTCTGTCTGTCTGTCTGTCTGTCTGTCTGTCTCTCTCTCTCTCTCTCTCTCTCTCTCTCTCTCTCTCTCTCTCTCTCTCTCTCTCTCTCTCTCTCTCTCTCTCTCTCTCTCTCTCTCTCTCTCTCTCTCTCTCTTTCTCTATTGAATTACATATGTTAGTGTAGGTTGGACAAGGGGATAAAACACCCTCTTTCTATCTCTTTTCAACTTATACATTCAATAGGGCAATGAGAGAGATAGAGAAGATTATGAATTTTCACATTAAAGCAATGCTTTCTGTAAAGGTGGAATAGTTTTTGTCTCTCCTGAAAAAATCGGAGTTTTCAAGATGCCCATTCATATGAGAATATATGCAATGTCATTATAAATTCCAGAAAACTGAATGTAACCTCTTCTCCGCCAAACAACTCAATCAGTGAAGTAGCGTGCAATTTGGAAGCAGTGCAGTTTGTCCATTTAAAACCTTCAAAAAAGATCGAACTATTAGGTGTTAGGACCATTTGGACCAAAAGACAAGGATGATACTAACATTTAGGTCCCTGAAAGAATTTGTGAGGCGTGAATTTGTCAACGTTGCTTTTTGTCCGTATAAAAGTATGTGAAGAGTCGAACCCGAAGCTAATCCACCACACGCCCA
The DNA here is from genome assembly GCA_011764245.1 of Trialeurodes vaporariorum. NCBI lineage: Eukaryota > Metazoa > Arthropoda > Insecta > Hemiptera > Aleyrodidae > Trialeurodes > Trialeurodes vaporariorum. The sequence goes on from VMOF01000220.1 coordinate 51,013,646, forward strand.
ATCGATCGATCTTTTTCACGAGTTTACTTGGAAAAACTGCAACGCTGTTGTATCGCACGCTGCGCCACTGCCCAAATGTGAGAATTAATGACTCCCTAGAAGTATTTACGTGTAAAAAAAGAAGAAAAAAAAAACAAAAAACAATTTTAGTTTTCTGGTTTTTCAGGCTCGATGTGGATGCACGAAAACGGCCTCATTGTCAAACTTCGTCGCTGAAATGCATTCTCTCCATTAAAAACGCCTGATTGATTTGTCAAGGCTTAAACTGTAAACACGTTCCTTGTCTATGATCGATTTAGTGTGTCGGCTTGGGGAAAAACGCCTTCATTTCAAATAGACGCAATTTCATATCCGATGCGTAGGAATAGTTATCGTTTCAGAACGAATCTTTTTGGGCTCTTCAAAATTATTTATTATAACTAGTCTTCTGCATTTTTAACGTATACAATTTTATGATGCACAGCCCAAGTTTGAAGTTTTGTAGTCAAAAGAACTAACCAAAGTGTATAATTTTGAATCAAAGAATCAAAGGCCGTTATTCTGTCAAAAAACGTCAATCTCAATCATGAAAAAACCCCAAGCTTCGTCCATCACTCAACGCAGTAGGTCACTGTTGGCTAATGTTTCGACCAAAATCAAGCTGAAAAATTGGACACCATGTCGCGAGCTTTGCGCAGAGTCCCTTGATGGAAGTATTGTCTAGGGAATACCGACACGACGCTTTATACCTCGTGAATGCATTCGAGGGTTAACATCCGACAGTGTACCAGTACCGGTGGTAGACAGGTGGTTTTGCCGGCATTTCAGGCCGTTCCATACATTCCTTTACTCATCAACTCTTTTGTGTGGAGCCTTTGATGTTATTGACTCCTGCAAGAGTCCGTTAAAGCCTAAAACCAATGACCAATCAGAACTCGATACAATATTTTCATTTCAAGGGACTCTAGCTTTGCGCTGAGTTTTTATTTGTCTCCAACCGAGATAGAACATTTGTTTGAATCCAATGTCGATCTTGACGTCATCACTAAAACGGTCTATTGGTCGCCGTTTACGAAAAAGGCAGCGCAGAGTTGCGCCAGGCTGTCTCTATCGACAGGCTATATCTCCGATAAGGAAAATATTTAGAAAGGAGCAAACAAGAGAAGAGGGGAAAGGTGTCAGGATTAAATTTTTGACAGATATGCAATCGCGCGAATTATGATAAATGGCCCGCTAATTAACACGAGCGGGACGGCCGCAGTGCCTGGCTCACAGTGGAACGAGTCAATCGGAGAAACCAGACATAGAGTCAGGTCTTTAAATGCGTATATTTTGATTAAATACGGAAGGTAAAGGTTTGAAAGTAGTTTAATTGGATTTATTTTAAAATTTACTTCAAGAATCACCCTTTACAGTATGTTTTTTGACAGAAAAAAAACCATTCAAACTTGAATTTTTCGTCATATATTCCGTGTCCGACTCCTTATTGACTCGCTCCATTGTGCGCCGGTGACCAAGCTAGCAGTCGATAAGAACTCGGTCCCACTCTCACTGATTTGCTGGCCGTGATTTGCGGTCGCCGTACCAGCCACCAGGTCTTGGTCGCAAACGCCCGGTAAGCTCAAACATAGGTACATTATTCTCATAACTGACCAATCAAATCACAGCGTTGCCAATCAGCCACTGTCTGTCCCCTCTTGACATTTTCAGCGAGTTGGGAATGGGGCTGTGGCAACCTTTTTGTACAATTCAAAAACAAAACAAAAAAAACGAAAATAAAAACAATGCAAAAAATCACGAAAATAAACAAAAAAAATAAAATAAAATAAACGAAAGAAGAATGAAAAGTACATAAAAAAATCAAAATCAAAAGCGAAAATAATCAAAACAATGAAAAACGTATACTTTCAATGAAAACTCTTAAACTTGCGACTTTAACCCCTTATGGGCCAAGCCCGAGTTTATTCGTTTTTCTCCACATTTTCCTTCACATTGTTTTAGTCTTCATTCCGGATAAATGCAAATATAGATGAAAACACTACAAGATAAGATCTCGTTGGGCGCCTTCAATTCGTCGGATAGGCATTTCCAACTCCACCGAGTACGAACAGTTAACTACCTTCCCTCTAGAAACGGGAAAGTGGTGTTCTCTTGAACTAACCTGGTCCTTAAAGGGTTAATGGCAACAAAAGGGTAGTAAAAAGTAAAAACTATCATGTAGGTGCCATTTCTATTTTAATTTATTTGCCTGTATGTATGTGAAGGGGGAAAAAAAGGTTGGCTGGAGTTGTCTCAAAGTTTGAGTCCTATTGCACCAGCAGTAGTGGGGAAAATATTATTAACTTTGGGGTTTATACCATAAATCGGGGGAGTATATTCGATAACGTTCAGTTTGCGAATCTTCCCAAAGTTGCGGTGACATTTTCCTCTGAGTATTGCCGGAGCAACAGGACGTAAACTTTCGGGAAATACTCAGTCCCAGTTGACAATAAAGTTTGACAATAATAATAAAAAAAAAGTTTTTGGGATTAAATACGTGACTTTGGATGCTTTTGAGCTTCTAAAAAGTGACTAATGCTCAAGACACTATTTTTCTCCCAAAATTAAAAATTAAAAATTATTTTTGAGGTAAATTTGAAGAGTCGAATAAAATTTTTAAAAAAAGTTCTAGGCTCGGAACTTACTCTTGATTGAGTATATTCCGGTGCATGCTGTATTTATCTTCAAATATAACTTTGTTTTGAAGAGTAGATACCTAGGCGCTTTAACTTTTGATTGATTATATTCCGGTGCATACTGTATTTATCTTCAAATTTAACTTTGTTTTGAAGAGGAGATATCTAGGTGCTTTAACTTCTTATTTGGTGAGTTATCATTAAACAACATATCGCAGAGCTCCGCGTCTTTTATTATCAATGCAGTTAACTGCAGGATATAGTTCCTATCCGGTCAGAGAAGGTTTTTTTATTAGACATTTATCTTATCATTTTTCACATCCTCCGCAAATGCAATCTTTTCTTTACTTCCTCTGCAAAGCCTTGTTCTGAGTATTGTTTCAAATCACTCGTTTCGAGATTCAACTTGGCTCGAGTGATATCCGCTCATAGCGTGATCGTTTCAATGTTTGTCTGAGACCAAGAGAAAATTGGTATTGGATACGCCTGCACATCAGGGATAATGATTTAATCACGGAGGTGGCCGCTGAAGACCTTATATGTGGTCGAAATCGTTGCAGATTTTACCTACTTCGCAGTTTTCTGAAAAAAAAAAACAAAAACAAAAACAAAAAAACAAAGAACAAAAAAAACAGTGGAAATGGAAGATAGATTCGTGTTTGTTAGATGGGAAGCGAGGGGAAGGTGGGAGCAGAGCTGCCGTTTTGCGTATGATTTTAATCGCATTTTTCAATTCACCGATGATTCCACCGATCGAGAAAAGATTACACGTTCAGTTCAGTGTATGATCATAAGCGTCGGTAGACGCAGACGGCAAGTCAGGTAACCCCACCCTACTACCACCCTCTCTACGACCTGACAAGTCTGCGGTGCGTAAACGCTTATAATTACAGAAATTATTTCATTCCCCCAAACCGTGCCTTGATATGATCCTGTAGCGAAAAAACTACGCAACCAAACACATCAAACTTGGTCTTATTTTAACCAGCGTGTTCTGTGCTCGTGCCTTTTTTTTTGTTTGAACGCAATCCGTCTAATATTTATTGAGAAATGATAAAAAAACTAAATTTCTCATTATAACAGCTATTTCAAAAAACGCGGTAACTCTACTCTCATTGGCTACTGCCTTTTAGTATTTGAGATCGCCGCGAGAATCGACGCTTCATCGTCAGTCAACAACAACTGCACATCATTTCAAAACAAAAACATTTCTCCCTGCTTTGACACTTTTGAAATAAACTCGTTACCAATACTGAGTGATACAAGTGATTATTGTTTCAATTACAACGGAGGCCGTGAATTACGAAATGTATCCTCCTCAGTTCTTCTTTTTAAATAAATGTACCAAACATCTTTTCTAGTTATTTTTTTTGTGTGCTTCTAATTTGTTGTATGCACGCGTATAGTAAAGGTTGGTTTGCTCTCACAGTTAGGTACTTTTGCATATTCATTTATTTAATAACTATTCTAGCTCTGAAGCTGAAAGTATTCGAATTTCGGCATAACCGCGGAGCTTCATTTTCCACTTCATTGCTTGCAAATGCAACACCCGAGTACCGTAATACTGTTGATCACTGGAGGGAGAGTAGTTTCTGATGTGTTTACAGCACCTTTGTGATTTTAGCACAGAATTATACAATGTATTATTCTGTGATTTTAGTATAATTATTCATAAGCAAGTGGTGACAAAAGTTCTTTGCTGTGTACTTGTAGAGTTTACAACTGATCTGTTTATTTGATGAGAACTGGTAGTGACATTAACATTATTTTCCTGAAGTTACAGAATTGAGCTATGGCGGATCTGCCAGCGGCGGACTAGCCAATGGCGGATCGGCCAGCGGCGGACCGGTCAGTGGCGGATCGGCCAGCGGCGGACCGGCCAGTGGCGGACCGGCCAGTGGCGGACCGGCCAGTGGCGGATCGGCCAGCTGCGGACCGGCCAGCGGCGGACTAGCTATTGGCGGATCGGCCAGCGGCGGACCGGCCAGCGGCGAACTAGCTAATGGCGGATCGGCCAGCGGCGGAACGGCCAGTGGCGGACCGGCCAGCGGCGGACCGACCAGCGGCGGACCGGCCAGCGGCGGACCGGCCAGCGGCGGACTAGCCAATGGCGGATCGGCCAGCGGCGGACTAGCCAATGGCGGATCGGCCAGTGGCGGATCGGCCAGCTGCGGACCGGCCAGCGGCGGACCGGCCAGCGCCGAACTAGCTATTGGCGGATCGGCCAGCGGCGGAACGGCCAGTGGCGGACCGGCCAGCGGCGGACCGACCAGCGGCGGACCGGCCAGCGGCGGACTAGCCAATGGCGGACTAGCCAATGGCGGATCGGCCAGCGGCGGACTAGCCAATGGCGGATCGGCCAGCGGCGGACCGGCCAGTGGCGGATCGGCCAGCGGCGGACCGGACAGTGGCGGACCGGTCAGTGGCGGACCGGTCAGTGGCGGATCGGCCAGCGGCGGACCGGCCAGTGGCGGACCGACCAGCGGCGGACCGGCCAGCGGCGGACTAGCCAATGGCGGATCGGCCAGCGAAGGACCGGCCAGCGGCGGACCGGCCAGCGGCGGACCGGCCAGCGGCGGACTAGCTAATGGCGGATCGGCCAGCGGCTGACCGGCCAGTGGCGGACCGACCAGCGGCGGACCGGCTGGCGGCGGACTAGCCAATGGCGGATCGGCCAGTGGCGGATCGGCCAGCGGCGGACCGGCCAGCGGCGGACCGACCAGCGGCGGACTAGCTAATGGCGGATCGGCCAGCGGCGGACCGGCCAGCGGCTGACCGGCCAGTGGCGGACCGGCCAGCGGCGGACTAGCCAATGGCGGATCGGCCAGCGGCGGACTAGCCAATGGCGGATCGGCCAGCGGCGGACTAGCCAATGGCGGATCGGCCAGCGGCGGACCGGCCAGCGGCGGACTAGCCAATGGCGGATCGGCCAGCGGCGGACCGACCAGCGGCGGACTAGCCAATGGCGGATCGGCCAGCGGCGGATTATCCAGAGGCGGATCGGCCAGCAACGGACTAGCCCGTGGCGAATCGGCCAGCGGCGGACCGGCCAGTGGCGGATCGGCCAGCGAGTAGGTTAGCATATGGATCAGGGAAAAGAAAGGGAAATGAGACTGTGGTCCCTATCGTAAAATAAGCACCCGAGAGTCTATGTAAAAGTTGTCAGCTGATGGATAACAACTGTTTTGTGGAACTTTTATTTGTGGAATGAGAAACTGGAATTCTACAAGCTAAAACCAGAGTATATCCCATCAAAAACCTTTTCAGGTGCAAGCAGACGGCATCAGGTAATAGGTCTGTCACAAAAAGCCGTTCCAATGCATCCACTCAAAGATATGATATGATGGGAACGGCAAGTCTCCTCCAAGTGGGCATCCAGCAGGGCAACTGTTAATCATTTTTCAAAATCAACACTATCCATCTGCGGCGAATTTAGTGAAGGAAAAACTTTGAGGGATGTATTTCTTTATTTTTTATTTTCAAACGCAAAAACTTGCCGCCGTTCATCGCCTTAAAAAAAAAAATAATACTTAATTGATTTTTTTCTTTTTTAAGGCGATGAACGGCGGCAAGTTTTTGCGTTTGAAAATAAAAAATAAAGAAATACATCCCTCAAAGTTTTTCCTTCACTAAATTCGCCGCAGATGGATAGTGTTGATTTTGAAAAATGATTAACAGTTGCCCTGCTGGATGCCCACTTGGAGGAGACTTGCCGTTCCCATCATATCATATCTTTGAGTGGATGCATTGGAACGGCTTTTTGTGACAGACCTATTACCTGATGCCGTCTGCTTGCACCTGAAAAGGTTTTTGATGGGATTGTAATGCACAAAAATACTTTAATCTGTAATATTTTCTCAATCGGTGGAAACATCGTTTATTTATTAAAACGTCCGCTTGTTTTTTAAAGTAGTCGACGACTCCACTGCGGTTGCGAAAAGATTACAGATTCGAGTATTTTTGTGCATTGCAGTCATACACTGAACTTGACTTTGTAATCTTTTCTCAGCCGATGGAATCATCGGTGAATTGAAAAATACGATTAATTATACGCAAAACGGCAGCTCTGGGTGGGAGCGTCCCATCAGTGGCGGATCCAGGAACTTATTCTTCTTTCTCTTTTCTCACTAGAATGTGTGTGTTAAAGAAGGAAAGATCAGGAGCAGTCACGCGTAATTTTTGCCTTCTCTTCTATCCTTTTCTAACACATGCGTTCTAATGGGAAAAGACAGAGAAGGACAATATTTTGGATCAATAGTGAAAGGTTTCTTTTTTCTTTTGTACCTCCTGTAACTGCTGGTCAGATTTTTACTTTTCAAAATCTTATCTTCTATGCCTCATCGGTAAGAGAGCTCACAAATTAGGATTATTGGTGCCATCTACTTAAAGCCTGGTAATAATGACGACTATAACGACTATACGACTATAATTCCAAGAACAACTGTAAACATTGTTGGCTAACTATATTCGTAGTTGGCCAGTTACGTTTATTGTCGTTTTTAGAACATTATAGTCGTCACTTTTACCAGGGAAATTTTGCCCATCCGTGCCAGCGTTACAAAACTCACATACTTTTAAAAAAAGTTTACCTTGAGCATGGGCGCCTATACAATGTCAAAATCCAGGAAGAGAGGGGGGAGAACTAATAATAAGAGTAAAAAGGTCAGCGAGGTCATACATGAATGTAAAATGCGGTAATTGTTTGTAATTGTATTTTTCTATAAACATTCCGTTTGTCCCCACTCTTCTCGGCGTTCGTTCGGGCCCTGACCTTGAGTTAGGAGCGCACCCTCAAAAATAAATGCCTTTTCCGCTCTTAGCGCCTTAATTTATTCAACCGATTTTTTCGCGGTCGGCATTTCTGGACACCAGGCACGGCGGGCACTCACTATAGCAGGTCATGAACTGACTGCATTCGCGTGCGGTTGCAGATAAAGGCAGAGCCGATTCCTCGGATATACTCCAGCCGGGCTGTCTCTGTCTGGGGCTGACTCGACCGAGACCCAAGACTCCAAAGAAAGACCCGAGGGAGCTCGAACCAAGTCCTCTCAAGAGCAGATCCCTTCCCCGCGTCTACACCGCCACCGTGCCACGCGGCCGCTGCGGCGCTGCACGGCATGGCACGCCGCGCCGCGCCGCACAGTGGAAGCGAGTCAATGGGAGAAATCGGATTTAGCGTGGTGACTTTAAATTGCGTTTATCTTTTTTAATTCGCAATGTAGAACTTTTGAAAGTGATTTCATGGTTTTTATTGTAAGATTTTCTATAGAAATCACTCCTTATAATTTATTTTTTGACCATAAAAAGCATTCAAATTTGCATTTTTAGTCATACATTTCATGTCCGACCCCTTCCATTGACTCGCTCCACTGCACTACGGTTTGAGATCGTCAAAAAGTGGCCAAAAACCAGCATGTAAATTTATCATAAATTTATCATTTTTGAACTTTCAAGACCAATTTTCAATCACAGGAAACATTTTTACCAAGTAATGGGTCTGTTGCATACTTTTGCTACAGCAAAATAGAACCTTGATTCTTATGTAAAATTCGGCGAAAATAACGATGCACACATTAAAAACGTTCAAAATCCACTCATTAACTCAGGAAATCACTTCAATTTCAAACTGCCCGCGCTACACTAGACACTATTTGCACCGGTATACTACGACATAGACGGAACCACCGTGCATAAGTAAACAACATCGTAACTACAAAATTATGGAATTCCCTTCTAAATACATGAACTATTGGCTGCATTTGCTGTCTGGTCTTTTCGGGTTATCAAAGATTACAAAATAATATAAGTAAATGAATGTACGCATCTAAACGAAACATTCCAATATTTGTAAGTTCTGTTCATGTTTACATACTCGAGATGGTTCCATCTATGTAGTTATAAGTCGGTGATATAGTGTCTAGTGTAGCACGGGTTGTTTGAAATGGAAGGTATTTTCTGAGTTACTGAGTGGCTTTTGAAAGTTTTTAATGTGCGCATCGTTCTTTTCGCCGAATTTTCCTTAAGAAACAATGAGTTATATTGATGTAGCAAAAGTACGCAACGGACCCATTCAAAGTCACTGAAAAGTTTTAATGTAAGCTTAATGGTCCAAAACGATGATTTTTGTTTACTGTGGCTCTTGAAATGCGATATATCGATGTCGACTCCATTTAAAACTATAGAAAATTTATCGATTTCTCGGGGATTCAATTGCACCAATGCACCCCCTGACGATCGATACTTTTCTATAGTTTTAAATGGAGTAGACATCGATGAATCGAATTTCATCAGCCGCCACTGCTTTTTTTCTACTGATTTTGGCCACTCCATTATCAATCTCAGACCACCGTGCACTGTGCGACGGGCCGGCCGACCACGGCCGGACGTAGAAAGAAAACGCTTTGCACTTACAATGAGCGCATTTATTCTCTTTGGTGAGTGCGTACTAACATACATAAAAGGTACACGCATTCTTACGAACACTTACAAACACACACTCACACATAGCCGCGTAGCCAGGAACACGTAATTCTCTCTCTTTCCCCGTCTGACTGCATGTGTTAGTAAAGGACAGAAACAGGGGCTGAAGTCACGTGACAGCCCCTATATCCATCCTTTTCTAACACATGCGTTTAACTGGGCTAAGAGAGAGAAAGTCGATATTCTGGCTACGGCTATGCACACACACACACACTCATATACATCCGCACAATATGTATTGAATGAAACCGATTGGAATTTTGCGCGTTTGGTTGTCATATAAATCCTTCAACCATACCTTTCTATATAAGCTCCACGCTTTGTGCATGCGTACACCAGTGCGTGCATTTACCAGAATCTGGCGAGCGGGGCGTAGCGGAATGACGATTGGGGGGTGGCAGAGGGAGGGGGTTTTTTGAGCCCCCAGAGGCTGTAACACGTGTAATTACCGCTCGATATTTGTAATTCGTGTATGCGAGGAGCGGTGTTGCGCGGTACATTGGATAGAAACGTAGATTTTTCCGGACAAAGAAAAATTGTTGGTTTTTTTTTGCTTTAAAAAGATTTTAGTGATGCTATTTTTTTTTACAATAACCGCATGTTACTTTACTCATAATAAGCTCTTGAATGAATGATTTTACACATTTTTAAGTTATTTTGCTGTTAATGGGGCTCTAGCAAACTTTTGCAGGGGATTGAAGAGTTGATTATTGCAACCAGTAAAAATGACGATGAGTAAACTAAAAAATCACGAAATTCACTCTCAGAATCGGGCTTAATAGCGGAGAGACGCAGGCATCATGGGAGGTGCCTATCTGAATTGAGACGTATCTCTGTGTTTCTGTAAAGAAAGTGACATAATAGACAGGAATATCTCCCATGATACCTGCGTTGAACCGCCATTACGATCTTGCCGTTATTGCAGTTATATGTGAGTTTATTACTGAATTTTAGACTTTCTTAGTGTGATTTTCGTGATTTCCGCCGGTCCTTCCATCAGATTGGACTATTTATTTGCTTATAGCAAAAGTTTGCAAGAGCTCCCTTGTTTATAATCTTAATTGGTTAATTTTTTGTTGTTGTTGTTTCTTTTTCTTTAAAAAAGGTTTATTAGATGCCTTGGCAAAAATGGTCCATACAGATCCATAACCAAACATACAGTATGGATTTGTGTGGATATCCAACGTACGTGTTGATATCCATACATATCCATACTGTATGGGGATTAGTTATGAACCTGTATGGACCATTTTTTTTTCAAGGTTATCGCGTTCTGTACAGAAATAGGATATTTACATTTATACATGGAATATAGGTATACAAAAAAAAAAAAAAAAAAAAAAAAAAAAAAAAAAAAAAAAAAAAATAATAATATGATTGTTTCTACATTGGATATTTAGATTGGATTTAGATATAGATGGGATGGAAGAAAAAAAATAAACAAATAGATAAATAAACTTAGATAAAAATAATTATAAATAAATAAATACATACACGGTAAATAACAAGTAAAGCCCTAAAATTTATAAAAATATTCTGAGGACAATTTAAACGGCTTTCATCGACTCAGCCTCCGTAGAATTTAAATTTAAATAAATTCAATTTTCGTTAAATGATATGTCCGGGAAATTCTGCGTTTTAATCCACAGTGAGCGGGGTCTCTACCTACCAGTCTACAGTCAATGGTTCCGAAGAACCGAGTGCAAGCAGCTTCGCTTTGATTACGGTTTTTACAAGATGTAAATTTTAAGCCCGCCTGCGTTTGCAAGTGTGAGCAAATGTGTCTATGCGAGAAATTGTGTGATATGTGTGAGTGTGTGTGTGTTGTGCGGTTGTGTGAGTGACTGAGTGTGTACTACCTATAGCCCCGTGTTTTAGGTCTTGGTCGCAGGTTGACTTTCATGTGCGCATCATGTTTGAATGTAAATAACCTTCGTAGTTGCCATGCCAACCTGTTAAAAAATACTTAATTTCATTGAGATAAACTTACTTCCGACTTCGCTATAAAAAAAAAAACAAAACAAAAAAAAAAACAAAACAAAAATCAACTGCACTTTTGCTCAACGTGCACGAGAATCAGTTAAATTCAACCCTTTCATTATCACGCCAAGTGTATTCGTCTTCGACAAGACTAGAGCAACCTCACAAATTCTCAATTTCTTATTGCCAGTGTAAGATTGACTCAAAAATGTTGTCCAAAATGATATCAAAGTGCCTACAATCAGAAGTGTAGGCAAAACGAACTCCGCCGAGTAGGAACATTTAACTACCCACTGAATTTAAGCGAGCTAACGTTGAATTCTGTACGTATGTATAGTAATCAATGGTAGTGAATGGATTACGCTCGTAATCTGCTGATCTAGTTGCCCTTTCATTATGGAATTTTTCGAAGTGAGTTTTATGCTTCAGAGAAACTTGAGTAACTGGCAAAAGAAGATTTACTACAAACTTGGGGATTATGATCAGTTTCATAGAAAATCTTTTATTTTGAAATTTACCTCACTCTATAAGAACTATTACAAAAAAGCTCTAAAACTTTTTAATTGATTTTTTGTACGACCATCCTTTTCCATTAAAAATGAATTTCAAGAATTGTTTTTGCGCTAAGTTTTTAAAATTACATTTTTTTTTTAAATATAGGAGTTACGAACATTGAAAATGATGATAAAATTAGGTTGACTCTCGTTATCAAGAGAAATAAGTCGCCATGGTCCTTAGATTTGAGCGATTCGATTTTTGCAACTTTTAAGGAAAGCGAAAACAAAATTGACTGATGACTCCTTTGCTTCAATGACTTACGCCTATACTTTTCCCGTGTTATAACTTGAAAACTAATGAAAAATTTTGACATCACAGATCAAACAAACGTAATTTTTTACATAGTGATGGATGAAAAAGTCAATTTGTACAATTTCCGACGAACGTCTTTACGTCATCGGTGGATAGGGGGTGGGGAGAAGGGGGTGACCACCCCCAGCCAGTCAGAGAAAAAAAGGAGAAAAGAGGGGGAAGGAAGAAAGAAAGAGAGAGAAAAAGAAAAGGGGATCACAGCCGGGGGGTCCCAAGCTCACCCTCCCCGTTCTTGAGGGCTGGATCCACCAATGGAGTGCGTCAGAATCAGATAGACGACAAAATGAGCGAGTCACAATGGTGGAGCCCTAGGATGAATCACTTTCCTCAGCATAGAAAGTTGCAAATAGACAGGACATTGCATTTGCATTGTGACCTTCTCATTTGACCACCATCTTGGAATTTTGTTGAACAAAATTGAGTTTGTGAGTCAATTTTGGAAGTGTTGCAAAAGTTTGCAACAGACCCTTTGTTTTGCACTGATTTATTCGATTGCTCTGGTGAGCACCTCTCTTTCAATGCGATTTCAACAGAACTGATATAAGTTCTCATTTCTACTTTTTCATTTGAAAACGCTGCAGAATTTACATTCCAATGTTGATTCAAGTTGTTCAAATCGTTAAACTGACACACTTTTTCTTTCACCTCCGATATTTTCGAGACACTGAAACATGGTTTGGCAACCTTAGCGGACGTGAGTATGCGGAGACTACAATGTTGTAGTGTATACGTGTGCAGTGTCATTCCCAACTTAAAATATTACCAATGCTTTTCAAGTCAGTCTCGTTCTTCGCCTTGATTTACAATTGGATGCCTTTATGCAGAAAGGAATCAACTTCTATTGGTTTCCTTTGTAGTCGGATCGCTTTCTGCACGAAGCCGTCCAATTCACCGAAAGCCGGATTGGTTTGACCGAGAAGAGCTTTCATACTCCCGCTACCCAGCTGCTATAATCGCGTTGTCTTCCAAATTGAGTGATAACCAATTAAAAGCCGAAAATATTTTTTTCTGACATTCGGGATGATAAATATAATGCGTTACCTCAAGCCAAAGATTACTTATACATACAGATATGGCATTAGCCCGAACTTTGTTAAGTTGACTCCGACCCTGATACAACCGGGCATACAGAGGGGATCATAAAGATTACAGAGAAAAGATTACATTTTCCATGTTTGTCTGTTACAAAACTGTTCCGAGTTCCACGTTCCAATGTTCACGTTCCGTGTTTGTTCTGGTTCCGCAAACAAACATAGGAAAAGTGAGAAACGTAATCTTTTCGAACCAGAATTCTGTAATCTTTATGATTCCCTCTGTATACCCGGTTGTATCACGGCCGGCGTTTTATCCATTTTTCACTTAACACGGGCGAGATGGCTAATGCCATATCTGTATGTATAAGTAATCTTTGCCTCAAGCTGAGCGAATTACAAATTAGTCTGACCTAGATACAGAAAGGGGACTCTCATCCCAAATTCACCCGAAAAGTCTCTGCTGAGCTGATTGAAATCAAAAATGATGAAAAGTTGGTTCTTGATTTAAGTCTAGACTTCACTCAGCTATCAAACTAGCTTTTGATTGGTCTATTCAAACCACTATACCTTGTCAAACCCACAGCATCTGAGTGGCTAGTATAAGTCACCCGTTCATTCGCAGTCATATCGTGTGCAATCTGGCAATGCTGCATTTTCGATCATTTGAAGCTATTTATTAAATTATCGATGCGAGTGAGTGCACTGTCCGCGCCCCAAATAGTTCAACTTTTTTGCGGGTTTAAATAAACGATTTACGATGTTGCCAAATAGCCGGATGCCTCTGCCTTTTTTATGCTCATTGAGCTACGCATCTGATTAAGGTCCAGTATGCAAGCTCCCAATTTTTACTGAAGTCCATTGCACAAGTGTTATCTAAAAAAAAAAACAAAAAACAAAAAAAAAAACAAAAAACAAACAAACAAACAAAAATAGCAAACAAAAAACAAAGCAAAAACAAAAAGAAACTAATTTTGTAAGTCCATTTTCTGCAACAATCAAGAATTTTCATCTGTGACAATGAATGTTTTATTGTAAAGGTTTTTATACAAATCGTACATACCTACCGACTCCAGCATCAATTCAACTTACCGAGGTCATTTTGGACCTCCCCTTGGGATCTCAAGGGAAAAAAAACCAGAGAGGGTGGATTGCAGAATTTGCCGGACCGACAACCTGGTGAAATGCATTAGAATTTCCGGATAATGTTTACAATAAAACCAATAATGTTTAAGATAAAACTGATGGAGTTCATCATTCCTCCGATGAATTTCCGAACAATCATAGGCGTAGCATGTTCGTGCTAAAAATGTCTGTTTACTTTTTAATAACCTCCAAAATACCCGTATGAATGCACGAAAAAATGTTGTTTACCTCTTTGAAGTTAGTTTTCATCGGCTTTATCGGAGGTCTTACCGATAAAGTCGGTGCGGTGCAAGGTTATAGATTAAAGAGGTATGCTCATCTGACTTCGCGCTACAAATTCAGTGGCGCGCAGTTCAAAATCACTGCAGGCAAGATGGCCGACAAAGGCAGAAAACATATACTCTTTGCAGAAAACATTGGGTTGTTTTCTGCTTTCCTGCAGAGGGCAGCGGCAGCCCAATATTTTCTGCAAAGAGTATACGTTTTCTGCTTTTGTCGGTCATCTTGCCTGCAGTGATTTTGAGCATACATCTTTAATCTATAACCTTGGGTGCGGTGCACACCGTTAAAGAGCTCTGATGAATTTCATCGGGAATCAAGAACGCTCTGATGAATTTCATCGGGAATCAAGAACGCTCTGATAAATTGCAACGGCAAATCAGAAACAAAATTGGAGAGTAAAAGCAAGACTTGAAGCTCCACCCGCTTATCGGTGAATAGCTAATCGGAGAATTCTAGAATTCCCCCAAAGGCATCTAGAAAATAAACATTAAAATAGCAACAATGTTGCAAATTTGAAGAGGCCGCAGCCTCTTAATCCCCATGTGCATTCAAATCTCAAAGCAAAGAGCGCAACGTGGAGCTTTGCAATAAATGAAGTTTGCAAAGTATTTTGTTGTGGTTTGGCTCATAGTTGCATGCTCCATCCGGCACCCAGTGGTCTTCCAATGTTATTTATGATCCAGTATTCAGAGTGTTTGTTGCTATCCTGTGAAGTGTGCACCTACTTACTTAGTTGTTTGCATGCTTCTACAATCACGCCTTAGACTTATGTCACTTATTTCATGAGCGGAGTGTCGGTTCATGAGCGCTTCGTACACGATCAAATTAGGATCTTAAAACAAGCAATCGATGAAGTGAAATCCACCTCAAACGGCAGGTGAGCCAACCCTCGGCGTCGCATGGCTCGTTGATACTCCGTTCGTCAAACAACTGTGCAGTTTTATGGCCCGCAAAACTGCAGAGTTATTTGACGATGGATGCTGCACTGAAAAAACAAAGTGCTGAATTTAACTCTTTTATAGTTAAAAGTATGCGGACACCACTTAAAATCTGATAGTTTGACTGTTTAAATTTGTTAAATTAACACGGCACGGAGGTAATTTAACTATTTTAAACAGTTAAACTAACAGTTTTGAAACGGTGTTCATACTTTTAACTAAAAAAGAGTTAAATTCAGCACTTTTTTTTCAGTTTGTGTCATCTGTTCAAATCGGTGCACCAACTTTAGTCAATAAAACCAATAAAACCCGTTTTTGAGTTGTTTTGGCCAAGTTTATGTTTGAATTTTGGAAGTGTCAGGTTGGCAATTCTGCAGGTTGATCAAATCTATTTGAGCGTGTACGAAGGCCTAATGTCTTGTCACAAACGAAACGTTGCGGCCATTATCCAACAAACCAATTTGACAATCTTCAAATTTGACTTTGTATGCTCAGAAAAGTGAAATAGATGACAAAAATGTTGTACAACGTTGTCAAAAATATATTTTTCGTCGGTATCACTGTCAGATGTGATCTGCGTAATCGCTGCCGAAATTCAAGAACTTTTGCCTTTGGTAAACGGTGAAACGGACTGAAATTGGAATTGAAGGGAGAATTTATTCAGAATTGAAAACTTTTGAAAGCAAAATTAATATTTTTTTTTTGCCACTTCCTTTGAGTTTTGCGGATACTGAACTGAATAGTGCCGAATATTTAATATGGCAATACCTGCCTTCATATATCTGTGAAACGAGTTTTTGTGTTACCGGAGAAGGTAAAGATAGTTTCGCCTCTAAAATATTCTCGATGCAGCAATTCGGCTCTTGAGAAAACTTTTGTTACTTGTGATTGAAGAGTTGTTTCTACTTTCTAGCAGAAAAAACCTGTAAAAATGACGATGAGTACCTACACTAAAAAATAAAAAAAAAAATCACTCTCAGATTACAGCTTAATGGTGGCGCTACGCAGGTCTCATGGGAGATTCCTATCTAATTTGAGACGTATTTTATCTCTGTATGTTTCCGTAGAGAAAGTGACAAATTAGACAGGAATCAATCTCCCATGATACCTGTGCAGTTCCGCTATTACGATCTTGCCGTTACAGCTGTTTTCCAGCGGCGGCTCGTGCAGTTTGACAACAATGTTTTCCCTCCATTTGAATCCATGTACAACTATCGATTGGAGGGGAAGCGCCGCTTCACTGTCGAATCGATTGTTTTTCATGAAATCAAATGGAGGGAAAACATTGTTGCCATATTGCACGAGCCGCCACTGCTGTTTTCTGACTTTATTACTACATTTTAGACTTTTTGTGTGGTTTCCGTGATTTCCGCTGGTTTTTATATTATAGATTTAACTATTCGATTGCTTTTAGCAAAAGTTTTTAAGCGCCCCCATTGTTTTTTTATGAATGCCAAAATAAAACTGTGCTCCGCTCTTTCTGCACCTCATCAGGGACGGATGATAATGAGTTTTTGGTAACCATACCTACCGAGATTTCCTAACCCGGATAATTAATTTGCATTCATAGTTTATAACTGTACCTAAAGTAGCCAATATCATTTTGTTTAGGATCAAAATGCGACGCATTGGAACTACTCATGTGACATTCTATAGCACTAAATAAGTCAATTGTGGGATGCAAGAGACAATGAAAAACATTTCGACAAAGCTGAATACATTCCATAAAAATTACAGGACTAATCGATGAGTCCGATGCATTTAAGCCTCTCATCGCTGATGCATTGTAAATTAGTAATGGATATTGTTACAGGTGAAACAATGCGCTTTTATTTCGGAACGGAACTAATTTCAGGCGTACATGCGAGTATATTTGAAACATGTATTATCAAACGAATCCCAGTAAGCTCCTGAATACTGTAACGGAGATAAATTTGAATGAGGTGTAGGGGATTAAACGAAGAATGAAAAACGAGCAAAGCTGAATTGTCTGCTCAGATCTCCGAGGGGGAAAAAAAAAAAAAAAAAAAAAAAAAAAAAAAAAAAAAAAGGATTTATACTTAATTAAAACACACGTGTTGTATGGCTGGGTATATGATTGGCTCAGAAAAATAAATAAAGGAATAGGGTTATTGTTGGAAATTGGAGACCATTTTTGATAATTAGACCAATATGAATGTTGTGTAGTTGGTGGGAAATCTTTTAACCAGGTCATGATTGCCAAATTTCGTTTATCCTTTTTGGATGAAAACATTTTTTCTTAGTGATTGACAGTGGTGGCTCGCCGAATGAGGAAAGTGAATCATTGCCTCACCTGATGCAGGAAAAGGAATGGAAAGAAATCATCATTCGTAAAAAGCATTAATGTTCGTAAATCATTAAAATCACATGGAAAGTAGCTAACTATTCGTACACACCAGTACCGTTTTAGTCTACCTTGAAAAATGAAGGCGCACTGAGCGACTGAGACGGAGCATTTGTTAGAATCCAATTTTTTCTTGAAGGAGTGAACCTCTCCTTCATAAAAACTAGAGTCCCTGTACGTAGAGAGTTAAGACAAGTGAAACCTTTGGGGGTCGTCATTGGATGCGTTTCTTGCACAATCTTTTACATTCTGAGGACCGTTGTTGTGTTTTGATTCAATGCAAAGATTACAGTGCCGCAGAGTTTCTAACGTTGTTGTTTTTCACTGCCTTTGCTGATCGACATCTATTTACACTTTGGAGATTCTTTTGGACATTAGATACATTTACAGTCTTGAGGTGTATCATGATTAAAATTAACAAGTTCATCGGCAGTTAACTTTTTTATCCGTAAAACACCTTTAGGCCCCTTCGTTTGTAAACTAAAGTATGTAAACAAACGTGCAAAAACGCATCCAATAGCGGCAGCGGCGGCCGTTGGGCCTAAAACTCATAACCAATCAGAGACTGACTTCCCTCTGCCTTAAATCTCTACATAAAGGGACTCTAAGAGATACTATAGGTCAAGGCCGTACAATTACAATCGTTCAGAAACTGAAGGATAGCCGTAATTTGTTATGGCATCAATGATGCAGATGTTTTTTGCTGTTTTTCTTGAAAATCAAAATATCTATAGATTTTTCAATGGAAATTACGCTTTTTTGATGACTTTCAGGTGATAAGATGACTCTCATAGCAATATTTTATTGCAGATTTCCGTATTTTTCCGCTGTCACATAAAGTGGTTTGGTGTCACTTTTAGGCACTACAATCTGGAGCTTAGTGGTCAAAAACGACACCAAACGACTTTCAGGGACAGCGGAAAACTTCGGAAATCTGCTACAAAACAGCTAAAAAAGCCATCATATCATCTATGAGTCATCGAAAAATCGTCATTTCAATTGAAAATCGACATTTTAATCGGTACTTTGATTTTCAAGTAAAATGGCAAAATAATCGGCATCACTGGACACTGATAATGACGTCATAACAAATTACGGCTTATCACAAGGTTCAATGGATCTTGACTTCGTCAGTTTATCAGATAGACATGGCAACATCAGCGACTGGATGCACACGTATGAAATGAAAGCGAATAAGAGGACTGTGAAAATATGCCGCGGGGAATTAAGGCATTAGTCGCGCAGATAAACAGGAGCGTCAGAAACCCGCGATTTGCGAACTTAACGGGGACGACTCCGCGCTGATGAAACAGGCAGCAGTGGCGGTGTCGAGGGGCGGGGAAGGGGGCAGGGGGCAGGGTTGGAACCGCGGAGAGGATGCTTCGACCACCGATCGGGCAAATTGAGTACGCTGGGGGGGGGGCGGAGGAGGGGACGAGAGATTGCAGTGGAGAGAGGAGCAGGGTGCATTTTGTGATTTTACCTCACAAATTCTTCCTGTCTCCTGGATACTTACTCGAAACTCGGTGTGCCAATTTCAACCTTTGACTTTTATCTCATTCTCAGATGTTTCACACCTACTAAACCGTGCCACCGCTATTTTAGCGGTAATTAAGGACAAGGATGTTTGTTCCACAAGTCTTGAAATAGTAAATTGAACCTTTATTAATCGCATCAAGGAAAAGCTGATAATTTCAAAGCCTTCCTCTCAACTACAATTAATTATAATTAATGGTATTTTCTTTTATTTTATTTTTTCACTTTTACACTGAAAAAAATTGTGTAAAATTAACCATGAAATAGTAAAAAAACCTGCACAACCTCAAGGGAAGAGTAGAATTTACTATATTTCCTTCAGGTTGTGCCGGTTTCATAGTTGGTTTTACACAATTTTTTTTCAGTTCATCTTAATTTTCGTTATTATTATTATCTAAATGTTTAATTTCTACTTGTGGATGGATTAGTAAAAAAAAACCACATTCGTCGTTCCTCCCTCAAAAATGCTGCACTTTAAAGCATGAATTTCCATGAATTTTAGCTCAAAAACCCCCTCTTCATCCCTTTTTAAAATCATGCTTCCAAGCAAACTCTGATTTAATGCAATATTTTTCCATAAGCGCATTTTTGAACGGAAATTTTGGATTCTGAACCAAGAAATTTATACAATCTTTTTGCTATTATGAAATTTGTGTCTTCAAAAATGCCTGATTATGGCTATGGTTCCTGGGCTAAAACTGCGGAAATCAACAATGACATTAGGTAGACTAAATAATGCATTTGGAGGCTGCAATCACCCAAATGTTTTTGTTGTTGTTGTGGGATGGGCGGAAATTCGGGAGATTCTAACCTCCAATTGTATAATTTTATTTGTCATATCTTGTTGATTTCGGTACTTTTAGCTAAGAAACCAGACACAATTAAGCATTTTCGATGACCTAGAATTCATAATTGCAAAAAAGTCAAATTAATGTCTTGGATCAATAACCGAAGTTTCCGTTCAAAAATGCGCTTAGGGGAAAATTACAAGGAGCCAGAGTTTGTTTTGGAACGAGAGAGGTCCCCAAACGGCACTCGATACGATATACCGTTCTACTAAAACAGTATACAATACATATTACGCAACTCTGCTATGTAGTTATCGTTATCATCAAGTCCATAGTCACCGTAACCGCTGATTATAGGTGAACGATCGAATCGATCTTCAAATTAGAGCGCTTTGATTACAAACGTGTAATCGATCGAGTACCTAATCAGCGCTTGCGGTGACTTGACTCGGGTGATGACTATAAGGCAGTTGCATAGTTGTTTAGCAAGAAAAGAAATCGGGAGCGCGCTGCGTTTGTACTAAAGGATTTGTAAAAGGCATTTATGTGACTTCATGAGTGCATCTTCCAAGTTTATCGGCTTCATATACTAGCTAAAATTCATAAATTTGCGTATGAATTTGCATGAAATGGGCCAACTTATATCACTGAGCAGGGTCATTTAATGGGGCTCTTGCAAACATTTGTTACAGGGGATTGAAGAGACAATTCTTGCATAAAAACCTGTGAAGTGAAAATGGGTACACTAAAAAATCACAAAATTCACTCACAGAATCGAGTTTATTGACGGAGCCACGCAGGTGTCATGGGAGATTCCTATCAAATGTGAGAAACATCTCGGTGTTTTCGTAAAAAAAGTGACAAATTTGACAGACATTTTCCAGGAATGTTATTACGCTGTTTTCAAAGTTAATCACTGAATTTCAGACTTTTTTAGTGAGATGTTCATGATTTCCTCTGGCTCTTACATTATACGTATTTAACTATGTATTTGTTTATTGCAAACGTTTGCAAGAGCTTTATTATAGTATTTGACGAATGCCAAAAATAACTGTAAAACTTAATTACTAAATTTTAGACTTTTTTAGTGCGATTTTCGCGATTTTCGTTGGTTTTTACATCAGGTTTTACTATTCATTTTCCTACAGTAAAAGTTTGCAAGAGCCCCTTTTTGCATGTATTTATGGATTGTAGACATTTTACCACGTGCATATTTCTAGACCCGGCAACTCTGAGCCCTTTGCGGAGTTGAGCTCCGGTACTGTGAGACCATGACTCGGCATGCCATGCCGATTGTAAATAACATAGTTTGTGCAAAATTAGGCGCTCAAATAATGTTATGAATGTATTTTCTGCTGCCGGGGCGGGCGCTTAAGCTCCTGGAAACTAAGCCGTTTTCCCTCACTCTGGTCTGCCCATCTCACCAGGGATTGTTTATTTTCATCTCGCGGGAAATATGCATAGAGCGGCTTTGGTGACGCTAAAAGCTTTGCGACCCCCCTCTCTCTCTCCCTCCCCTTCCCCCAACTCCACCGTGCTCACCCCCGCAAAGAGCAAATCTAATGAGGCTTCCGGGGACAATTTTCAGCACAGTTCATAAATGAATTAATCCGTTGATTCTTTTTTTGTTTTCATCCGTATATTTAATTTGATCTCGTAGATATAGGGCCTATATTATATAGGCATACCTATACCTTTGCCAGTTGAAATATTTTCCTATTCGATAGATCTAAACTACGTTTACGTCCACTTAAATAAAGTAAAATAATTAGGAGGGCCTACTTTTTCAGGAGAAAGAAATAGTTTACAAACAAGCTTGGCAAAGAAAGCAATCGTATATATTATTATACAGTTTGCTTTTATAGCATTTTATTATTTTATTGTTATATAGAATTGCGGAGTTTGTCTGCTGAAGCCACCACTGATAATGCTGCGCTCGCATGTTAATGAATTTCGAGTGAGCTCAAATCGTCAGATCGATTATAATCGAAGCTCATTTTCTCAGTGAAGGAGGTTGAGTTGGTCCCATTTTGCCCCCACAACTTTATTTTCTAACTATACGTGCGTTAATCAAAATTGACATGAACTGAAATAACGAATATATGTATTCAGTTTTTGCGCCTCTATCGATTTGCGGTTACCGCGGATCCTTCATCACAAATAAAAATCATTAGACCCGCGTCATTTTAAGCAATTAAAAAAAAATACGGCCATTTTTCCCCCTCGATTTATCCAACGACAATGTTAGCCGCAGATTTATGAAATATATTTTGAATTGATGTAATCAAAGTTCGCCATCTGATTTTGTTTTTATGTGAACAACTGACCAGCATCGCTGAGAGTAGTTATATAGATACCCGAAGAAGGGGGGAGGTGATCTACCTCTCTCATATTAGGAGGCGGTTCATTTTGAAGGTCAATTCAAAACACAGCAAATTGAAACTTGTGGTTTGTGGATTTTATTTGCGCGTTCCTCGCATTTCCTGCGTCCATCGGACCTCCTCTGAGGTCATGGCGGGGTGTTCTTGTACCGCTATAGCTGCGGGATTAGTATTTCTTATAATTCTTATACCGGCGAAAAATGATGATTTGAATTTTGATTCAATTTCCACAGTTTCGGCAAACATCGGTGCTCAATGATTTGCCCTGTTGGCTAACGGCTTTCAAAGAACGGACCGTAAATGCGCACGGATGTCGACTGATTAGTATCTGATTCTTAGAAACCGACCTCGATTCTTTCTCGCAATTACACTTCACAAAATTTGCAAAAAATTGTCTCGCCTTGACAAGACGATAATATTGCCGCTCACCCAAAATGTGAGGTGCGAACACGAATCGATAAACCCGCGCCCTCATTCGCTTTTTATTGTTGAGATGCTGTCCGCAAATAATCATAATCAGACCTTTGATGATTTATCGATAAAATTATGATTTATAATGCCTTCTGTTTATATCAAAGCCTCACATACCTTATTTTTGTTTTACATATGAGGTGTTAAAAGAATGTGTCGATATTCATGCTGTTAACACCATGAGGCGATAATCGGAATGTTTGGTTCTCTCAAACTGTAGCATCGAAATTTTGATTTATTTATATTAGTCTTTGGTTCATTGACTTTTTGCAGTGATCTTGTTGATTCAGCGGTATTGCGGTGGGTAAATACAAGCTTATTGCGAGTGTTTTGGAATGTCAGTAACTACCAACTGGAGCCTTCAGCCTCAATTTCATACAGTCGCGTAGCGCGCGACGTAGTGTACTAAGTTCCTCTTTTTTATAACTCTCTCAGTTATATATTTTTATGTATTAGATTTTCTTTTATGAAGGTCACCTGCGAAACAGGCTCGCCTATATATAATGGAGGTACCGTAATTTCGGTCGTAAATTGTTTTGTTAATTTTACATTAGTTAATTTAATTTTGCTATAGTTCTGTGGGCCTTTAATTGAATTCCATAAAATTTGTCATGTATTTTCATTAAAATCCGTGAAAGGCCATTGGAAACAATGACCCACGAAATGGGGCTTTTGCAAACTTTTCGTGTGAGCTAATGTTCAATCTGATGTAAAAACCAGCGAAAATCAAGAAAATCTCACTCAGAAAGTCTAAAATTCAGTAATAAATTCACATAACTACAAAAACGGCAAGTTCGTAATGGCGGTTCAACGCAGGTATCATGGGAGATCCCTCTCTATTATGTTACTTTCTCTACGGCAACACAGAGATAAATGTCTCAATTCCGATAGAAATATCTCATGATACCTGCGTCAGCCCGATTCTGAGAGTGAGTTTCGCGATTTTTTAGTGTACTCATCGTTATTTTCGCAGGTTTTTATGCAAGAATCAACTCTTCAATCCTCAATGGCAAAAGTTTGCAAGAGCCCCATTTGGGAACTTCATGGAACACAGCTTTACCCTGGAAAATCTTTCTTAATTTTGATGTTTGAAAAAATTGCACTGAAATTCAGTCGTGAATAATTAAATACTTTTCTACATCTGCTTTTCACAGCAACTTAATAAACGCCATACCCTTAACCTTAACCCACATTTGGTCACGGCAAAGTACACGTATCCGCAATTAATAATGCAACTGTCTCACGTCACACCCGATCATGTAAATGATACTTGTTTCGTTTGGCGGAAGGAGAAGGACGCGAGAGAGAATACATAATACATTAATAGATTTAAAATGCAAGTAAGGGTGGCAAAGATGGAGAAAATGTTAAAATAAAAAGGAGAAGAAAAAAAAAATTCTCATCCCACGATACGATAGACAGCTCGGCTGTCCGGTGGCTGGTGGGTCGTCGCGTCGCTTTGAGCCTCACACAGTGTTGCCAGATATACGGTTTTAGGCCGCATATTCCCCATCAAAAGGAATGTGAACTGTACGGCTTTTAACCGAAAGTCTGACAACACTGGCCTCACCTATAGCAGGCAAGCAGATAGCTTTGTGTATATTTTGCCTCGCCCTCCGCCGGACTCAGGCAGGACCGCGGCGCGCATATGCAAGGATTACATACTTTTTAATAGACACCAGAGGATCTTTGATCCTTCGATTGCTGCAGCTCCTGAACGGATCGGTTGATC
The DNA here is from genome assembly GCA_011764245.1 of Trialeurodes vaporariorum. Taxonomy (NCBI): domain Eukaryota; kingdom Metazoa; phylum Arthropoda; class Insecta; order Hemiptera; family Aleyrodidae; genus Trialeurodes; species Trialeurodes vaporariorum. The sequence goes on from VMOF01000220.1 coordinate 51,038,300, forward strand.
TCCTCAATCCAGATCAATTAAAAGTGTCCAACGCTGTCGCTATCCAGCGAGTCTCCCCACAGTGGATCAAAACCACTCGAGGATCCAGGAGCAGATTGCGCCCTTCTCTCCCCCCCTCTCTCTCTCTCTCTCTCTCTCTCTCTCTCTCTCTCTCTCTCTCTCTCTCTTTCTCTCTCTCTCTCTCAGTTACTTTATAGTTTGTTGATATTGCATGTCTTGGTGGCTATAGGCTATAGGCTATATGCTATAGGTTATAGAGAGGTTAGTTTAAAAAATATTAAAAAATGACGAAATAAGCGAGAAACTGCTTGAAACTCCCTATTATTAGCGACATTATACCCTCTAGTAGGCGGAACCAAGGGCCGAAATGGAAGAGAAGACTTCATAGTCTTAATTTTACCTCTTTGACACTATCAAAGGGGTCCATCCAGCTACCATTAGGAGTGCCCCCCTCAGAAATAGACGAAACTTTTGGGGATGATAAGGCTAAGCTTCAGCTTTCAGAATATCTGCAGTTTTTTTTAAATTTGGTCAACTGGGAGCGGGGGGGGGGCAGGGGGGTCAAAGTCAAAACCTTCAATGCTCCATAGCTTTTGAACGAAAAGAGATATTGACGTGAACTTTGCGCCAAAAGATGTATCTTTTAAAGATCTTTCGATTGATGAGCTACAATATGTTTAGTTTAAAAAATATTTGAGCCTTTTTTTTTTAAAAAAAAAAAAAAAACTGCAGATATTCTGTAAGCTGACGCTTAGCTCTATCATCCCTGAAAGTTTCATCCATTTCTGAGGGGGGGCCACTCCTAATGGTAGCTGGATGGACCCCTTTCGCAATTATGTTTTTATTTTTATATAGCTTATTTTCCTTCTCACTTTATTTTTGTTAGTGTATAATAACATCGCTCTCTCTCCTCCTCCCTCTCTCTCTCTCTCTCTCTCTCTCTCTCTCTCTCTCTCTCTCTCTCTCAACCTCCCCCTCCCCGCAAAAGATCCAAAGACTAAGAAATCGTGTACTCCCCATAAGTGTCACTTCATCGAACTCTGCGGTATGATCTATAGTTATGGTATTGATCCAATCTCCAATCGTATAGAGCGCGTTCCGGTGACACCACTCAGCTGAAATGATACATTAATGCAGCTAATAAACAGCAGCTCCTTTCACATCATGAAGATAAATTGCTGAGCAAATAAAAACAGGTTTATATAAAACTTTTCGCTATTTTGTTAAAAAGAAACCCGAAAGAGTTTATTGAATAAGTGCGGCTGATTTTAAAACATGAAACAGAACCAAATCAGTATTTTGTAATTTCCAGCTCGTAATGTTTGAGCACGTGCAACGTGTTGCAGGTGTGAGGAATTTCAAAGTATGGGGTGCACCTTGAAGTTATGAAAATATAGAGGCAGGTTTGGTTCGTGTTTGAAATGTACCCCCAAGGGGTTTACCCCCCACTCTGAAAAAAAAGTGCTGAATTTGACTGTTTTATTGTTAAAAGTATATGAACACTACTAAAAAACTGCTAATTTAAAATAGTCAATTAACACGGCACGGAAAACACCTCTTAAAAACTGTTAGTTTAACTATTATAAATAGTTAAACTATAACAGTTTTTAAGAGGTGTCCACTTTTAACTATAAAATAGTTAAATTCGACACTTTTTTTTCAGGGCAAAGAACGCAAAAATAAAAGGGGTGAAGGCGCGGTGAACTGCATCAGAGTTCACGGCGCACCTTCACCCTTTTTATTTTTGCGTTCTTTGCCCTGAAAAAAAAGTGTCGAATTTAAATATTTTATAGTTAAATAGGCCAGTGCGATGCCTAGTTTTGTGCATCGACGGTGTCTAAAAAGCAGCATCGAAACAAATTTTAACAAGTCGAAAATGAAAGACCTCTGAAAATCATGATCCTTTTTCATGCTTTTGAGATGGTTTGAAAGAAAAGAATGACGCTTTAGGTCTGTTTTAAGTCGAAATATCAATAAATAACGAGGTTCGATGAATCGATTGAAATTGACATTAGCATCGAATTCATTCGATAGCAGGAGAACATCGAAACTTCGATCGATGAATCGAACATCGCACAGGCCTATCCTCAGAGTGTCAAAAAGTATGGGCAAGTTTGGGAGAGGGAGGCTAGAGCTCCCCCTAGCCTTTGAAACACCGCTCTGTGAGAGGCCATTTACATGAAGATATGTCCTTCATCTTGTAAAAAAAAATAATAATAATAAAAAAAAAATTGTCCGTCGGGCTCCATTTTCTCAGACCACTTTGCGGCAGTCTTAAGCTCTCGATCGAAGGATTCGTTTGCGATGCGGTGAACGATTAAACTATTATTAATTAATAAAAGTTTTCAAGACCCACTTGTGGCGGTGTGACTGATATTTTTTGCTTCACACTCTCTGACTCTCAGGCTCATAGCCAGTGATCTCACTGATCTCCAAGACTTGCCAGCGCAGGTTCAATCTAATGGGCCTGATTCTTTGCTTTTATAACCACAATGACAAGACAGCTGGACAAGGTATATTACAATGTATGAAGATAAAGCTCGGTCTAGTCTTGTCTTGTCACTCTGATACAGAGTAAAGAACCGGGACCCGCAAAGTATCCGCGTATCCTCGCCCCCCTAAGTGTTTTTCATGCCTTGTTCAAGGTTATGCGATCCCGCTAAATCCCTAGTACCCCCTCCCCTCTTGTCCGGTATATGTTCGCTGCAGGGCTGCCATATAGACCTGTTTAGTGCGATGTCACGATGAAAATTAGATCCGAACAAATGCTCCATCTAACCAAAGGAGGATCCAGCAATCTGGCAACTGTGCATTCCACCTATTTGTATTTATGAGAAACAATCGATTAGTAAAGGGGCCAAGGCCCCCTCTTGAATCGATTGTTTCTCATACGTTCAAATTGGTGGAAATCATGGTTGCCTAGAGGGCTCTTGCAAACTTTTGCTATAGGGGATTGAGGAATTGATTCTTGCATAAAAACCAGTAAAAATGACGATGTGTACACTAAAAAATCACGAAATTCACTCTCAGAATCGGGCTTAATGGCGGAGAGACGCAGGTATCATGGGAGATTCCTATCTAAATTGAGACATATCTCTGTGTTTCCGCAGAGAAAGTGACATAATAGACAGGAATCTCCCATGGTACCGTTGAACCGCCATCACGATCTTGCCGTTTTTGCAATTATGTGAGTTTATTACTGAATTTTAGACTTTCTTATAGTGTGATTTTCGTGATTTCCGCTGGTCGTTCCATCAGATAGGACTATTTATTTCCTTATAGCAAAAGTTTGCAAGAGCCCCATTGCTAGATTGGATATAACACGCTCGAGAGAGACCCTCTCGATGCCCCCCGTTTCAAATTGGCTAGGTCCGAAGGTCAACATTTGGTAAAAATATCGCTGAAAAATCAAATGTGATTTTTTTTTTTTTGAGACAATCTTTGGAGTCAAGGGGGACTCCAGCTATCCTGCGTGGCTATGCCACTGCCTTCAGTGTTGGAAATGTGTGATACTGATTCCAGCAAAAAAATCAGCTGCTTTATTTTCCATGCATCTTCTTCTAAAGTAGGTGGCTTTTTTCCGGCAACTTGCAATCTTGACTATAACGCCTAAAATACGCCTTGTTTGCATTTAGTTAAGTGTAAAAAATGGGCGGCACTTTTTTTCAGCATCTGACAACCTTTGATGTCTGCTTGTAAGTGAACCTCCACTATAATTTCTATTCCATCTATATCGTAAATTTGTCGAATTTTTTCTCCTCGCAGCTTAGGCAACCTTGCAGCAAAATATAAAACTAGTTCGTATATTCGTCAGAGTGTGAAAGAGGCAATTCGTATCCGAGAAGCTGGCAGCCATGATATTGGGTTTGCACGACAACTTCATCGGATTTTGAGGCTTACCTAAGCAACTGTTGGTGGTTTCATATCCGACTTTCAGATCATACACTTGCTTCAAATAAGCCGTTGCGGCAAGAAGGAGAGGAATAAATACCCTGAGGGGGGAAGGGGGAGGAGAAAATAATAAGTTGTTAAAGATCGGACCAGAGCTAGAGGTGCAATACGGATAAATATCGACGAACCAGTAAACTATGCGAGTGTCCATGTCCAGTAGATTCAACTATGCGATGACAAATATCAATTACATGGCGCCTTCATTTTACAAGCACGCAATTTCATATCGGACCAGTAGGAAGAGTTACCGCCATCGCACGGAGCGATGATCAGCATGATTTTGGCGCAACGAGCGCGCGGTTTCAATTATATTGAACTGCCCAACATGGATAACGCATCTATCACTGTAGGTGGTGGTACTATATGTACAATGAAATATAGTTATGTCATTCACAGTGGCGAAGCGTGCAATCTGGCAACGTATAGCGTTTTCTCCATTTGAATGCGTGCAAAAGGTCGAATTCGATAGTCATCGCCGATTCCCTTTAGTTTGATAGTTTTCACAAGTTAAAATAGTCCAAATGCAGCGTTGCCAGATTGCACGCGTTGCCACTGGAAAACTAAAAATAAACAAAACGGAGTTATATGTTAGTTCAAAAGCGTTCACCGCGCACACTATATAAATCGATATTTCTGATGGAATTAATTGAATAAAGGGCAAAGTGCAACGTTGCTAGATGTAACTACACTGTATGATACCGTGTCTTTGACAGTGAAAAACAAAATTAACCTTAATAATCTTCCCAAGCTGGATTCCACAGGTCCTAGAGCCATGGGGGGGGGGGGGGGGGGGGGGGGGGTAAAAATGAGTTCGTTTCAGGAGTTGCCGCTGATCAAATTTTTTGCAATCTTTTTGTTCGTGGTATGGTTTGAGGTTATGTTTACTCTTCTATTGATTTCACTCATGTTATGTTGCTTATCATTCTACTATCAGTCTGCCCCTTCCTAGAAAATAACTTTTTTCTCGGGTTTTTACTAACCACATTTTTTGGAACATAAATAATAGCTACAAAATTGAAATGAAAAATCTCTATTTATGCGCAATCTAAAATAGCACACTTCATGAGTTGTGAATTAAAGAAAAAAAAAGGAAAAATGATTGGAAATAGAGCAATTTTAGATTGGGGTCCAGGGGGCTGATTCTGCTCTTTTGAAAGAGACGAGACGAGATAGCGGGTGTTACGACAAATACAGAAACCATAGTGACGGACGAAGTTATTCCTTAAGCTCGGCCTGATGAGACGATTTGGAGGGTTAGCTGATAGTCTTCTTCTCTCAAATTTTGTTAAAATAATCATAGTCTCTCGAGTGACGTAGAACGCAGCGCAGCCTTTAATATTATATCCTCAAGGGTTCATCTCGACTGAAAGAGATCTATTTTCCATTCCTTGTTTATTCATACAAGTATGATTCCTTGTGTTAAAGGATCCTTCCTTCTGTTTTTATCTGTGTTAAAGGAATCTATGTTTTGTTCCTTTCTTCTGTTTCTATCTGTGTCAGAGAAACCCATCCTGTTCCTCTCTCCGTTCACTATGGAGAATCACTATGTAAAAGGAATCGATTGGATTCCTCATATCATCATTTTTTATTTGTTCTATCATTTCAACTTATTCCAAAATCTGTCTCAATACAGGTAACATTTTATATCCAACTCTTATAGTTACTCTATTCATTTCGATTATCCATAAAAATACATATTTATGAGAAAACGCCAAAACAGCGGGGATTCACCGATCACATTGGTTTAAACGGCGTCACGTGACAGATTCCGAGTCATTCGATGGACGGAGGACTCATTATTGTAAAATGAACGACTCATACGGTTTGTAATCTGTCACGTGACACCGTTTAAACCAATGGGAATCCCGCTATCTCGTATCGTCTTGTCCAAAAGAGCAGAATCAGCCCCAAGGAGAGAGTTCCAGGTGGATTCACACTTCGCAAAAGAACTGAGGATGATAGCTCTTGAAAAAAAAAAAAAAAACAAAAAAACAACAAAAAAAAAAACAAAAAAACAAAACAAAAAACAAAAAACAAACAAAAAACTTAGCACAGAATTGGTGAATTCTGGAAAATCAAGATTTTTCCTTTAAAATCAAGAGGCAAAAGAACGGAATCTGCAAAATCCGACTATTTGAACGCTGCTACAAACTCGACTGCGACTAGGTCAAGCAAGTGCTGCTGCAAGTGGCCCACGCCCGGAGCAGTGATGCTTAGCTAGACACGACTCCCGTGCATGCACCGAAGGATATTTCACCTCTGAGTTCGCTCTCCTGACTAGAGAGAGCGTTAGTTGTTCTATTTTGCAATCGCCCGCTCATTGTCAGTATCGAACGCGCAGGCAGCAGCTAGACCAGAAATGCTGGACCAAAAAGATTCATGGAATCAAATTCAAACATTTCACGAGAAGCAATTTTACTATGAGGTTCGGGTGTAGATTTTCACCCGAACTAACGGTTGTGCAATGTGTACAAAGCCGTAGCCAGAAATGTGCCTCTCTCTCTCGTAGCCCATTTGATTGCATGTAATAGAAAAGGACAGAAACAGGGGCTGAAGTCACGTGACAGCCCCTATACCCACCCTTTTCTAACACATGCGTTCACTATGTAAAAGTTCAATCAAAAATTATTCTGTTCTGAAAAATTGCATTGCCAATTTTTTTCGATATTTTGTTAAACATTCTCGAGTTGGATATGCAATAAATTGAAGAAAAAATAAGGTATCAAATAACTATGACGCTGATCTCTTCCTCATTTTTAATCCGGACTGAAGTTTATATAGTAAAGGATAAAAGGTTTGACCTTTATCAACTATTACCTAGATTTTTACTTTCGGTTTTGATGACAGGAAGAGAGAGCTCCTTATTGCGTTTTATCAGTTCCATTCTCAGGCGCCACTCACTTATTAGGATTCTCTTCCAACTGAACGCTGAACTTTGACACACATACATGAATACTGTATCCAGTTAACTTTGTAAACAAACAAAAAGAAAAAGAAATTGTGATGCGCCCATGTAAAAAAGAAAATATTCTCTCCCAATTCTAAAGATAATTCTGTAAGATTTGGTTGGTCACATCAATTGGCCAACTCGTCAAAAGCTGTTTAAACGAAAGTGAAAAAAAATAAATTGGTCCCTGATCCAGAGGTTCCGGGTTCGGATCCCGGCAGCAGTGGTGGCTCGTTAATATGCATGTGGTAACAATGTCATCCCTCCATTTGACTGTATGTAAAACAATTGATTCGAAAGTGAAGCAGTGCTTCACCAGCAATCGATTGTTAAACATAGATTCAAATGGAGCAAAGACATTGTTGCCAGATGGCACGAGCCACCACTGCCCGGCTGAGGTGACAAGAGTTGACGATCTCGGAAGGATATGGAACCATCCCATCTCTCTTTTAGTTGTTTTGTTAGGTAGGCTTGCATGTGTGCGATGTCCAGTTTTATGCATCGAAGTTCGATGTCCAAAAAACATCCAAATTTTACCGACACATCGAAGCAAATTTAAACAAGTCAAAAACGAGAAATGACTGGAAATGACTCTTTTTAATGCGCTTTTGAGATGGTTTTAGAGGAAAAAATTACTTAAAAGTCTGTTTTTAGTCGAAATATCGAGAAATAACGAGTCTTCAATGCATCTAAATTGAAATCAACATTAGCATCGAACCCATTCGATAGCATTGTAGGAAAACATAGAATTCGATCAATGCATCAAACATCGCACAGGCCTATTGTAGAGCCGTCGAACAAAAATAAACACTCCTGATTTTCCTCACTTTCATATCACGGGACGCATACCAATCATACCATGTTCCTGGCATGGGCGGATCCAGGCATTTGTCTTTCTCTCTCCTACCATTTGAGCACATATGTTAGAAAAGGATAGCAGAGGAGGCCATCACGTGACTTTATCCCCTATCTCCGTCCTTTTCTAACACACACGTTCAAATGGGAGGAGAGAGAGACAGACAAATTCCTGTATCCGCCCATGGTTCCTGGGTCTTTATCTGTCACAGACACAGAGCCTCTTTCGGTATGATACATTTTACAAGTGTATAAACATGAAAATACATATTCTCCGAATACATTTACATTCTTTTGCTTGAGGTAAATACCACACCGCCTTCTATATAGAAGGCTACGGGAGAGAGTGAGGGCATCGGATAAGCTTTTAGCCTGATCATAAGGATAATTCAGTTATCGATCATCGAATCTCGAGTGCCCATGCGTCATATTTTGACACCTACTTTTTGATTATTCAGTCAGATAAGACACACAATTTGTCGCTTGTAGTAGGCAGTTGACAGAAGAGCAGACAAATGGTGGAACTGGGGGGGGAGTGGCGGGGAGTTTGAATGTGGCGGGTGGCCGCTCGACTCTTTCACTCCCTTACCTGATCTTTCCGGAGGGGTGGGGGCGAGGGGAGGAGGAGGGAGGAGGGGGCAATCAATAGCTGAAACGGTGAGCACCACGAGACATCCAGGCGACCACCACGGCCACACAAGATGGGGTTGATTGGCATATTTATAGTTTGAGCGCAGGGGCGTAAGGCAAGGGCTAGGGCCGAGGGCCCACCCCACACCTGTCCAATGCAATGCATCGCGAAGTGAGTGCGAGAAGAGCTATGCACTCCTCCGAAGTCGGCCGTCGAAGAGAGAGGCCACGGCTCCCGGCGGCCCCAACTCCAGCCGCGGGGGCCACCGCATTGTGTTGTTTCCGACCGTTTTAACAACAAAACGGTTGCCCATAGGAGGCCCTCCCGGCCTCGGCCAGCCATCACCGAGGCGCGAGAAATAGAAACTGATAGGTATATTGGGATAATATCCTCATTCTTGGTCACCTCTAAACGCGTTCGACTGGATAAAAGGTATTTTAATACGGCCGGGTGAAGATGCCGGTGGGCCCTGGACGATCGCTAGTGTTGGGATGTACTGATAACTAGGGGGAGGCTGCCGCATTCTCTCTTTATCTGAGCTCTTTTTTGTACGAAATCAACAATATCATCACCCAAGAATTTTGCTCATAACTATTGTGCGGTCTATAAAAAATGGTTAAATGATGAGATGGATGCTTCTATGACTTTGCTTTGGTCTAACAGGGCGGGCTAAAGTCAAACTGCGTGAGGGCTTTTTTTTTCATCCTTCTAGATTTAATTTTTTGCTGTTATTCTGGTATTTCGTACGGCAAAAATATATTGGTTTGAATAATATTTAAGACATTTTTATCGTTCTTACACCTTCAAGGGCTCATACAGGGGATGGGGAGTAGGAAGGAGCGCGTGACCACCCAGTCCCTGAAAAACGAAGTAACTAAGAGAGGAAATGTTGGTGAATTTGCCAAAAAGTGTAAAAAAAATGGCAAATATCGAACTTTAGCCCTCCTCCTCCACCGGAATTTTTTCTGCGGACACGCCTTTGCTTATTACCTCTTCGAAAGTATAGGTACAATCATTCCTTAAAAGATCTGCAGTGTGATCATTTCATATTCCTTTCAAACCGACGCAAAAGTTTCGATGATTCGGACGTTAAATCGAGGTGACGTAGCGTGCAATTTGGCAACCTTGGACTTTGTCCTTTTAAACCTATGTAAAAGGTCGAATGTGAAGGTCTTCACCGAACACCCAATAGTTCGATCTTTTTCACGGGTTTAAAATGCGGACGAACTGCACATTTCCAAATTGCAAGCTACGCCCGCGCCACTGATCGAAGCTCTCAATATAATAGCTCTATATCTATAGGTCTATCAGAAATAGAAATTGATTTTATCATAATCCACCAAGAGCCGTCGTTGGCTGATTCGGTGCACCGGTGAAAAGTGCGAGAGGATTTTTTTGTCGCGTAGAAGAGCGGGTGCAACCGGGGCGGCAATAGAGAGGGAGAGAGAGAGAGAGAGAGAGAGAGAGAGAGAGAGGAGAGAGAGAGAGAGAGAGAGAGAGAGAGAGAGAGAGAGAGAGAGAGAGAGAGAGAGAGAGAGAGAGAGAGAGAGAGAGAGAGAGAGAGAGAGAGAGAGTGAAAGAGAAAAGTTTGGAATACCTGAACAGGCGCGAAATTTCTATTCGCGAGTGCATACTCCTATATTTTTCAATATATAGAAAAGACGAGGTAAGTTGCGACGACTCCAGGTCGCGCAGCGGGTGACTGCTGAAGTGTTGCATGACCAATAACCCAGGACTGCTGTTCTGTAGATCTTACTGAAACAACTTTATTTCATCGAGGATTCCTCATTTGACAAAAATATTTTGCGCAGTCCAGTTCAGCAATATTATGAAAACACGGGGGGGGGGGGGGGTCCAAGGCCCCCCCTTCCCTTTGGACAATCACATTTGCCCTTAAACAATGTAATTCTTTGCGTTTTCAGAGTTTTTAAGCTTCCACAGAATAAAGAGAAAAAGTGCTTTGGTATAGAACTACAAAAACTGTGATTGAAAAATGACACGCTCAATTGAAGAGATTTTACCGGGTGAACTAAAGTTTGGTTGGCTCAACTAAAGTCTTTCGCTGAGTTATCTAAGGTTTGGGTAGCGCTACCAAAGCGATTTTTCTGATTTTTCTGATATTTTTCTGATTTTTTTTTTTTTTTTTTAGAGGGTGGTATAACGTTTAGATTGTTATTAATAACACCGAGCTCTTGAGAAGAGTATAGGTACTTACCTCTAGCTGTCAGAGAAGCAATTGGTTAAGAGGTTCATAGGTCAAGTAGATTTTTAAGAAGTCTTGGCACTGCAAGCACAATGATGATGGGCGGTAAAAGTGGTAATAGGTTATCAAATTTCCAAACAAAAATTATATGAGGTGGAAGATGGTGTGTATATATACTCTGTGTGTGTATGTCCATAGTCAGACGCCCCTCTCCGCCCACCCCCGCCCGAAAAATAATGAGACTCACCGCTCGTAAATACGCCGATCGTCCAGGTGGTAGGTCCGGGACCGCTCGATGGGGTATTGGGGGTCTTACCTCATAGTCGCGGCAAGACATCCCATTCGGATTCAATCGTCTGTGTCTCTAATCGCTGAGGGATCCATCCCTCGGCCTCAGACCGTCTCCCGTCGCATCTCCCACTATGGTTCCTGAGGGATGATGATGGGGGACGAGGGTGGGGGGATAACCTCTGATCTCCCACGAACACCTTTGCCTGGATTCAATCAGCACAGGGCGCTCATAAAGTCCAGCCGCTTTGCCTGAAATTCAAACTGATGAGACGTAAACAAAGTTCAAAAAAGTCTCTCTCTCTCTCTCTCTCTCTCTCTCTCTCTCTCTCTCTCTCCCCCTCTCTCCCCCTCTCTCTATAACTCTTTCTATCTATCTATCTATCTATCTATCTATCTATCTATCTATCTATCTATCTATCTATCTATCTATCTATCTATCTATCTATTTATCTATTTATCTATCTATCTATCTATCTATCTATCTATCTATCTATCTATCTATCTATCTATCTATCTATCTGTCTATCTATCTATCTATCTATCTATCTGTCTATCTATCTATCTATCTATCTATGTATCTATCTATCTATCTATCTATCTATCTATCTATCTATCTATCTATCTATCTATCTATCTATCTATCTATCTATCTATCTATCTATCTATCTACCTATCTATCTATCTATCTATCTATCTATCTATCTATCTATCTATCTATCTATCTATCTATCTATCTATCGATCTATCTATCTATCTATATATCTATCTATCTATCTATCTATTTATCTATCTATCTATCTATCTATTTATATCTATCTATCTAACTATCTATATATCTATCTATCTATCTGTCTAACTATCTATCTCACTTTCTCTCTCCCTCTCACAACCCCCCCCCCCCTCTCTCTCTCTCTCTCTCTCTCTCTCTCTCTCTCTCTCTCTCTCTCTCTCTCTCTCTCTCTCACTATCCATCACTACCCCCTCTCTCTCGTCTCCCATTTTAACACAGTTGAAGAGAAGAACATTTTCCATGTTGCACAAAAAAATTCCTCATTCTTTTAATGTAAGAAAATTGAACAAAATTCGATTGCGAGATTTGACAATTGATGCGAGGAATTTTTACTATGAAAAACGAAGGAAAATTCTTATTTCCTATCGTTTCTTATGGATAAATGGCAAGTGACTTATCAAGTTTTTTCGTGCAGTCATTTTTAAGTGTCAGGAAGGGATAAAAGAATGGGCATATTACGTGCCCTTGATCCCTAAGTCTATTCGCCTTTTCTATTGCACGCGTTCAAAAGAGTGACGAAAGAAGAATCCGCAGAAATCCTGGACCCACTTTTGATTGCAACGATCAATTGACAAATCCAGGAAGTCACGATTTATCCGTCATGGCCAAAGCTTCTAAATGAATTAGGACGCAACTGAATTTCCCTCAGTATACTTCTGTGACTTAATTTGAATGGTTGGGTAGTAGGAGGGGGTCGAGCAGAAAAAAATGAACATTGGTGGATCCAGAGGAGGGGCGAAGGGGGCTATCGGTCGCCCTCGGGCGACCATTCGGCCAAAAAAGGGGGAAATAGGGGGAAGGAAAGGGTAAAGATAGAAAAAATATAAGGAGGGTCACTTGGGTGCGAAAATCCCTAGTCTCCCCCCCATTTTCAAGGGCTGGATCCACCCATATCACAAAAATCTCATTCCGAAGCAGTAGGGTAGCGTAACTCTGATTTTGTTTTTAAAATTAATGGATAAGATCGAATTGAAGGAAGCATTGTAAACACTCAGGAATTTGACGTATATGTATGTAAAGATTGACAATTTTAAAAAGGAAACTATGCGAGTTCCTTCATGCGATCTAAACGATACGCCACTGTTTTGAGAGCCCTTCACTACATAGTGTGACACCGGTGTCACATGGTGTAAAAAGCTCTATATCAGACATTTTAATATACATTTTGACTTATTTCAAATTGTATCACCAGTGTCACATTATAAGAAAACATGAAAACAGGCTCAACCATTTTTCAAGAGACTATCAGCACTCATTATCATCCATTTAATAGTGGAAACCATGGCGGGGGGAAAATTTGCCCCCGTATCTAATTCAACCCCAACTTCATTAATTTTACGAAGCTTTTGGGATTTGCTTTTCGAAAAATCCAATCAAAGTAAAACTTTTTTTTTTTTTTTTTAAATTTTGATTTTTTTTCTTTTCCCGCCATTTTTCATGGTGTTATAGCACGTGTAAGAAACGGGCATAAAATAGAAAAATAAAAATTTTTACCAAAAGACTGTTCAATTATTTTTTTTTGCTATTTTTCCCATATATTTGACCACCTAGTGAATTGAAAACCATTTTTATTAGACAGCAAAAAATCTCATGCAGTGAAGGGTTAACGATTTCAATGAATCGCGTTGTAATCTATACTTCTTTCTGCGGTAAAAATTTCGAAAAGAGTTGACTCCTGAGCGGGAGAGAGAGATGAACTGTTTCTTTTTTGTTTTATATTTGTTTACTTTTTAGACATCCTACTGATTGTGAGACACGACCAGCATCATTCTGCCGCACGGTGACCCGGTGACGTGAATAGTTTTACACCCCACAAACATTCAAACGTATTTCAATTGTGGCTTGCTTCACCGCGCGCAGGAATCTTTTTGGCCTAATATCCCATTGATCGTTTGTCAAACGAAAGATATAATGCTTCAGCCACCACTCATTGAGAGTGAGAGAGAGAGAGGAAAGGAAGAAAAATGCAAGTAGATAGTGGTCACCTTATTGAGGGGACCCTTTTTTTCTTCCTCTGTTGCCTCCTCTCCTCCATCTAACTCCCTTCGATCAAAAAGAATCAATCGCAGAGACTCTATAATTTCGGCTTAAAGACATCGCACACTGGGGCGAGTTAATGAGAGAGTTTGGACATGACTAAAAGTGCAAATTAGAATGTTAAGAAGGGTGTTTCTTGTAGGAAATTTTGCAATAAAGTCAATTAAACATTTTTCAAACTCCTACGTTGCGTATTAACGAAGATATACGAATATTTAAAGTTGCGACTTTATGTCCGGCCTCTCCAATTGACGCGTACCACTGTGATGCGGAGCGGCGGTTTCATTCTCTTTCCAATATTCCGTTGTCGGTTCCCTCTCTTTGCAAGGATTTGTCATATGCGCGGAAAACCTGTCTATATGCGAGGATCACGATTTTGCTGTTGTCAAAATTTAATCGCTTTTAACATGTTTGATTTGTGCCAACTTGAGTGTGTGATTAAAATGGCAGATGCCTCCAAAAAAAGGTAAACAAACGAAATTCACGCATTCCTCGATTGCCCTGAGAGCATTGACAGCCAACGACAAACGACTGACAAAATCTCTACTTTGTTTTGACATTATAGTATGATGCGAAGATTTATAATACTTTTTTGTTACAGGCCAGTTGCCGACAAATCTATTGTATTTTTGATTTCTATCTTAAAATGGATTTTTCAGGTAAGTACGAGTATGAAAAGTTCCTACGGTCTTCAAAACTGTTTAACGTGTAATTAATTCAACACGTATCACGTGCTCAATCCATCGAATTCCTGATGATTGGATTCCAATTGATTATATTCGGAATGATTGGATCTTAAGGTAAAATTAAACCGCTACTTGCAGAAACTAAAGTAGTCAACAAAGCTAAAGTTCACAAATGGAACAAACACTATTTCAAAGCCAACTAGGGTGTTTTAAAAGTTTAAAAAAAATTATTTTAATGCGATGCCGCGCCTGATGTAGAACTCGTGGTAAAATGCTTTTTTTCGGAATCGTTCACCATGTTATCATATCACACTAAAGGAACCGAATATTGTTTTCAAAAGCTTCAAAATGCTAATTTGGGTGCGTCTGGTGCCGAACAATGATGTCAGATGACTTTGTGATAACGACTGCGAAATTTTTATTCCGAAATATTTCAATCGACCAAAAACACTATCGATTCTCTCCAGAATCATCGCAAAAGCTCAAAATCAAAGTTTCAATCGTTTTACAGGCGATGCAAACAAAAAAGTAACAGTGACTGCACTTCGGGAATTTCGATGGATTGAAATCTCTTCCAATGCGATCATATGAAAAAGAACTCTTCATCCGTCGGGGTTCAATTGAACTTCAAATTCATCGACTATTGTTTGCGTGGTTTTCAATGGGAAAACATCCACAATTGAGGCAGCCATGCCTCATTTCTTGCCAGATTTGATGAAAAAAATACAAAGTTCCTATTTGCGATTAAACGTAAAATCTTTCTTGCCAAATCTGAGGACATTTCCAGAAGAAAAACCTATAAAACCACAGGCTTGCTCTTCAGCTAAGAACCTCCCTTTGCTAACAATACCCAGATCTCAGAAAGAGCACACTCATTGTTTTAAGGGCCCTTCTTCCGTATAAAAGTCCTCCATTGACTGTTCCCGAGCCGCCACTGCGGCTAAATATAAACGAAAATAAACGTCTGCGTCACTGCTCTCCAGGTCTCAAAACAAAATACGTTAAAGACGGTTTAGTTATGACACGACGTTAATGTGCCTGGTGCGGGTTTTTTCCCCCCTCCGTGCGCGTCGATCAGAAATTGTACGAGCTCTAGTAATAATTCAGCCAAGCTGATTTGGTTGTAGGTGGTTCAGCGAAGTCACTTTAAAACGGTCTGTAACTTTTGGGTTTCGTAAGTTTTTGACGTCGTTCAAATCCGCAACTGATTCGAGGTAGAGTATTCACGAATAGCTCTAAGCGTATCTCTAGATCATGCGATTGAATTAAAACCCAATTCCGTAGTTACCGTTTGCATGTTTGATGAAATCATAAAAAAAAGAAGAAAAAAAACACGAGTACGCTGCATGACCATTTATTTTGAGATATTTCTCAATATGGTCTTTGGTTGAAGTATTTAAATGACTCTTTCTTAACCTGCATTGTTCAATCGACGAAATTCTGAAAAAAAAAAAAAAAAACTTTCCAATAAATTTGAACTACAAATAAAGTCTGGCGCAAAAACCTAGAGTCATCTTTGCGTCGGGACTAACAAATAACATCAACAAATAACTCAAAAGAATATTAAGTCGTATATTTAACCAAACAACGGGATATGCCGACTAATCTTTTATTATAACCATTCGAAATGAGTTTGATTCAATTTCAAGACTCACCCTTTCCAGTTTATTTCTTGACTGTGAAAACATTCAAATTTGAAATTTTTAGTCGCATATTTCCATGTCCAACCCCTCACATTAAATCTCTCCTCTGTGCGACGATTCTTGAGAAATCCGGGGTTCAATGTAATAGATATCTACAAAATATAACGAGCAAAATTGCAATTATCTCCTCGAGACTTTCCTCGAGTCAGTGGCATCGCTTTAAGTGTGGCAACGTTGACATTTTATCATTCAAACCCATGCAAAATATCGATTCGAAGGAGATCACTGTGCACTTTCAATAATTCAACCTTTTTCGTGCGTTTAAATCGACAGAATTCAGCGTTGTCATACTGCACGCAACGCCGACGGCGCGGCGCGCCACTGCCCTGATTACGGAAACAGTACATAACTATGCGTCTGTTTTCGGAGCTTCTCTAAATTCAAAAGTCATGCTTTAAACTTCCTTAATCTTTGCCTCCTATATCAACCAATCTCTGACCATTGTTTGTTGCGCCGCGATGCTCAATACATGCAATTCGCTCAACAAGCACTGGAGGTACGGAACATTGTGTAAATACTACTTAATCTGACCCAGCAGCGGCCGCTCATTGACCGTAGAAAATACCCTACGACCCACCCTCCCCCCTCCCCCCGTTCTCGCGGTATTCTCGCTCCGTCGCGTCACTTCGCGGCTCTTGAAATCACGTTTGATATACATACTCTTAGTCTCAGTCACAGATTCGACGTTAATCTCTTAACGAGTCGCGGTATCATCCCGGAGACCAAGAGCCCTAGAGGCGCCTTCGACTGCAGTTACAATGAAGATGGTTTCAAGCTAATGTAGAGGCTATTGCGTCAGAGCTAAGTCAACACCGCCGCTGCCGGATATCAGAAGGGGATATTAACTTTAAGTCTAAAAGCACGCATTTGACACTCGTACCCTCACCATAATGACTGAGTTGGTTATCAGAAAAAGGGTATACTGTAAAACATCTAGTTATTTGGTTCATTTTGTACGTACTATGTCTTTCAAAAGAAAGTACCCTGGTCGAAATGTTTACCCCTCCAAATATCGGTAAGTTTTGAGTAATTTTGTGTCTTTCAAGTATTCAAGGACTACGCAGAATGCCCATTGAAGAATACGTCTTGAAAAATTGTAAATTCTATTGAAAACAACGATGATATTTAACAACAAGCAGTGACAAGTTGTATGAAGTTAACAAGTTATGAAATTAAATGTCAGGACTTATGCGACTGCCTGTATCAGCAGGGACAAATATATCTGATAGAGTATATGCGCAGTGGTGAAGCGTGCAATTTGGCAACGTAGAATTTTGTCCAGTTCAACCCATACACAAGGTTGAATCCAAAACTTATCGCCAATTCCTCATTAGTTCGATATTTTTCATGGTTTTAATGGAGCTATAATGTTACGTTGTCAGATTGCACGCTTCACAACTGAATATGCAACACGCATAACTTTCAGAATACCCTCCAACGCATAATAGTGCGACGCGTATTGCATATCCTGATGGTTTATCATTTATTTTTTCGTTTTAAGGCTATCTTTAAGTGACCAAGCTGTTGGTCGAGCACTGAGCGAGTTTTTTTTTTTTTTTTTTTTTTTTTTTTTTTTTTTTTATAACTAGGCAAAGATTTGAGGTTTGGAACTTTCCAGGGGACATCGAACGCCGAAGTCAACAAAACCACTTCTACCCAATTATGAGCTTTGTTTACTATTGTCTCATCTCACCGTCATGAGTTACTCTTTTCGCCTCAACTCGAACGGGTACAAATTTTGAGGTTCATTTTTGCGTGGGACAAGTCACGAGACACGTAATTGTGCCTCACTCTCGATCCTTAATTTTTTTTAAACAATTAAATGTGTTCAATTCAACGGAGGGAGAGAAAAAGGAAACTTCAAAACTCCATCATAGATTAACCTCTGACTCATACCTCATATTCAACGATCAGCAAAGCTCATGACTTTCTATTCTTGCGATCGCATGATCCATGCATTTGTTTTTTGTTTTTTGTTTTTTTTTTCTTACCATACCGTCTACATTTTTATTTTTCGTTCGAAGTATGATTTTTGATTGGCTAACCAGATTACGTCAGCTATAAAGGGGATACGGATCTGCAGCCGGTCGCTGTACGAAAAAGCGTTTGGGGGAGAAGGGGGGGGGCAGGAATTCCGGCGTTGAGGATTCCGTGAAGGTTTTCGACGCTGCGCCCAAAAATCTCCACGAAAGGAGGCAAAGTTTGCGCCGACACGGAACGTGAGAGAGATAAGAAGCGGACGACATGAAAAGCGGGGGTGGTGGTGAAAGGCAAAGGTATGGGGCTCCAGCAGTGTTGCCAAATTGATTTAACGAATGCTCAATCCGCTTTGACAATTTCTCGGCTGAAATCCCCCAAATAATATTGAAGGAATTGTTCAAAATCTTAAAAATCGTCGTTATACCAGACTTAAGCATAGGGTGTCCTTTTTGTAAATTTTCTATTGCTACTTATAGAGTTGGCAAATCCGCCATACCACCTCTCGTCCTCTGTCGAACTTAACCTTCGAATTCTTTCAGCCGGTCGACTCGCCTTTCAAGGGGCTCGTGCAATCTGGCAACCGTGCATTTTTGTTATTTAAACGTATGCAAAAAGATCGATACTAGGTGAGGCGCTACGCCTCACCAAGTAATCGATTATTTTACACAGTTTTAAATGGAGGGAATCTATTGTTGCCACATTGCACAAGCCGCCACTGGTATAAAGCGTCATATGTCGGTGCTCCCTGACAAAATTTCCTTTAAGGGATTCTATAGCTTCGTTGAGCGGATTGTAATACCCCAGCTATGACTTTGATGTCTTTAATATTTGCGAAAATTAGGGGCTTGAAGGGGTCTCTCCAGACTCTCCACCAGCAAATTTAAAAGCGCAAATGGACTGCTCGAGCCAATGGACTAGCTTCTTTGTCGTCGATACATCGGACTCGACTTATCAACTTCAATACAGCTCATTGGCTCAATCAGTTTATTCGCGCTTTTAAATTCGCAGGCGGAGAGAGACCCCTTAAAATGAGAGTAAAACGCCTCCACCGTATCGCGGTCGTCTGTATTTTGTTCTGGCACCTGGCAACACCGTTTCAGCACCTCATACACTGCACAATATTACAGACACACAAAGTCAACTTGTCATTACAGTTGTGTGGGAGGGAGGGGAAGGGAGAGACGTGGAGGGGGCAATCGAGGGGACAAAGCCGTACAATGTCGCGAGTCGCGGACTTGCTCTCGTTTGCTCGCGCGCGCACCTCTGCACCGCCGTCCCGTCCTCCGCGTTCCGTACGTCCCTGTCCCGTGCACGCACTTAGCATTTTATGATAACACGTGAATGAACCCTTAATTAATACGTCAACATTTTCACGGTGCAACCACGACGCGCGACGCGGCTCAGCCCCGCGCGCGCGTCTTATTAATCGCTCGCCTCGCCTCTAACCCTTCCACCCTCCCTCCCTCCCTCCCTTCACCCTACCCCCCTCACCCACTCATACTGCCCCTTTATCCATCCACCCCGTGTGAAAAGTTATATTATGTTTTATTATATGTACTATACATTGTACACAATCGAGAGTGAGACTTGCATGTGCTTAAGACCCCTGTAAAGTGGAAAAACCTCTTCGTTGACGTATTCTGGAACTCCCATCAGCGAGGTATATAGGTCATCATGATGACGCACTGTGATATATACGTGATATGCGTGACGTTACTCTCTGGTGTTGTTGATGTCGCCCTATGGCGTAACTAAGAGGGGGATTAGAGGATGTTTGAGTCTTAAATTCCCCTCTCAGCACCTCAGGGAGGAAAACGGAGGAAAGCGGAAAAGAGAAAATGGAGGGGGTGGAGAAAGGCTTAAGGAGGATAGTTTAGAATATGGGAGAAGTGAGAAAAAAGAAGGGCAATGGGAACATTTTATGAACTATTTTTTTATTTTTTTTTTTGGGTGAGAGGAGTGTAAAGACTTTTGGGTTTTTTGGATCGAGAGGAACAGGTAATTAATTTTCAAAATGTACTTTAGCAACTCTAAAAGTTCTGTCAGTCAAGAATGATAGCAACAGCACGTAGCTCAGGAGATTGGGTTGATCTCGATTACAGTCACTAAGGTTGGCTACGTATCTCAAATTCTTGATTGTCAAACCTTTTGGATTTAATAGTTTAGTTGGGAACACAAAAGATTCAGACGACTCCTCAAATTTTGGCTTAGCATCTATACAATACTTAAATTCATTGTGATAAGTATTAATTGTGGGTGCGGGTTATAACCTACCTCCAGGAATAGTCTGACACTGACATTCTTTTCATCCCCGACTGTAAGTCAAGAATCTAGATTGATGATTTAACAAATCGGATTGATTATTTACTTTTTTGGATTGTCGATTTCACAAATCGGATTGTAAAATCAAAAAATTGTTAGTTAAATCAACAAATGAGTTTGTTCTCACCATTTTTAACAATATAATGTTAAATTACCTACATTTTTTTCTCAGTGATATATCATCATAACGAGCATGATCTTCGAGAACATCATATAAGAACATAATAACATTTGCGTTGAATTTTTAGAACAGAATGGTCGGTTAAGTCACCCTCTGGCTTTGGACTTGGAAGAGTCAGGGCTGCGTTTAGCGTTTATACTTTCTTGGTGGATTTTAGCCATCAGAGGGGTGAAGCCACTTCCCCTTCACTGAAGCGTCCAATTCCAGCAAACAGTGGTTTCACACAATTTAAAGTCGTGACAAATAATTGATTTTTCCGGAAGTATAATTATTAGTGACACAAGACGCATTGACTTCCGCCTTCAAAAAATGTGCTGATATTTTGATAGCCAGTGATTTTATCGACTGAGGAAATATTATACCTACAGCTGCGAGTATGTTTTCGTGCACTACAGTCATAAACTAAGCTGAATTGAACTGAGTAGTGTTTAGGTCGCAATCCGCGGAATTATCAGTGAATTGAAAAATGTCAATAAATAAACCTTAAGCGGCAGCAGTTCCGGAACTGATGAGAACGCCGTAATCGTTGAACGTTGTTTATGCATATGCGCGGTTTTTACAATGTAACTATACCTGAGTAAGAGCCCAGAATACATATGAATAGAGACACCACACCCCATAGCAAAAACAGCGTAAATATTATAAGGTGTGGTATTAATGGCATTTTTCTTTAACACAGCACTGCTGACCTCTGTTGACTCAACTGTCAACCCTTTGTTGACTTGTGAACATGAGACATTTCATATTCAAGACATGCAAAGGTCTCCACTATTCCCTTCTGGCCGCCCAGTCATTCTCCACGCGATATTTGAATTAGGTTGGATTAAATTAATCATTCCTCCTCTCGATTGTTTAGTCATTATTTATTTATGCTCCAGCGATTGATCCTGATCTGATATGAAAAGATTATCAGAATAGAAATGCCCACCTCATTAAAACTTCAGCTTAACTGCTACTTTTTTCTACGACAAAGAATTAATCAACCCAAAGGTGGGAATGAACATAGAACTATAATGACGAATAAATCAACTGTATAATCAGAGATGCCGATTTACGTATATAGTTAATAACATTTTTCAATTCACCAATGATTCCACCGTTAGAGAAAAGATTACACAGTTCAGTTCAGTTTATGACTGTAATGCATGAAAATACTCGTATAAGTATAATTTTTTCTAAACTGGTGGAGTCGTCGATGGCTTTAAAAAACTCGTGGATATTTTAATAATTAAACGGTGATTGTACCGATTGAGAAAAGATTACAGGTCAGAGTATTTTCATGCAGTACGCAGTCACACACTAAAATAAACTGTGTAATCTTTTCTTAGCCGGTGGAATCATTGGCATCTAAATAGAAAAATACGATCAATTATACGCAAAACGGCAGCTCTGGTAATGACGAATAAATCAACTATGAATAATAATAGTCAGATCGGACTTTTTTCCCCTTGCCGTTAGGGTTAGTGCACCTTTGAATCTCAGAAGCGGTGTACTTACCAGTAATTCTATTATAAAAAGTTATATAGGGAAGGGGAGTGAGTATGATAGTAAAGCTACGTTATTAGTGACGGCGATGTTTACTCTCGTAAAATCACGCGTCCGTAAAGTCTACGGCGTAAACTAAAGCCTTTTGCTTATATTTTAATTAAATCTACGATAAAAGTTTGAAGTATCCGTATATTTTTCCAACGTCATAATAAAAATGCGTACAGTCCTTTTTCGTCTGCGTGCTTTTTTTTACTTCGCTGTCATTCGTATATGAAGGTTTCAGGACGTCTGCAAAAAAAAGTATATATATTTTTTGCAGACGTCCTGAAACCTTTTTATACGAGTGACTGTGAAGTAAAAAAAGCAAGCGTACTTGAAATTCCTTTATTGCTGCACTGGAAAAAAAAGATTACCAGAAGCAAGACGATATGTGAACCAATTGTAAAGGATAGTGCAATTACCATAAATCTATTGTTTGTACCAAAGCTCTTGAAAATTTTGAGGAAATTCTAGCTCTATACATATATATAACCATATTCTGGTATTAACACCAGCATTTTTTGGTCAAAGTACTAGCCTTTCTTTGGTTCACATATTATTGTTGTGCTCCTGGTAATATTACTAGTATTCAGGAGTTATTTTTTTCAGTGTAGCATTAATAAAGGAAAAAAAGGATAGCAAAATGTATGATGATTCTCTGCAATTTATTTTTTGATTCTTTAGAGGGATAGCAGTGGCGAAGCGTGAAATTTGGCATCAATGTATGTTTTCCATTTAAATTAACCAAAAAAGTCGAACGCTCTGGTCATCAGCGATGACCAGGCATTTCGACCTTTCTAATGTGTTTAAATGGGAGAAAAGGAACGTTGCCAAATCGCACGCCTCGCTACTAAGGGCTAGGTAAAGGATAAATCGTATCACTGACTGATGGATGAAGATTTCTCACTATTACTCTCCTCTTCACATTTCACTTGCAGGTGAACTTCAAGTTTAAAAAAATGGTTCGAGATCCAGAGCTTAAATGTTTACCCTTAAATGCCCCAACTGCCTATCCTCTGCTTGAACAACTATCTGTCACGTGGCGGTGCTAAATGCACGCGACTGAAGCAAAGGCGAATTTTATTGCGTCAAAGATGATATCGTGCATTAAAAAAAAAAAAAAAAAAAAAAAAAAAAAAAAAAAAAAAAAAAAAAAAAAAAAAAAAAAAAAAAAAGATATATAAATATCTTCGTTGGCTCGTCGTATGACAATACGTAGCAGTGTCCCCTCTATATAAACCGCAATAAAATTCCGGCTGGGTTGGATGAATTGCCTGCTGACGTAAACATATTAAACCATATACATATATATGTTAAACTATAAAACAAACACACGGGGGATATTTATGGTCGGACCGACCGCGCGACCCGACGATATCATTTGAAACACCTTCTCGCACTGCACACAGATTATTGTCGATAAATATTTACTTTGGAGTTGTATAGCTGTTGTATGGTGGCACTGGGCCTCTGTTGTGTGTTGTGTTGTTGTGTGATACCACTACGACCGTCCTGAAAAACCGCGGTATTTGCTCCCTGTCGTTTTGTTGGTAAACGTCGGTCGCTGTCTTATCCGGTTTGTTCATATGCGCTTTTGAAAACCGAGACGTCTAGGCCGGAGGCCGAGGTTTTCGCTGCGTCTGGAGCTTGTGTCGCAAAGGGTCGCTCTTTGAGGGGCGAAGGGGGGAGGGGTGTAAAGGGGGTTGATGTTGATGATGAAGAGAACAGAGGGAAAAAGGAAAGGTGCCATAGAGAGTGCAAATGAATGCACTGTGGTGACTGGCTGGTGACTTCTCTCTTTCTTTTCTCTTGAGTGGAATGAGAAGGCGAAGAGTAAGGCCCGGAGAGCCTTGCGTGAAGGGAGGTCACCCTTTTCTCGCAAAGCCGCGGGAGCGGGGATCTTCATTTCCTCCTCCAAACAGAAAATACATCGCTCAGGCATCGCATCTCATCGCACACCAAAGAAGAAGAAAGAGACTCGCAGACTCGCGCGCGCAGAGGCATACCTTTGTGAGTGACTCCAGCGCACACTGGTCCAAAAAATGAATTTTTCCAGACATGAATAGTTTTCGTTTTTTGTTTCAGAAACGTTTTAAAATCGTTATTTTCTGTCAAAAAAACCACGTTATCTTACTCATTTTAAGCTGTAAAATCTTTAAGTATAAGCTCAGTTTTTAGTTATCTTGCCATTAATTGCACATAATCTTCATTTTTGTCCATGAAAAAAATGTCCGGGAAATTCTGTACTTCGTCCCATAGTACGGCGGGCTGGAGGGCGGGCGTCTGGCTTCGGGAATGGGAGAGGAAGAAGTAAATGGTGGGTGGGACGGGGTTGGGGGTTGGGTTGGGGGGGGCTCTGAGTGTTTCTTACGGTTTCGCGCTCTCTTTGTTATACTTTCACTTTCAGGGATCCCCCCTTTTTGGAGTCTCGTAATTTCGTTTGATTTGTAGAATTCATTTCCTCCCATTGGAATTGTTTAATTGATATATTTTTGGCTTTGATCAAAAACGCACTCTGCTCTCCTCTCGCGTGAAAGGGCGGAAGGGTTGAATTAATTGAATTAAACACCCTTAAATGTAAACACATTAACGGCGGCTGCCAAGAAGGTGACAACTTACAAAATTCCGCCTTGTATAAATTAATTATGAATTGAAGTGGTCTACGCAAGAGTGCATGGTGGGATTGGTGGGTTCATAAAACACCAAGCACGATCTTCCGAAGAAATCTATATTGCAACAGGATACTGTATTTCTAGTAAAGATCATACCTGAATTTTTAAGGATCCCCCTTCCGGAGTCCATCTCATAAGAGAGGAATGCCATTGGAGGGGAAACCTGGAAATTATGATGATGATGTGTGCTCATTTCTGATTTTCAGCGTTATGGTGGCAATAGGTTTTTCTCGGAAGAGTACACCCCTTGTTTGATGGATCCGTTTTCCTTTGACCCACCTTAATGCGCGCAGAAAAATTCATTTTATTTGTCATGAAAGACTTTAGAAGGGGGGGCTTCAGGTAGGCATGATGGGAGCTCAATTCCCACCCTCCTTAATAATTCGAGAGAATGACTTTGATTTCTTTTTACTAGTAATTTTATTTTCAAATTCACATTTTTCTGTTAGGTTTTTGATGAAGTGATATACATGTATGACCCATCAATCTCTTTCGTTATATCCTCCAAAATATATAATTTGGATTCCCCGAAGATAAATAGCTTGTAAATATTTAACTTTAAATCAGGTAAAGTTGTGATTCTCATCTTAAATTTCCCCTTATAACGGGATTTCACTGGTTCCAGATTTCACTGGCCAATCAGAGGCCGTCAAATTGACATGGTCGAGGAACCCTATGTATTTCAATAATTTTTGTCATATTCTTCTATCATCTTGTTGGAACTCTTGTTTACTCTTTGCAAGAGCCTAACTCATCAGTTACCATACGTGGATCCAGCACTATGACAACTGCGCCTTCTTCCCATTTAAATGTTTGATAAACAATCGATTCTTAAAGGGGATATTTCCCCGTGACTAATCGATTTTTTCTCATGCAATGGGAAGAATACACTGTTGCTAGATTGCTGGATCCGCCAATGTCAGTTACAGTGAATGGGTTAAGGAGGATCCGACGTTTTTGATTTTCAATAAAAATCAAACTCTTTCCCACTGGAAATGTGAAATAAAATCATCATAGGAATGCAAACGGCGGAATTTCCCCTGAACGCGATTTTTCGTCACACACGTTCTTTCATCCTGAACCTGCATCCTGATCAAAGTCCTTTCTCCTGAATTGTTTCTGCTTTTGATGAGATGCAGATAGACTGAGACCACCGGACTTTGCGGAAGGAATCTCTCTATACGTGTCCGGGATTAGCAATTAGATGTAGATTTTAATTGAGACGATCGAAAACAAAGTATGGGGGGGAGAAATTAAAAAAAAGAAAAATAAAAATGCACAAAGGTTTCTGCGTTACGGATATTTGAACAGTTCCAGTGTGTGTCCGATTGCACAGGTTTTTTCTGTTCGTCGAATCGTGGGATGAGAACAGATGGTTCGAGGAAAGGGTCAACGCTTATTCGTGTACAGACACTTGCGGATTCAGGAATGTATTCTTCTCTCTCTTTTCCTCATTAGAATGCGTGTGTTAGAAAATGACAGATCAGAGAGACAGTCACGTGATTTTCACCCCTTTTCTTTATCCTTTTCTAACACATGCGTTCTAATGGGAAACGAGAGAGGAGAACAATTTATTGGATCCACTTGTGTATATACAGGGGACAACAGACAAGGGAGGAAAATGGACAAGGGACACTGCCCCGCCACACTGTCTCACTCTACGTCTGGTCTGTCGCATCAGAAAAGCGGGCAAACTGCAGAGCCATATAACTATTTAATTAAACTCTCTCTCTCTCTCTCTCTCTCTCTCTCTCTCTCTCTCTCTCTCTCTTCTCTCTCTCTCTCTCTCTCTCTCTCTCTCTCTCTCTCTCTCTCTCTCTCTCTCTCTCTCTCTCTCTCTCTCTCTCTCTCTCTCTCTCTCTCTCTCTCTCTCTCTCTCTCTCTCTCTCTCTCTCTCTTTTCCAAGTTCCAATTGGAGATGCTTTATTCAATTTTAATTACAGAGCCGACAATCCCATTTCGCCAGCTTCCGCAACCCCCGGCCTTGTGTCAGCAGCACAAACGCCACAAACGCCTGTTCCTGGAAATCTTCCTGCGCGATCAAGCTGTAAAATTTCAAGGGCAGAAAAAAAAGGACAGCCCTCAAGCGCACCAAATCCCTACAGGTATGTTCCTCTGTACGGAGGCCTCTATAGACGAACAAATTGGTTCCTCGAAGAGAACATTAGGTGCATCGGCGGATGCAGGAATTTGTCTGTCTCTCTCTCTCTCTTCCTATTTGAACATGTATGTTAGAAAAGGAAAGCAAAAGGGGTCATCACTTGATTTTAACCTCTATCCCCCTCCTTTTCCAACGCACGTGTTCAAATGGGAAGAAGAGAGACGGACAAATTCCTGTATCCGTTGATGGAAATTTACTGTTACTGCGCACCAGTATGGTGGTCCCATGGAGGGGGCTTTAGGGGTTCAAGCTCCCCCAATTTTGGAGTACTCTACACAGAAAAAAAAGCACGTGCTCCAGACACGATCTATATACACACCAGTACGGAACGTGCTCAGAGCACAAACTTTTCAGGTTCTGGACACGACGGGATGCGTTTCAGACGCAAACTCAACCTAAATGGATTGCGCTCAGATCTCGTTCCCGTACTGGTGTGTACGTTCGTGTCTAGAACACGGAAAGTTCGTGTCTGGAGCACGACCATTTTTTTCTGTGTAGGATATCTTGGTGGGAAATGAGTTTAAGTGGTGGTGGTGGTGGTGATCGATAATGATCCGATGACATTAATAATCGTCCCAGATTTACGGGCCACAAACCTTAGACGGTGAATGGTGAGCACCGTCACCTATAGATGCCCTCTTGGGTCAGACACAATCAAACTAGAGGATCGCCAAACAAGCAATCGATGAGCTGAAATCAACCACAAACGGCAAAAGAGCCAACCGTTGCAAGTTCGGTTCATGTTCTGTTCGTCAAACGACTCCTCAAACAGCAAACTTATTCGACGATGGATGGTGTGCTCACCATTCATCTGTTCACCGATTTCAGTCAACATAACCAATTAAACCCGTTTTTGAAATGTTTTGGTCAAGCTTTGGTCTGAATTTGAAAGTGCGTCAGGTTGGCAATCCTGCAGTTTGATCAAATCCGGTTGAGCGTGTGTGAAGCGCTTTTGAAGATCGCTTTCAAAATGCGGATTTGTAGAGTAGTCCTACCGAAACTGTGTGACAGCCAAAATTATGATAACCACAATCGGAATGTGTGTGTTTTAATTTCTTGTTTAAAGTAAAAACGCACATCACCTCCATTTTTCCCCTGAGAACAATTCAACACAAAAGATTATAGGGATTGGAATACACCGAAGAGAAATCAGATCCATGCGAAGCAATCAATATAAGCTCCGTCACCCGTATATAAGAAGGAGCCAGAAGACTATAGGTTTTCAAACCTTGTCAAGGTATTAGGTTTGTTCCACATGTGTAAATTGCCTGTCTCAAAGAATCTTTTTTTTCCTTATTTTGAGTTCGGTTTGTTTAATCCGTTTAGATTTAAACCGAGCGTATTAAGGTGAACGAGACGAAAGATCTGTGAAAGGAGGGGATGGACGGTGGTTAAAAGCTATAAGACGCTGGTGAATGTTTGTGGGTTGTGGGTGTTTGTGATGTCGTAGTTTTTAAATGAATGAACTCACAAATCATGGGGTGGATTAACTTACGTGACGGAGGTCGCTCGTGTAACCCCTCTTTACCCTCCACCCTTTACCAATGACTTGGGAGTTATTCGACGGAAACTACAAATCTAGGATGTTAAGGAGCTATCCAATAGATCGCAGCAAGTTTTCCAAATTCTTCGAATAGTTCTATTCATCAAAGGAATTGATTTTCGTTGTTTTTCGCCATCTTCAGTTTAATTTTCCTGTAGGGCGATTACAGGAAAAAACTTGTCTAGGTTTCTATCCGATGGATTTGCACTACTATAGCTTGTCCCAGAAAAGATTGGATCTGACACTTCTATATGGTTTTCATGAAAACATCAGCTTCTTACTGTTCCTAACCAATCAGGTTGCCTTATATGAGGATGGAAGCTGATATTTCCATTCAAACCTATACAGTTGTCAAGTCAAATCATTCTTGGGACAGCCTATTGTAGCGTTAGGTAAAAGTCGTTTTTTTGGCAACTTAAATTGAATATTAAGAAAAAATTCAAAATCCAAGAACGTCAGCGCACTTGCGCAAATTTTTTTATGGACTTTTTAAGCACAAAACGGGTAAAATTGGTTGAGAATTAAAGCTGGAATTCATGGCCATAAGCTTAGTGAGTGCTGGCTTTATCTTTGTTTTTCGGCTTGAAACTTTCTTTCAGTATCCTTTTAGTTTCTTCCTGAAGTATTCTCGCAGGCGCTGACGTTCCTCCATTGAGTATTTAATACTTATCGCTTAAATTCGTCAATTTTAACCCAAAAATGTTGAAATTTGAGCAGCGCGACGCGACGTGGTGTTAGATATGGATCATCCATTGACATGGATAACCTGTCTCCGAGCCCCTTGGATCCGCCACTGCATTATATATTACATATTGTCGTATATTTGCAACGAACAAAATTATGAAAACTATATAGGAGTGCCATTTATATAATGCGTTCTATTTGCAAAATGTAGACTGCGCTTTAGAGTGACGCTTATATACGTAATGCGGTTTGAATCTTTTTCCATAGGACCATAAACCATCCAATATTTTTCGGATTCGGATAGAAAGTTCCCCCAAAATTTAGATAAGCACTTGATGCATGTAGCTGGAATACAACATCCTGTACCAGTGTTGTCAAATTTGGCGGAAAATAAAAAAATATTACATTGAGTGAATGGGAAAATGCATATATAATTATACCAATAACGGCAGCCCTGCCTGAAATAAAGGTTCGCCTAAAACATTGAAATCTTTTTTGAAATGGCAACTGTCAATGATGTTCATTGTTCAAGTTCCACGAGCATAATGTTCTTTTGCGCCCGTCCCTCATGTTTTTGTCAAGTTAACGTGTTTAACTTTCCTCCGCGGAAGGCGGAAAATTGAACACAAACTAGATTAAACTCAAACTCAAGCTTGAAACAGCTCAGCGCTTTGTGTCAAAGAATTTTCGTTCAAAAAGGCCGAAACAATTCCACGTTTCAGTTGAGCAGTTCAATTAGGACCTGCAGGAACTCCAATAAACTATCATTAAAGAGTTAAATAATTAATCAAAACGCTCGATATCTCTGAGCTGAGCATTTCCTGTTCGTATTGTCCCGCATTATCGACGGAGATGTTCAAAGTTTTGAACAATTACACTTGATCAGTTCTAAACTGTGCAACTGGATGGGAATAGGAAAAAAGTGTTGCCAGATCTATATACGGCTTCAAAGACCGGATACTTCCTCCATTTTGAATCAAATCAAAATGTATGGGCTCCATCGTGAATTCTGCAACACTGAAATGTTCGTCCAGATTCTATCCGCTGAACGATTCAGGGACAGTGTTGTCAAAGGCTTAAATATATTCAAATCCCCCTCCCCCATTCATTTTTAAATGTAAATTGGATATCCAGACGGATTATAATCACACCTGAAGTTCAGAGAGGAAAATACGTCCAAATATAACAATTTAAAAATAATAATTAAATAAATAATGAATAATAAATAATTTAACAACAAAGAGGAGACACCAATACGTTCGAAAAACATCGATCTATCCAAAGTGGTCGCTCTTCCATTCGTGCCATTGCTCTCAGAAAATGTGTCAGGTATTTTAAATAAAATTGGGTTTTACTGTGGTCCATAAAAAATACAATAATTTGGATTTTTTTGGACCCCATTACAATCAAAAAGAAATATTTGTCAATTGTCATGTGCAGTCTATCTTATTGCCACAGTTGTAGTGTAGGTTACATAGGTCAAACGATGCAAAAATTGTTTATGCATTTGAATGGTCATAAGTATACAAGAAGAACAAAGTTACCGCCCTCCTATCAGCGACAGAACGATAATCACATGACCACTATTTCGATTTTGAGAATGTAAAAGTGTTGGATCATAAAGGAGATTCATGCGAAATCTTATATTATATTTGTAAGAATAAAGCTAAGTTCCGGGAGAACCGTTGCACCGTTCGGGGGGGGCCTGGTACCGTTCGATCGGGATCGGCTCCAATGCTTCGGGAAAATTATAAGTTTTTCCTTACGGGCCCCGCGTCCCTTTTTAAAATGCTAAAAATTTTTCTCTCAAAAAGTTGTGCGAGTGCGAAAAGGATGCGAATCAGTTCGTTTTGCAAGGGTGAGAGAGAGAAGCGAGATTTTGTAGTCCTTTTTTAAATGCATACGTGCGGAAGAGCATACGATTTTGTACGCGTGTGAGCGAGAAACGTGATGCTCTGACAATTTTTTTTTTTAATTCGATCGCACGATTTGACGTTACCATGGCGATTTTCATCATATGTTTTACTCGCGGGAGGAACCGTTGGGGGTAAACGCATTTTAATAGCGACTTAATGATATCGATGTATAGCTTCGATTTTTTATCCATGTATTTTCGTAGATATACTCAATAGGACAGTCACAGTGCTGCTAGCTGTGTCGAGAAATATACAGTCACTTCAGACTTAACAAAAAATTTGTATCTTTTATTTTAAATATACGACAGCGCTGTACAGTCTTCGATTGATGATGGCTTGACGCGGTTGCTGTATCGCTTCGTGATGTATAGAGCTTCGATATTTATCATATGTTTCATACGCAAATTTACAGAATAGTACAATCAACGAGTGATGACTTGATGAGATCGGTGCATTGATTCGATACCTCGAATATAACCCTGCAAATTTGAGCTAGGTTTCGTGAATTTATAAAGAAACTAAATGATTGGGGACAGTATGGTTAATATTGATAAGTTGAGACGGTGGTTATTTTTTTCTTATTAATAATAAACTGTCAAATATTACTGAGTTAAGTAAATAATTGGCTTCCTGTTGTAAATGCGTTGTTACTTTAAATGTGCAAGCGATTCATCCAAGAATACTCCTTACTAACGAACCATGAATATGGTTGCAGATTTTTTCATTTTTAAGTTGGCAATTTGAGTTGTTTTCGTTTCAGTTCGCGTTTTGGCAAGGTTATAATGTTTTTAAGGTCTGTTTTTTCCGATTTAAAAAAAAAAAAAAAAAGAAAACAAAGTTTCGATAGATCTCTTGAGCCTTGAGTATGTATTTTTTTTTGGTTCATTTGATTATATATACCTGTTATTTTTTTGTCTGTGCAGTAATATTAGTGGGCCAGTACGACGTTTTTTCGAAATAGACGGTTCTTTTAGTGATGACTTGGTGATGACGTCATCCGGTGATGAGCGTTCCAAACGAAGACAAACTGTCTTTCTTGCTCTCACGTAACCCCCAGTTGTACTGCTATACTATAATTTTAAAAAAAAACTGTATTTAGAGACATCTTTTGTGAAATATTTTTGGCAGAAATGCATTCCTCAATGTTAATGCGATTTTGCTATTAACATGCCGTAATACGAGGCCCTGGATACGAATCAGGACACTAGAAAGCAGTGGCGGCTCGCCAGGTGAGGCAAGTGAGGCAACAGGGATCCATCACCTCACATTTTTTGAAGTTTGAGAAAAAAAAAAAAAAAAAAAACATACAAAGTTTAAAAATTATTATTCCATCGTCCTTTCTTTCAATAGTCCAAAAAGTATGAATGGAACATAAAATTATCAAAAAAGTTTATCTGAAGAGGATTTCAAAAAAAATCCTGTACACCTCTCATTTTCGTCGCCTCACCTCCACGAGCCGCCAGTTCTATAGAAAGAGGCGCGGGTATACACGGGATTGGAAGTCGCACGGGAGAGTGGGTGAGATAGAGTTTGAAACGCTATGCGAGTTTTGTCACAACCGATTGCGACCGATGAGTGCATTTATTGATGTAATTTTTGCCTAACCGTTTACTTCACACTAAAACTCTATGGTGAACTTGAGATGCCCTTAGATACTGAAACTGGGTCCAATAGACCCGTCGCGTCGCACGCTAAAATCGGCTGCCAGCAGTTGTTCACTGGTCATACTAACTTGAGCTTCGTGAAGTGGTCTGGAACAACTCTAAAAAGTAGGAATTTCATCATTGGGGGGGGGGGAGGCGGCCATTTAAAAGCGCCAATTCCCAAAAAAGATAAGCCAAAAGCTCTTAAACGTACACCAAATGCGACAAAAAAAAGTAGCCAAAAAACGGCAATTTGCTGCGAAATCGATAGTCGAAAAGCGCTGAAAGAATGACCCCAAATAATAGGGGAGTATAATGTGTATATGACCCCAAGTGCAATAAGTTTAAAAAAATTAAAATCTTAGATGAGGTTTGCTTGAATTTTCGAGCCAACCTATTTCAAAAAATTATTGTCGTTAATAAAGGGCTGTTTGAAAAAGGCATACTTTTCCCGCGCTAAGTTTCTCTTCCACTCTTCCATAGATTTTTGATTTACTGAAACGCAATGTCTTATACTCTTACATGTCAGTTCAACGAAAGGTTATTGTAGGTGTGCGATCTCGGTCATGCGTATTTGTTAGCTTATCCCGAACTTCTCATTTTATTGTGAATGCATCAGGTTTCTCACTCTCGCGCTGTCTCTCTCTCTCCTTTCCTTCTTTTCTCTGTACAGTTCTAAATCGTGTAATCCACATGCGCTAATATGACGCATTCTAATGCGCCATTCTAGAGGTTTCGGCGTCTCCATGAGCGTCAAAAAAAATTGGAGGTTTTGGATCGGGCCCTCTTGAGAACGACTACCCCTAAAATGTTTAAGTTTTATGTAAGGGGGTGGCGGCGGGGGTTATGCTATTTATGCCCTTCCAAATGATGACTCCTGTTTTCTAAACCTTTAGTGTAGATGAGAAAATACCACTGTAGTGTAGTATTTCAGGAATAATAGAGTAAGTTTTTAGATTTCGTTCTTCGGAGCAAGATTAGATGGGCGAATAGCAAACGGAGTTAGGGAGTGGATGATATCGAGTCAAAGTCTAGCTTGAATAAACAAAAATCACGCGAAACGGAATGATGCTTGGCCGCGAAGCGGCCACCGGCCACTAGTTATTCTTATAATTAGGAACAGAGATGGGGTATGCCATTTCCACGCGGATGTAAAACAACTGACTGTTGCATTTCACCAATTTTTCCCGGCGCACGTTGATAAACACCTGACGGGTTGCCTCTCTCTTTCATGTCTCTCTGTTATCGGTTCCTAACCTCGGTGTGTAGCCTACATTGCCTGTCTTCCCTCCGCAAAGTGATTTGGGTTAGACTCACATTTTTTGTTTTTTGATTTTTTATATATGTTTTATATATCCGATTGATGATGATTCTGTTATTGATCGAAACGTTTCGGGGTTTTATTTCCCTTTTTGGCTAAGCTCTCATTTTTGTCTTGTTATTATACTAAACTCGATCAGTGGCGGTTCGTGCAATGTGGCAATATCGTATTATCTCCATTTAAAATTATGTAAAACAATCGATCTTCAGGAGGTGCAATTGCATCCCTAAGATATTGATGAACCATTGAACTCGGTATCTAACTCATATCGTTTAATAGCTTTTTTGCAATTTTCCTAATGGTATATTATTTCTAGTGTGATAATTTTATTTGTATCGTTTTAGATTAAAGATGTATCAACTTTGCCACGTCTAAGTAAAGTCAACAACAAAATAGTCGTTGAATCAAGCAATGGCTTATAGCAAGGGAAATTCAGCTCTTAAGGGTCGTTTCATTCGCTCGTCCTACGTTTTCAGAGGGATTGAAATCGTCGATAAAGCGCGGAAAGTTGCATTCTCGATTGCCGAAAAGCTATACTAGCGCGCATAATGGGAATCTGGCAAAATACGAGTATATGGGGCCGGTATGGTTTGCGGCACAAAGCTATACAGCGCAACTTCTTGTTTACAATTTGTCAGGGTGGAGTCTAGTTGGTGGGGGAGGAGGTTAATTCAGTCGACTCGCTGCCCTTACAATAGACCCGCCACACAGTGCACGCGCTGCTGTTGGAATTTGAATCATAATTGGAGGCCAAGAAAATAAAATTTGGGGGTGACCATCATACCAGTGGTATCTATTATAGTGCAATGTGGAAACAATTTTTATTTTTCTCAATTTGAATTTATGTACAAAAATCGATTGTATTGTGAAGTGCTGATTCATAATACAATCAATTGTTTAACATGGAATCA
This sequence comes from Trialeurodes vaporariorum, assembly GCA_011764245.1. NCBI lineage: Eukaryota > Metazoa > Arthropoda > Insecta > Hemiptera > Aleyrodidae > Trialeurodes > Trialeurodes vaporariorum. The sequence continues at coordinate 51,073,255 of VMOF01000220.1, forward strand.
AATGAAGGAAACACATTATTTACAATTGCAAACTTATGGTATAGGGGGTTGAAGAGTTGAAAGACAGAGAGAGAGAGTTGAGAGTTGAGTCTTGCATAGGTAAAAACCTGTAAAAATGACGATGGAATACCAACAAATCAACAAAATTCACTCTCAGAATCGGGCTGAATAGTGGAGAGAACGCAAGTATCACAGGATATTCCTATCTAAATTGAGACAAATCTCTGTGTTGTCGTAGAGAAAGTGACAAATTAGACAGGAATTTCCCATGATACTTACGTCCAACCGCCATTACGATCTTGCCATTATAGTAGTTTTGTGAGGTTATTACTGAATAAAATTGTAGACTTCTTCATTGGTTTTTACATCAGATTAGCCCCTTGATAGCCAAGTTAGGAATAGAGCCGCGCATCCGAGCACACTCTGTCAGGAGTAGCTGAAAGTTGTAGTTCACATTCTCCCCGGCAGATCGAGCACATATGTCGCGATGTTTGGAAGCTGTATAGCCAGTTTTCAATGGAAAGTGTAACGTGAAGTCTCACAACGAGTATACTCGGGCGTGGTATACGGAGGTTGCTAATCCTAGCCCGAGTATCCTCGGGCGTGGCTATTAAAGGGTTAAACTTAATGTGCTTACAGCAAATGTTTGCAAGAGTCCCATTGTTGCACGATCCACCCTGGGACCTCATGACAGCGTTGCCATTTTTTGAATTATTATATCTACGATTTTCTCCATTTGTGACTTGATGAAAAAGCTGATAGTTTTTTGGTAAATCTGGCAACATTACTTTATGGTGACTCATTTCGAGTTTAATGGATATGAGAATCGACAGTATGGGGCAATGTCCAGTCTGGCAACATTGTTTTTTGCTCATTTAATGTAAATCCTCGCTGATCTATAGATTCGTCAACAGACACCAAGGTCAATGGCGGCTCTTGCAGTTTGGCAACAATGCATTTCCTTCATTTGATTCTATGTAAAACAATCGAGTCAAAAGTGAAGCAGTAGCGTTTCACCAACAATCGATTTTCGCACATCCTGTATGCAATCTGCAATACTCTGCACAATACATTTGAGAATTGCAGGTTGCCTACCTCTGCGCTGTTGTGGCGTCGCCTGATATTATTTAATTAGCTGACTGTATCAGTCCATTTCTGCACCTCGTTGGTATTACCCAGAGATTAATAAGCCTAAGAGATATGGCACTTTCTATCTCCGCCGAGTTAAAAAACCGTTGGCCGGGCTCCGTAAAAAACGCCTGCAGAATGGCCGTGATACAACGTGCAGTACGCTGGTGACCGTAAACATTGTTGTTATTCATGTTGTTGGAAATGAGGTTAGATTCTCTGCAGCATCTAAATGTTTGTCATTTAATGGCCGATGGGATGATTAAAGTGACTTACATTTTCAAATTCACGCACAAAATATACTCAGAGCTCATTAAACTTCCGAAACACTATCTTATATGAATTTAGTTAGTGGCGTTGCTGTCAAATCTCATTCAAACAACAACAGTAGTAACAATGGTTACGGTCACCAGCATACGCCACATTGCATACTTCGTAGGAGTCGAATAACACTTTTAAATCGTTATGCCATATCTCTTAGGCTTAGTAATCTCTGGTATTACCATTACAATCCTTCCTCTTTGTGTGAAGTCCGGAAATGCCAGTGTTTCGTTCCACTGCTCGCCGGTACCACAGCTATAGCGCCACCGACGCTTCCATCACCGCGTCTACATCCACCCATTCATTTTCGCGTCTGAACGTATTTTCAGCCCCATCCCCCCAAGTCTAATCAGTCCCCCTCTATTCCCTCCTCCCCATTGCGTATCCACCGTCGTGCTGCTAGACTCGAAACCCGCTTCGAAGTAGTCTTATCGAATTTGTTTCAAGTGTCATCCGTTTTGCCCCGTCAACCTGAATTACGCACATTCAGATTCAAAGGCAGGAAGGCAGAGGTAGGGGCGGGCGGTGGCAGGGGGTAGGGGGCAGGGGGCAGAGGGTGGGGGGCAGAGGGCGCTGCTAAGACGGAGGAGTTTGTCTCTACATAGCTGCAGTTTGAGGGGGCTGAGAATTTGATGGGAATGAAAGCGGATCGGCCCCGACGAATTTTGAGACGTGAAAGTTTTCATGGCTTTGTTCTCTGAGGAGAGAACTCTCTCTCTCTCTCTCTCTCTCTCTCTCTCTCTCTCTCTCTCTCTCTCTCTCTCTCTCTCTCCTCTCTCTCTCTCTCTCTCTCTCTGCTCGGCTTTGAGAGCGCGATTCATTTTCTTTCTGTTTGTGTTAGCCAATTAGAAATTGATGAGTCCACCCCTAACATTTGTAAGAAGTTACTTAAAAATCTCGTGTGTCATCACAGTGTGCCTGTAAAATTCTCTTTCACCAAGGAGCTAGGAATTAAGCGAGCAGGCAGTGGCGAAGCGTGAAATTTGGCAACAATGTATTTTCTCCATTTAAATTCATCAAAAAAGTCGAACGCTACGCTTCGGTCATCGGCGATGACCAGGCATTTCAACCTTTCTAATGTGTTTAAATGAGAAAAAGGAACGTTGCCAAATGGCACGCCTCGCACTGCGAGCAGAGTAAGAATGTGGCTGTTGCAAACTTTTGTTACATACTCATTACTTTTAGCTGATTTGGATGTAAAACACTGCAAAATATGACGATAAAACTCACTAAATAATCATTAAATCCACACCCGCAAACGCATAAAACGATTTCAAACTCGAGGTCGGAATGGCGTTGATAGTCACCGTTTACGCTGAACGTAACTTCAATTTCGTCAACACATTCCGTCACTTTGTCATGTTCATCAGTCACCACTGAGGCAAGGCGTTGAGGTTATGATATGGGTTGCGTTTGCCAATTGGGTGTCAGGAGGGGCCTCCCTTACGTTCAACGTAAAATATGGCTTTCATCATCATTACGATCGTGCTTTTGAAAGCGTTTTGTGAATTTTGGAGGGGATTATTCGTGATTTTTTAGCGCGCTAATCGTCTTTAAAATAGGAGGTTATCTCCGAATCTCTCAATAAGCCTGTATCAAAAGTTTGCAATAGCTCCAATGTAACCCTGCTCCTAGCTCCTAGATGATAGAAAATCTAACAGACATTGTGATGACACACGAGATTTTAAGTGACTTTTTACAAATATTAGGGGTGGACTTTTTTCAAATTAACTTGATTATTCTCATAACTTTCTTTGAACAGTTTCTAATCAGAACTTTACAAGACTCTAAGGTAAATTGAAGTCTGGACTTATCTACTTCCTCACACTCCTTCATGTCTTCAATTTGTATCGCTATAGTGATATCAACGTTCTTTTTCTACGCATCTGACGTGAAAACTCCCGTTGATTGAACTTCGCATGTTTATCACGATTTTCTGATCTAGTGAAAAACACGTCGAAAGGTGTAGTACGAGTAAGTATAATACTTTATTTTCTTTAAATTTAAAAAAAAAAAGAAAAAAAGAGAGAGAGGGGGGAAAAATTGATGGTGAGGCCGAGGGTGGGGATTACGCTCCCTCCGTGCGAGGGTGATCATTACCACTCGCAATGTAACGCGGAAGGGATAAGCGGGGGGTGGAGGTAGGGGGGGGGGCGATGGTTAGAGGCGACAAACTGTGCAGCAGCGACACCATTTATAACTTCCCAGGAAATCTTAATCTTCCAGGGGGAGAGAGGGAATCGGGAACATCGATGGGGAGGAGGAGGGGGGGGGGGGGGGATAGAGACTCTAAGCAGGTTGGATTATACGAATTGGACATGATTAATGTTGTAGATTCGGCGGACGGGCATCATCCATCGATGAGCTCGCGGGAACAATCGGACTCACGGCCGCGCGGCATTTAAGAGGCCTCTCGATACAGTGTATTGAGCGTAAATTCAGCGGGGACCCCACTCCAAGTCTTAAACGCCCCCCTCGTGTCAAGAGGGCCCCGGCCCAGCCCCCTTTTTTTAATCCTCTGTATGAGTGACAACGTAACAGCCTGGCATGGGTGGGTATCTCCTCGAGTAATGTCATATCAAAGTGTTTCTCTTTTCTCTCTCTCTCTCTCCCCTCTCTCTCTCTCTCTCTCTCTCTCTCTCTCTCTCTCTCTCTCTCTCTCTCTCTCTTTTACCCCTCTCAGATATAAATAATGAAATACTTACACCTCGGATAAAAGATACGGATAATGCGTTTTAACCTTTCTTTGTACGTCTTCCAAACCATCGATTCTATCTGATTTTTCATTTTTCTTTTAGGCTGAGTCAGTACCTCCCCCCCCCCCTCCCCCCACAATCCCCGTCGTCCCGCACTCCTCCACCCTTTCTTTTTCTCTTTCCAACGATGACGAGCTCGTAATCCTCGATACTGTATCGGTTTACTCGCTTAAGTTGTGCAAAATATGTGACGAAACCACACTTCACCCCCTTCCTCTGCGTTCATGTTTGATGTTCATACCCTCGCTTAAGTATTGTTTAAATGTATACATAGAGGGTTGATTTGAGGGATTATTTTCGAAGATCAAAATTACCTTGACATTTTTCTCCTCTCCAATACTTTCACCAATTTTAACACCCGCATCAACAATATTCCTTTTTCACATTTTCCACACTCTGCAGTTTTCATCGTATCATACCCTTTTGATGGTTAACCCGCCGTCAGTCGCGCCCTAAAAACTTCCGCGAGTAGTCGCGCGGAGTCGTTTTCGACCCCAAAGTTTTTTCGTCCCATTTTACCACCGTCATTCAAAATTTTGATTTCAAACATGCAGAATGGTAATAAGTATGTATTTTTAAAGCTTTTCACGTGAAAACTCGATTTGAAAAAAGAATTTTACTTTCAGTAAATGGTATATTGTAATCTGTGTCGGGAAAACCCCAAAAATGTGACTTTTCCCAGATTTTTATCGGTCAGCTGCCTTTAACTAGTTTTGAAACTTATAAATCGAGGTTTTTTTTACTTCTAGGCACTATAGAAGATAATTTCATGAAAAAAAAGTATGGAGTTGTGGGGGCAAGTTTTCGAGATATCCCCCCTCAATACCCCTCCTATATTTAGTCCTAAAATTTTGGATATGAAACAAGTAACCATCTGAAAAACTTTATTTTTTACCGAATGAGATGGAAAAAACGCCAATTAAGGTTAGCAAGACTCCATCAACCAAAAAACAGAATCGAAATTGAGGATTTAGGGGAGGGCTGGAGGGGAAAAAGGGGTGGGGGGTAGCAAAGTGGAGATACTTAGATTTTTTTGCTGTGATCTTTTTGGTTTTCGTACTTGATTCCAGGTACCCTTTTACACCTCTCTTCCGCTTTCCCCCATCTTCCCCCTTCATTTCCCATCTCATTCCCTTTTTCCCCTCCCCACTCCCCGCTCCCATGTGAAATAATCAAACTTTCGCGGAAAAAAACAAAAAATTTATGATCAGTGGCGTCGCGTGTAATCTGGCAACGCCGCATTTCGTCGATTCAAATGCATGAAAAAGGCCAAACTAATGGAGGTGCGAAGTGCACTCCCTCGAATCGACCCTTTGTGCGGGTTTGAATGGACAAAACGCGGTGCTGCCAGATCGCAAGCGGCGCCGCACTGATTTATGTAAAATTTGATACGTAACAAATTGGGGTAAATGAGTAATTTAGTCAAAAACAGTAAGAGCAAACATAAGATTTGCTAAAAGTATTGTAGTAAGTAAAGAAAAGTAAAAAACCAACGTCAATCACATCACGCGAGTGCAAACACCGCACAGAATCCACGTTTACGTTATGTTCACTCGGTCACATTTTATGAACGTGAGTAGTCGCGCGGGGTCGAAAAGGACCCCAAGCAACTTTGGCGCGTCCCTGCTTCAAAACGAATGATTGAATTAAGTTCATATTTACAGAGAGGATAGTTCAAACCCTTGAAGGAAGGTAGGTACTGAAACGGACGAGCTAAAACCTTCAAATTTTCATGGACGAAATTGCATTTTTCTGACCCCTGGGGTCGTTTTCGACCCCGCGCGACTGACGGCGGGTTAACAAACAAAACTTTTATTCAATTTAGCAACCCATCAGGCAATCAGGCTGATTGTTTACTTCTACGTCAAACCGATCGTTAAGGCTGTTTAAGTGTCTATGAGAGACGATATACATCGAGCATCGTGAGACTTGACCATTGCAATGGTAAACATCGTAAAAGTTCCCGTTCGTCGTTATTTTAGTCCGGCTTAAACGCCTAGGAGTTGCTTAAAAAAAAGGTAAGAGGTTGGTACGGCAATCTTTTTGACGACAATAGTATACCATTCATCAAATGTGGATCACGACTCTGGTGTCTATAATTACTCTGTGAATCTTCTTTGTCAGCTTAGAGAGAGTGACAAAATTAAGATATAGAAATCTCCCATTATTAGTGCCCAACGCCACCATTACGCTCGCCCATTTAAAAGCATTTTATGAGTTTAGGAGTGGACTTCGTGAGTTTTTTGGTGCTACCACCGTTATTTTCGCAGGTTTTTACATCTATGAATCACTGGCTTACAGCAAAAGTGTGCAACAGCCCTTAAGGACAGCGGATGACTATAGTGAACTTCGCCAACGTCAACTTTTTTAGAGGGTGTATAATATACATTTTCCAGTAAGTTTGGGTGGGAAAAATATCAATCTAAAAATACTCAATTCAACTCACAAGCAAGAAAGCAACGTTCAAAAATGTTTAAATTGACAAGACACGACCGAGTGAGCAAGAAAGCTACGGCGAACTCTAGCGGCGCTAGCTCGACTCATTTAAAAAGCCACGGTGAACGTACAAACAGTAGCAGCAAGTTTGGCCCCCTGGAGGTAGCACGACCCCCACAAACACATTAGCTTTTATTGTATATCAAGGAGACGAAGAATTTCTTCGAAATCAATGGCTCCCGTGAATAGCGCAGGTTTTGATTTCACCGATCATAACGGTGTCATTATGTGCTATCTAAAGCTCACAGTGTTGCCAAAGTTTGCGAGAAATACCTACAAAAAATTACACCAATGTGTAAAGTTACCTGCATAACGGCAGCCCTGAAAGCTCAGGTAGCGGTTTTAACTCAGTAGTTGGTACCACCGGAGGTGCATAAGATAATTTGCACTCTTTTACGGGTAAGAAAGCCAAAGCACTATTGCAGCTTGGCGTGGATAATTATTATCTACTGTGTTGGGACGAAAGTTTGTCTAATGATCCTTTTTGAAAAAAAAATTGAGAGAGCAACAACTGTCTTGCAATGGTAGATAATTATGATAGCCATAGTTATAGTACTTGGTGGATGATAAGTATTTATCACACTTAAAACAGTCGTCTTAATTTGGTGCTACGTTTGATCGAGTTAACGTTTTCCATTGAGCAAATTTTTTAGAGGGTCGTTTGTGAATGGTGAAAGAATAAGTCCTAAGTTAAAATTAAACGTTGGATGTATATATGTGTGAGTGCGGGGCACTTGCAAATTTTTTTTCTTCATAGAAGAATGGAATATCGAAACTATAATGTCCATAGGCGGACCGTGACCAAAAAAAGTAGGGGGGCTAAAAAGTTATGACTTTTTTTTTTTGCTTCTTAAGTCTCAAGTGATGACTTTTTCCCGATTTTTAGCCCCTCCGCCCAAGAAAATTGGGGGGGGCTTAGCCCCCTCACTAGCCCCTGATACAGTCCGCCTATACTGATGTTACGAAACTGTCATAAAAATCAGCGAAAAAGAAATGGAATTGTGAGATTCAAGCATGAAACATTGATCCAAAGCCTCAAAGCGGGACTCTCATTGGTACCGTGAGAGACGACGCGACGCAAGTGCGGCGGGGTTGGCAGTCTTCCAATTTCCTTTTTATTCTTCTTTTTTTGCTTTAAAGTTTGAATTTTAAGAATCTATGGTATAAGAATTTCGATGTTTTTGTTTTTGTTCCGCCAATTTTTTTTATCGGATTTTCTCATTTTATTTTGTTAAATTTGTCTTATTTTCTACTTTTTTCTTCTTTGATATTGTTTTTTTTTTTTTTTTTTTTTTTTTTCCCTGTTTTAACTATACCTTCTTTTTTCTTGTTCTCTTCTTCTGCTTTTTTCATTTTATTTCCTTCTGTGTTCCTTTTCTTTTCGTTTTCGTTTTATTTTCATTTTTATTTTCATTTTCCATTTCCTTTTCCTTATTCTTATACTCTTCTATTTTTTCCCCTTTTCTTTTTCTTTTCATGGAACGGAGATTGGCAACATTGGTTTGACAGATTCGATGAGTGAGCAAATGAGAATCAGCAAGTTTTCGAGGTCAAGTCCTGTCAATTCTCAAGACAGTGATTAAGTTAATCTGAGGTATCGGATTCTCATCATTGATGTCATTAGCATCATCAACGTCATTGGCACCAATTTCGTTTTATTTCATTAAAAATCCCGCCTCTTTTATCGCAATTTCGTCCTATCTCTGCCTGTCAAGTATCTAGACGAATATGACGGATAGAAAACAATTCCAATTTTTGTTTTGTTTTTTTTTTTCCCCCCTAGAATCTCTTGCCCATAACATAGGACTTCCAGTTAGTAACATCTAAACGGACCGATTTGCAATCGTAGCATTCAATCTATAGCGATAGTTCTAAGTATAAAAAGCTTTTAATTTGGATCTTGCTTTAAATTCCTCATTTCTAATTATTTGTTGACGAGGCAATATTTAAAAACACGTTTTTCTGCTATATTCACGTCATTAACTCTGTAATGGCTAAATTACATTTTAAAACGCGAGTATCATAGAAGCAATGGCATTATCTATACATCTCATCGTTATTACTTCAACGAAACCTATTAGGTCGATCATAAACTCACTTGGAATCGGTCAGAGATCACCTATGATATTTGTATCACGTGTCTAAAATGAGGAACACCTATAAATTCTTAGCAGTATTTGAAGGACTGGCTGATCCAAGAATTTGTCTCTCTCTCTCTCTCTCTCTCTCTCTCTCTCTCTCTCTCTCTCTCTCTCTCTCCCTCTCCTCCCATTAGAACACGTGTGTTAGGAAAGGACAGATCAGGGGTTTACCCCCACTTCTATCCTTTTCTAATACACGCATTCAAATGGGTAGAAAGAGAGAGAGAAACATTTCTTGGATCCGCGATCCGCAAAGTGGCATGAAGTACTCGCCCTGCTCGCGGAGCTCAAAATAATATGAAATGTGGCTCACTCACTAAGCATCAGCGGTGAAACGTGCAACTATAAGCAGTGTTACATTTAGTCCATTTAAATCCACGCAAAAGGTCAAAGACGAGTGTGCTCACCACGCAGCACTTAATACTTCGATCTTTTTCATGGATTCAAATGGACAAAATTTAATTTGTCCTAATTGCAAGCTTCGCCACTGTCATCACGTCGGTGATCAAAACGAATGAATTCGAAGTGGAATACTAACTTAAGTAAAACGCCTTCAATTGATGATGTAGGCTAAAACAAGTACAGCGGAGTAGGAATATTTATCTATTCGTTTGATTTATTTGAGTGGGCAATGAGTTGTCTAATGTCTATGATTAAACTTGGGGCCAAATTATGTTAGGTCCCGAGCGTTGACTTGCATGCATCTTGCGGCGGCTTCGACCAATCAGGAGCTTTACGCACGGTCACGTGACTGTACGTAAGTTACGCTCGGTACCTAACAAAATTTGGTCCTTGGTAATTAGTTGGTATGTACTATGATTTTCAAAAGAAAGTACCCTGGTCTAAATTCTTATCTATTATTAAATTTCCCCATTGTTTTCAATAGAAGTTTCGATTTTTCATGACGTACTCTGAAAGGGGCATTCTGATTAGTAATTTAACACTTGAACGCTGCAAAATCGTACACGGAAAAAAAGATTAGTGAAAATAACCATACGGATACCTGATTTTGGCACCTGCTAGTTGTTATGGTAAACTTGACCAGAAGTATGGTACATTTACCGATACTTTGAGTAAATTCGACATGCAATCAGGTAAAATCACCTAGTACCTAGTCAAAAAATAGTATACTTCTGGTTAACATTACCATAACATCTAGCAGGTGCCAAAATCAGGTATTCGTATGGTTATTTTCACCGTAGTTTTTTTTTCCGTGTATAAAGGTTGTTGAGATTTAAAAGAGTAAAAATTTTGTCGAGGGAACTTTCTTTTGAAAGTCATAGTACATATGTACTTACTTACCAGCACACGCAAAAGTTTTGGCTGTCATTATTTTGAGGTATGCAAATCCTCGTGTAATCAAAGCAACTGTCAGCGCGCCATGTACATGCTCAACTGTCAAAACGTTTGCGTTTGCTATAATACTGTGTAACGGTTAAATAACCTATTCACCTAGATTTGTGTTGGGTGATGTTCCCATCTACGCCGGTCTCTGTTTAGGTAAAGAACTCCAGGTACCCACGTCCACGTAGTTTGGCCACACGAATGGTCGTCGCAATCTATTCTTTTTTGACCAAACTTTCTATCAACACTGAAGTAGTGCGCAAGTGTATCATTATAGTCGAGTTACATATTTATGTCTTCTATGGGCCAATTTTTTTTTTCATCTTCTTTTTTGGCACGTTCGAATCATCCCAGTCCAGCGTAAATTGCGTATCGACCGATCAGAAGCAACGATTCACAACTTGCGCTCGATTTTCGAAAGATCTTCTGTGCTAAACCAAAGGGCTGAGTATTTTGCAGTTTTGTATACCCCAGGGTAAAAATCCTCATCAAAAATCATCAGAGCAATCTCAGCATGAGATTTGGAACCTGATTTCATGTTCATCTCATGATGAATTCAATGATGATGTCAAGATGATTTCTACTCATCATGAGATGAACATGAAATCAGGTTCCAAATCTCATGCTGAGATTTTTTTGATGATTTTTGATGAACATTTTTACCAGGTTAGACTTAATTAAGCCCGTATAGGCGTACAGTCTGCTTCACTAACAAAACAAGCGCAGTTCATGATTTTAGCAACATGCTCGACCGGCCACGCGTGTGAAGCATTTGAAACTATAGTTATCACCTCAACTTTCCCTCTACGGGAAGGCAAGTAAACTACACTCTTGCCTCCACATTTTCTGTTTCAACCCACCTTCAAACTTTAAAATATTCACCACTGATATGTATACATCGCAGGACCGTGCACCACCGCAGTTCCAAAAATTGAAAACCCGAGTTCGAACAGCGTTTCTTAGTAGTGGGACCGCTTTACCGCTCCTCGCTCCTGTATACTTATTAGGATACTTACTCTTCGTAAATGCAAGGGGCAGGGATTTCGAAATTGGAGCAACGATAGTTAAAGTGCAGCCTGATTGCAATGTACAGAGCTATAGACGCAGGGCTCGGACTCACTCCTCTCAAGTCAAGAGAGTTGCACTCCGCGAATTCGAATTCATAGGCGAGGATTTCCGTGTCCGACCGTGATGACCCGCAGCTAGGTTTAGGTGGTTAGGTGCGCCGAGGAACCGTAGTCTGTGGTAGTGCACAGATTATTAAAACTAGCAGTCATGGTGGAGAGGGGTGAGAAAGGGAGAGGGAGGGGTAGGTGGGTGTTCAAAAGCAGGACGGGAAGACAAGAGGAGCGGAGGGTAGGGTGTCTCTTATTTTTGAAATTTTCGAAAAGTTAACCTCCAGTTCTCTCAAACCGTGCTATGAGGCATAAAAATCAAGAATATTTGTCGAAAAAAAAAATTAAAATTTTTTTAGAGGTCTCTCAAGCGGCATAAAGGGCGTAAGTGCAAAATTTGCAACTACAGCAATAGTATAGTCGATTACGTATGGAAAATGCAATAATGCTGCCCTTTAGGGCGAAAATTTCGTCCGTTTGACCGTATCTTGAAGCGTTTAGCGGAAAAATGTCAATTAGAGAGGGCGCAATTGCAAGTTTGCGCGCGCGAGGAGCTTAGCGGCGGCGCGCGGCCGGGTCAGCACGTTGAACGATCGTAGCGTGCGCAGTTGGTAGGCAAATTGATAATGGATATTCTCTACATACGTGCAAAGGCGTATTGTGCGCTCTTTCTCCCCTTATTTAGAAAATATGTGTGTCAAATTATTAACTGGATACAATGGACACAGAAACCGAAAAATGCAATTTTAGTAGTAATCGTTGCCTTGTTCTGTATTTCAAAATGAACAAATAAATAAATTAATACAGTCGTCAAAAAAACATAAAATCTCTTGAACTAAAACGACTAAGGTAAACGCCCCAGTAGCCTACACCCCTGAAATGTACCAGTACCAGACACCCGCTTTTCACTATGTGAAAAATATTAGTTTAGCGGCAATTTTGGTGTTTTGCGTATTGATTTCGAATGTTTCACAGTTGAGGTCTCAGAAAAAACCACACAAAACACCAGTATTGCCACCAAACTAGTACTTTTTACAGTGTGAAAAATGGGTGTCGGGTACTACTGCAAGTCGGCTACCGGGGGGTTCACCTTAGAATAAACTAAATTGTCGCACAACTAAAAAGGTTTGAAAAAAGAAATTTTAGCATTATAATTTTTTCAAGTCATGGACGGAAATTTTTCGGGACCATTTCCCTACATTTTTAGTGAAATGGGTTGCTACCTTCCAGTAAATCCTGAAAATCTTCTTCTTTGGTCGTCACTTTTTACTTTCTTGCTCTAATGAAATTAGAAAAATTGAGAAAGTGTTGCAATGGCGCAGAGATTTTTGATGCATTTTGTTTCGATACTTGGCCCGCTGCGACTAACAAGGGGGGGCTCAGAAATCGCCGCCTCCGATTTTTAAAACCATTGCACGAAAATGGAGCTAACTATTAGACCCGTGTTTCTCACTTTTTGCCAATGGGCCTTCTTAAAGCGTCAGGAATTTTTTGAAAGTTGCCGAAATTCACGTAAAAACCCGAGCGGAGAGCGTTCCGAATATTTATGTGTATTTCGACAACTTTCAAAAAATTCCTGACGCTTTAGGAATGCACATTGGCAAAAAGTGAGAAACACGGGTCTAATAGTTTTACTTTAGCTACATTTTCGTGCAATTGTTTTCAAAATCGGAGGCGCGGACTTCTGAGCCTCCCCTTGTAAGTCAATCATGATAATTATGAAATAATTGGCTCTCATCATGCCTAATACTATCCTAAAGAACATTTATCCATGACATTTTAGTATTTCTTAAATATATGTAGTTTGAGGTAAATGCATAAAATGTCTGTGGCGTCCGTTGCAATACTTTCTCAATTTTTCTAATTTCATTAGAGCGAGAAAGTAAAAAGTGACGACCAAAGAAGAAGATTTTCAGGATTTACTGGAAAGTAGCAACCCATTTCACTAAAAATGTAGGGAAATGGTCCCGAAAAATTTCCGTCCATGACTTGAAAAAATTATAATGCTAAAATTTCTTTTTTCAAACCTTTTTAGTTGTGCGACAATTTAGTTTATTCTAAGGTGAACCCCCCGGTAGCCGACTTGCAGTAGTACCCGACACCCATTTTTCACACTGTAAAAAGTACTAGTTTGGTGGCAATACTGGTGTTTTGTGTGGTTTTTTCTGAGACCTCAACTGTGAAACATTCGAAATCAATACGCAAAACACCAAAATTGCCGCTAAACTAATATTTTTCACATAGTGAAAAGCGGGTGTCTGGTACTGGTACATTTCAGGGGTGTAGGCTACTGGGGCGTTTACCTTAGTCGTTTTAGTTCAAGAGATTTTATGTTTTTTTGACGACTGTATTAATTTATTTATTTGTTCATTTTGAAATACAGAACAAGGCAACGATTACTACTAAAATTGCATTTTTCGGTTTCTGTGTCCATTGTATCCAGTTAATAATTTGACACACATATTTTCTAAATAAGGGGAGAAAGAGCGCACAATACGCCTTTGCACGTATGTAGAGAATATCCATTATCAATTTGCCTACCAACTGCGCACGCTACGATCGTTCAACGTGCTGACCCGGCCGCGCGCCGCCGCTAAGCTCCTCGCGCGCGCAAACTTGCAATTGCGCCCTCTCTAATTGACATTTTTCCGCTAAACGCTTCAAGATACGGTCAAACGGACGAAATTTTCGCCCTAAAGGGCAGCATTATTGCATTTTCCATACGTAATCGACTATACTATTGCTGTAGTTGCAAATTTTGCACTTACGCCCTTTATGCCGCTTGAGAGACCTCTAAAAAAATTTTAATTTTTTTTTTCGACAAATATTCTTGATTTTTATGCCTCATAGCACGGTTTGAGAGAACTGGAGGTTAACTTTTCGAAAATTTCAAAAATAAGAGACACCCTAGCGGAGGGGCAGGAAAATCGAGGGAAACTGTTCGTTCTCTCTCTTTCTCTTTCTTCTCCTCTCTCTCTTTCTCACTCTTTCTCTTTCCCTCTCTCTCTATTACTCTTGTTCTATCTTTCTCTCTCCTTCTCTTTCTCTCTCTTTCACTCTTTCTCTCTCTCTCTCTCTCTCTCTCTCTCTCTCTCTCTCTCTCTCTCTCTCTTTCTCTTTATCTCGCTCTCTTACTCTGTCTCTCTCTGTCTCTCTCTCTCTCTTTCTCTTCTTCTCTTTCTCTTTCTCTCTCTCTCTCTCTTTCTCACTCTTTCTCTCTCTTTCTCTCTCTTTCTCTCTCTCTCTCTCTCTCTCTCTCTCTCTCACTCTCTCTCTCTCACTCTCTCTCTATTACTCTTGTTCTATATTTCTCTCTCTCACTCTCACTAGGTGGCAGCGCAGCGCATCGCGGTCTAACCTTAAAACGTGCTTCCGGAATCTGTTTGCGGTCTACAGATAGATTGAAGTAATCACGCGCGCCGAACCAACGCAACGGAGCCCTGGGTTACGAGCTTTACGGTCAGTCCGTGTTCATTAATAATCCCACGAGCAAATCACCTGAACTCCCCCTTCCCCCTTACAACGATCCCTTTTGCAACCCCTGCACACCAACCATCCCTTATGGAGGAGCCGCGACCGCCAACGCATCGGTGTGGTGCGGGCATAGGCGCGAGCAAGCGAGCGCGAGTGGGGGGTGCACCGACACCACAAACCAATGGCAAAAGCTCTACTCTCTCGTGCGAAAAGCTTCAGGCTCAAATGCGTGCGTTCAATCAAAAAGTCCGGCCCGCCTGACCTTATTACCGACTTGTGAGAAGTGAGGACCTAAAGCAGAGTTTTAAATGACCCGCGCCGTCTTCGCGAGCTCCGGGCCATTGATTCTATGTACGAAACAAATGGTGAGGCTTACGTAGATCCTGCCGTGATTCTTCCGAATTCATTTCGAGGGATCAGCTCGCTGGATAGAGATTTTCGATCTGAATTTGAATGCTGGGAAACTCACCTCACTCTGTGATTTTGTTGATGACTGCGGAAAGCGTCAATCTCGTAGAATCGCAGTCACGGAGTGATAAAACGGAAGTCAGCAATGAGCCACCGTTGTCCTCATGGGGTCTCATTAATCGCCATCAAGTAAGCATCTAAAACGTTATAATGTGTCCGTGACTTTCACCATCCGTCAGTGTTAATTTTACTAATTTTTAGAGTTTTAGTATAATCCTCCGCCTGTAATTTCACTTCATTCATCGTTCTCGCATGTATTTTTATAGACACTGATTTCAAAAATGCTATCAGTCTTCATTAAATTGGCCTAGAATTTAAGTAAATTCCAATTTACGACTTCCTCGCAAAAAATTCTAAATGATGGACAAAGAATGAGTTTTGAGTAAAAATTTAGGCCGAATTTGAAATCCGCGGGTAAAAGTACATGGTGACCATAGCGGAGAGGAGAGGAAGAGGTATCTTAAGATGAGAAAACCTGGTTTTTCGTTCATGACGGCCGGACACACTATACGTCGTTAAGGCGCAAAAATAGTCGCCATCAACAGTCATCGCGATTTCACACTTTATCTTCCTAACTCTCAGAGATGTCGCACCTTCACTGCTATCTCTTACTATCTCCAAAATTCAACAAGAATGTCGTCTTATGAAACATTTACTTCATAGGAAGTCACTCAAAAGTTAATCAAGAGATGCATTTTTGCCAAAAGTGTCTACCTATCTACGATTCTACAAATTAAAAAGATGTAGCGCTAGACACGGCTGAAGTGAAATAAACAGAAGTACCTGTCAATTTTTGAAACCCGAAAGAAACTATATATTTTTCGATCGTCAGACACGCCACCAAGAAAGGAACCTTTTTTATAGATTTGACTTTTTTCATCACTGAAACTTTGTAAAAGGAAATTCATTTCTAAAACTAACTACACTAATAATTAGTTTCTATTGTTTTGAATATATATACCGTATCTATAGAGTTAACATATTTTCAAAACTTACCTATTTTCTGCCTTTATGGAGACATTTTATGTCACTAGATTTTGAAATTGAAAACTTGAAACTTCTAACTGAAATTAATATTTTTTTTTCTTTTTCTTTTTTTTTTTACAAAACTGGGTAGCAGACGTACAAGTAAGTAGTATATTCTCTCAAAAATCGAAACATTGCGTTGGCTTCTACTATTTACGGTTGCTTCTCACTCTCATATAAAATAGACGACCTCTTAGAAGAATGAAAATGACTAATAATCATTACAGGTACTATTTCAAAGGAAAGTACCCGGGTCGAAATTTTTACCATTTTAAATCTCGGTAATTTTTAAACAATTTTGCTTTCAGGTGTTCAAGAACTAAACAAAATGACTCTTTCAATAAAACGATAATAATTTCAATCAGGGTACTCTCTTTTGAAAGTCATAGTACTAAACTAAATGTCATTTTTTGAGTCTTTTTCTCGCATCAGTTTTTGTTGTTGGAGCTAGACAGAAGCACTCGATCCATTTATATGATCAGTCCAGCTATTTAAGCCGTTGGATCTATTTATAGTTTCTCCTCTATAGTAGACAGGTTTATATGAACCTTGAAAGTGAATTAAAAAGGGTGGTAGGTCGTAGTATTTCGCCTAATTTAATATTTTTCTATTTTCGTTGTTCGTTATCTCAGACTTTCTGGCGCTGCGCTGTAGTGCACCAATTAGGACATGCACGGTTGCACTACTCACCCCTTTGACCATTGTAGCTGTCATTCATGAAGGGTGTTACTTTTGGCGACCCTCTAATCTCCATTCTATAATTTATGTTCCGGGTGGCGGTGTTGCAATTTTTGCTTAGAATTGGAAAGGGGTCAGACTGTTGGGGCAAGAAAGGAATCATATTTTCTAGGACAGTGGCGGTACATGCTATCTGGCAGCGTTGCATTTAGTCCAATTAAAGTCATGAAAAAGGTTGAAATGTTGGAGGTGCATTGTGCACTCCCTCGAATCGATATTTGACATGCGTTTAATTGGAGTCAGTGCAATGTTGCCAGATTGCACGCGACACCGCTACTCTGGACAGTTTTTTATGAGGGCTTTTTAGAGGGTGGCATAAGAGGATGTAGAACAAAAAAAAAAAAACAAAAACAAAAACAAAAAACAGAAAACAAAACTTTGAATAATAAGTCGTCTCATATGATCTTTGTTTGTCAACGGGCAGGACTTCCTTTTTTTGCTGCATCCTTGACTCCAGCAGTTATCACTATGGCAACAGTGTTTTGCCTGATAGTTTTTCAAAAGATTCCCTATCTTTAGCGCTTTTAAATTTAGTCCATTTTACCGCCTTTTTCACGCCCTAGCGCCGCGCCACCGCCACGCCAGTTCAAATGAGGTGGCATGGCATATTGAATTAGATGCCCCCTTTCAAACCGAAATGTTCATGTCATCTTTCTTTTCTCATTCCGGTATCCACGATCTGTGTTTTACAATCCACCCACAACCCTCGTGTCTCGCTTCTTCTTCTTCTTCTTCTCTCTGGCCCCCTCTCATCACCTTCACCCCTCCACTCCCTGCACCCTTCCCCTCCCCTTCCCACACCCCTCCCCACCCCGCACCCCTCCCCTCCCCACCCCACACCCCTTCCCGCAACCCCTCTCCTCACCCCCTCCCATCGCCCCTCAACGCCTCCTCTCCCCCCTCACCCTTATTTCACAACCCCTCTTCCTAGCTCACCACAAACGCCCCCAACCTTATCAGAGGCTGAGCGGTCGTGTCACGGCAAGGGAGAGAGTCTATTGATATGAGCCCGGTCACTAATCAGCGGGCGATAGGGAAAGTGACGTCGCGAAAGGGTAGGACGGTGAGTGAGAGAGGCAAGAGGGGGGGGGTTGTAAAAGTGACAATTTTCCCACCCCTCCCTCTCATTCCCTCCACCGCTGCTCGGCCGGTGTGTCGCGAATCATTTCATCAACGATTTTCGGGGGTTGAGCGCGATGGAAAATTGTGGTCGTTTTGTGTTTGTCGGTTGGCGGGCGCATCACCGACCCGTTCGTAGGGGGTGTGAGGGGGCCGGGGAAGAGGGGTTTGCGGTACACTCTGATTTAATTTCCACATTAAGGTCTCCATTCGATGCGACCCCTTATTTACGCCTGTTCGCACTCATTTTATCAGTATTAAATTGAATTATTTGTATCAGACGCCACCGTATCTATCTTTGCCCCCCCCTCTTTGCCTCCCCCGGCTCTTGTTTCCTACCCCCGAGCCCCGCCCCTTCTTGTCACCAGACTTGAACTTTTCCGTCCTGTCAGAATGTCATGTCCCTAATTTTTTACGGATGCGCTTTTTGATGTTCCCCTCTCTTTCTTCTTCTTTCTTTTTTTATTTTCCCTTTTCTTTTTTTTATAATATCTTGCTTCCGTTTTCTTATTTAACGCTTTTGAACAATCCCTGCCTCCTTAGAAATTCAGCTATAAGTAAAAAAAAAATTGCCGATTTGAATGATTGAGTTTGATTTATGGCGTAATTTAAATGAAGGGTATCACTTAACAGGTTTGTTTTTTGAGTCAGAAATTCATTTTATTGTGCTCTAATAACTAAAAATTCGATTTAACCCTTTCACGGGAAGTGTTACTATAATGTGTGCCATTTTATGTATAATATGGGATTCAATGGAATTTAAACGGATATTTTTCAACAAATTGAGTGACCCATCAAAATTCTTAGAAAATTGTCCTCTCTGGAACGGTCAAAACAAACTTCAAAAAAGGTCAAATCCAAAATGCGTGCATGAAAAGGTGAAAGTATTTTTTTGCAGTGCAGTTAGTTATCTATATAGTTGAGTAAGTAAACCGTATAGATGAATATAGCTTTGTTTTAATTCCATCTTATTTTGCCTCCAATCTAATGCACTGACACAGACAGAAATAAATGTTACCGCTATTACGTCCATGTTCAGACCAAAGATTACTTATACTGCAGATATGGCACTAGCTATCTCGCCAATGTTAAATTTTGTTGAGCGCCTTCATTTCTAAAACCGAGCTAAAACACATACACTGGCCCACGGTTGGTTTACGTTTCGGCGAGCGAGAGACGTGAGGGCGGGGTGGGGGTCGTGGGCCAGCCGACTGGCCCCACCCCGCCGCACTGTGTGGGATTTGACCGATCTAGCTAGACAAAAGTCCGACCAATGACTTTCTTCCGCGATAAGTGTTACTAGGGGGTTTAAAGGGTCGCTGATCACGAATCTGAAGTCAGTTTTTATGAATTTCAATGTCAAATGCTCTAAAAGCCCAAAAACTGTCAAAATAATTTTATAAAAAAGAATAATAATGGAAAAAAAATTATTCCCCTGAAAAACAGGGGATCAGTTTTCAATAACGCTAATTAATGAAACGTTCACATTAAATGCATTGGTCCTTTAAAGAAATGCCCAGAATAATGAAAAAAAGGAAAATAAAAAATAAAAGTTTGACCGAGATTCGAACTGTAAATCTTGCGTCCGAGGATTGGCTCCGCAACAGACTGAGCCAACGCGAAAACATGACCGTGTCCGGGTTTCCATCCCTACAAGTAAGCGAGTACAGAAAATGCGCTATACGTGGCGCGGCGAGCTCTTACAAGCACTTCAAAGTGTGGTCTGAACTGGCGATTCTCACTTTTCAAATTGATCTTATTTTCGTGGTGGCACCTTGTGGCAGCAACTGTTTTCATGGATTTGTTCTCTGAAATATGGGCTTTCACGTGGTGTAAACCAAAGTTCCGCCAAACGCCGCCAAATTTAGTTATTGTCCAATAAAGATCACGATTTACGTAAACTTGAGGAGTTGGAGAACGTTTCATTTGAGGCTTTAAAAAAACCATTAGAAAGGACATTGAGTAAATAAAATAGGGTGAAAAATGATCAGCAGACCATCCTCTACAACATGCAACCAACACTTTTCCCAAAACTGTAACACGTATACTTAAAATAGCATCAAATCTAAAGCCAAGCAAATGATCGTAGGAAAAGTCGTAACCAAACTATGGCGGAGGCCAATGTTCAAGCTGTTTTACACTAATTGGATCGAAGAAAATGTATAAACAATATATATTTCCGTGATCAGCATACCCTCACCTTTCATTTTCATCCATTTTCGAACAACTTTAAGCAACTTAATTTTTCGACTTTTGTCTAGCTAGATCGGGCATATCCCACACTGTGCGCCGGCGCGTCTCTCGCTCGCCGAAATGTAAACAAACCGTGGGCCAGTGTATGTGTTTTAGCAATGAAGGCGCTCAACAAGATTTTAGCTAGTGCCATATCTGGAGTATAAGTAATCTTTGGTTCAGACCGAAACCAGATTACATTTGAATCGGTCATATACTCAAAAGAGATCTAAACAGGTATACTTGCAAGCATTAGAATACGATGGATAACTGCAAGGGAAGCCGACAATCCGGTGAACCGGCAAGCATATAATAAAGTGAGCTCTCATAGTCACAGGTCAATTTAGGCATTTGCGACCTTTGCGCGTTTGAGACAAATCGCGTCCGTTCTCAGTTACTGGACTAATTAGCAGTGGCGTAGCGTGCAATTTGGCAACATTGAATTGTGTCCATTTAAACCCATGTAAAAGGACAAATGCGAAGGTGTTCACTGAACACCCAATAATTCGATCTTTTTCACAGGTTTAAATGGACGAACTGCAACGATGCTAAATTGCACGCTACGCCACTGCTAATTAGAAAGAACCAACGATAGACGCGAGAGAAGGATATATTTTGCAAAACGCTACTAGCGGCTCAATGCATGTATTTGTATTGGTTTACCTTAGCTGTTCCTGAACCGAAATGTCACCTCAGGTCGAATCGAATACTAAGGTCCCCTCAATCCCTTCATGACGAACCGCATTAGGCAGTGGCGGCTCGTGCAATGCGATATATCGATGTCCACTCCATTTAAAAGTATGGAAAAATATCGATTTCTAAGGGGGTTCAAATGCACCTTTGACGATCGATACTTTTCTATAGTTTTAAATGGAGTAGACATCGATATATCGAATTTCACGATCCGCCACAGGCATTAGGTATACCTTCACGTTGAACAGAATGGTATCAATCAAAGGCGAAGCGTGAAATTGGCAACGTAACATCGTGTACATTTAAACCTTTGTAAAAGGTCGAATGCGAAGGTGTTCACCGAACACCCAATAGTTCGATATTTTTCATGGGTTTAAATGGACACAATGCAACGTTGCCAAATCGCACGCTACGCCACTGGTGTCAATTCAGGTCGAAGGGGGTAGTGCCACTTCAAGTCGAACCGGTGAAACACATCGGGGTTAACTTAACTTCGGTTTGCATATAGTAATATTCTTAATTCCAAAGAACACAGTTTAACACACTGCAAATACAATCCACGGATCACATATAGGTACAACAAACAGACTTCTCTTTGTTTCACTGAGATGTGAATCATTTCTACGTGGAGAGAAATGCATGAGGATATGGTGAAAGCAGTCATTCGTTGTAACCTGATATAGAATTAAGTACCTAGTTAGGTGTGCGATTCCTGTGTTAATACGGCCCAAAGACTGCATGAACAAAGCCGTGTAGAACACGGAGAGGGTTGGTAAATTTGGCCGTAATCCAATTTTATTTTAGTGATGTTCTAATTCAGACTGAGTTTTAACACTCTGCCCCTACCTCTCCCCCCCCCCCCCCAACGAACTCCGAAGGGGGAAAAAGGGATCGAAAATGAATGTCCCTGCACGTAGACTCACTAAAGCTTTGGGCGAGAGTTATAGAGCTTACAAAGTCCACCTGCGTCCCTGTATCATATTTTAACCCTCGGAAATTATTTTAGACGTGTTTATCAGTATTTTTTCACCCCCGTTACTTCTTCTCTCCTTGTTACAGCAATATATACGATCAGATCGGTAAAACCTACCCAAAAAGAAGGGGGCGGAAGTGTCCACTATCTCCACCTTTTATCCGAATCATAATTCACCCTTGACCGAATTTAATTGCACCGGTATTTTAAAGTTTAATTAATTCCTTTGAACTTACGTCTCGTTATTATCATTTGGCTTGGATATAACAAACGGAGAAGGCGAGGGGGTGAGGTGATCCCTTGCATCCCTCCGTATTATTTATTTATCTACTCCTTTTTGGACGTCGAAATGCTTTCACGGAAGGGTTGAGACTGTGAGATCATCCACTCGCCAGTGAAGGTTGTAAGGCGTACTTGGAGCAACCCCTCTGCCTTTGAAATAACAGGAATCGCTGTAGGGATTGAGTCCCTTTGTTTCGAGGAGTGGAAGGGCGGAAAAAAAAACTTCTTGGATGAATTGAAAAAGCTCTAATTAATGGTAATGGTCTGCAAATAATATCAGTGCATCCATTCATAAGATCGTATTCCGCCATTCAACGATGTCAACATTTTGTTATTTTATTTTAATTTTTCTTCGGTTTTTCCCCCCGGTTTTAATGTTGTTCGGTGCTTTTGGATTTTTTCATCCCACCCGCACTCCCATACCCTATACATTCTAATTTGAAATAAAAGCGCAAAGCTTGAATTTTGAATTGGAAAGGGGGAAATGATGGGTTTTCCGTTTTCCTCATCTCATTCCTTCTTCCCTCTCAAAAGAATATTAATTCTAAAACATCCCCGAGAGCTGAGGAAGTAAAGCGAAAGTCATAAAATTGCCCCTTTTTAGGCCGCAGGATGAGAGATCCTGAGCCAATCATAAAACAAAGCTGCACCGATGAAATATTGAATACTCCGCAACACTTTTTATCCATTTTATTTATTCATTTATTTATTTTTTTTATGTTATTTACGGGCGCGGGAGATAACATAGCCTTCTTACTCTGAAGACTGGTACGGAGATCGGAGGGGATGAAAGTGTAAACATTTTCTTCTTTCCCCGGTGCTCTTCTTTAAGACAGTTAAGGGGCGGCCATAAAAAATTCAGCTGGCTCTTAAAATAAAATTTTATCGTCCAAGAGCGGCAAGAGCGCAAGGGATGGAAAATTGAAATTCTGGATTGAGAAATTGCAGCCTTGGGATGCTTCTCGATCCCTGATCCCTGAACCGGGAGCGCGACCCCCCTTGCGTTGCGTTGCACGTGGTATCATTCTCTCTTGACTGACTGGAAAATGTTCGATACTTAACAGCTCCGAGTGGTTACAGCCTATAATCGTTAATGCAGCTCCTCCTGCACCCTTTAAGCTCTCATCTATTTTCCGCTATCTTCAGGATTTCTCCTTTTTTTCTCTCCATCTACTTTGCTCGATTCATCCCCTATTTTCCTCTCTGATAGGCGTTGTTGTCAACTTGACACAAATTTTTATGAAATCATTAACTTTCACAATATCACGCCCTAGTATGTGCGTTTCCTTAATGCAGCTCTTGAAAACTTTTGCTATAAGCAAATAAATAGTCCAATCTGATACAAAGACCGGCGAAAATCACACTAAAAAAGTATTAAATTCAGTAATATACTCACCAAACTGATAACGACAAGATCGTTATGGCGGTTCAACACAGGTATCATTGGATATTCCTATCTAAATTTTCACTTTCTCAACGGAAACACAGAGATATGTCTCAAATTAGATAGGAATCTCCCATGATACCTACTTCTCTCCGGCATTAAGCCCGATTCTGAGAGTGAATGCTGTGATTTTTCAGTGTGTACTCATCGTCATTTTGACAGGTTTTTATGCAAGAATCAACTCTTTAGTCACCTGTAATAAAAGTTTGAAAGAACCTCATTAGATCTGCTTCTCATCATTTAAATTTTTTATGACATCAGAAACTAGTCCAAATTGTTGACGTTTGAAAAATACTTTTTCATCAAGTGCCTTCAATTAGGAGAATAGGCAAAATCAACACTGTGGAGTAGGAGTAATTAACTTATCATTTAATTTTAGTGATCCAGAGGAGATTTGTCTTTCTAACCTGGTAGTTAAAGGGTTAAATTACAGTGTTGCCAGATTGGGGTGAAAAAGCCGTACGTTTTACATTGATTTAAATGGGGACGATACGGCTTTTTACCCTCGACCTGGCAACACTGGGTTGAAACGAATCTTCAGCACTTAAAAGTAGATTTCAGCCATCATACCGCTACAGATTGATTAACGTTGTTTAACTAATTATAAATGAATTTCAACATATGCAGTGATGGCTTATGAAATTTAGTAATACAAAGTGTTTCCTCTCCATTTATTGATTCTATGAAAAAAAGTTAGTTTACTGATGGAGCGGCGCTTCACCACACTGAAAAAATAGTGCTTTTAAGTATTTACATAGTTAAACGTATACATGCGGATAAAACTAACGCAGTTTTCAAGTAAAATTGTAAAAAAGCGTGTGTGTAGTGACGCCACTACGCGGAATTCCCATTTAAAACAATGTATTTTGGGTCATCTCCGGAAAAATAGGACTTGATTCGAAGACAAAGGCATTTTTGTTCTCAGCTCATCTGGTACTTTCATTTTCTTTATAAAAAAACACAACATTTCAGACCCTTGAAACTGCCCCATTTGCACAGATAGAAGTAAAGAAAAAGCAAAATATAACTGAGTAATTTGAATTAAATTTTGTGCTGTTTGGCATCCATGTCAATCGACTGGAAAACACTTTGCGTGCTCGGGGTACCTCTTATTTTTGCCCGTTAAGATTAACAGTTATGCCAGTCGTCAAAATTTAGACCCGGCTAAAAGTTGCCGGGTGATTTTCATTTTTATGTGCCCCCATGCACTCATCTCTTTTCTTTTTGTCTGGTCAGTGATATAAAAATCTTTCCCGAAGTGTAATTTGAGTTTTTCCTCTCTTCCGTTTTTGTCTACAACTCTTTTGATTGCTTGCAACTTACTCTCCTATACCCAATTTTTATTTTGAAGCTCCAAGAGGGTAGGAGGGCTGCGATTCCCCAATCCCTTAATTGGCAAAGGCCGAACAAAAAGAAAGGAAAACAAACTGAAATGGCATCTGCTTGGCTATTGATACGCATTAAAGCCATTCTGAGGTCAAAACAGATTGCGTAAAGTTATAAAAAGGTTGGCTATCTCGATTTGTTCCATCTACTACACTCCTCGTTTGGATTTTTCTGCCCTTAACTGGCTTGTTGTTTACCCCATGGCAATGGCGGTTTGTGAATAATCGATTATCGGTTTTTCCCATTTGAACAAATGCAAATGTGTCGTTTACTATAGGAGGCTAATTTGAGCCCCGCCTAGATTTTGTCTCGGGGGCTTTTATGGAGCAGAGATGACTTTTTGTGTTTTTGTGTTTTTTGTGTTTTTGTGTCTGTTTTGTGGCATTTTGGAATTCACCGATGGTCCTAACGGTTGTCTATATAAGACTACAGAGCTCCGTATTGTGGTGAATGCGTCCAAGCTATGCGTTTTGATATTTCATTACTTGTAAGAACGTTTATCTTGAATACAAACTCATCACATCTTCATGACTAATATCAATGTGTTACTCATACTTAATCCCCAACTCTTCAAAGTATAATATACATATATTGACAGTACTATTGTAATGCATGAAAATACTCTACTCTGATCTTTGATATTTTCTCAACCTGTGGCGTCGTTTTTATCTGTTAAACAAATTTGCGGATACTTTAATAATTTAACGATGATTATATGTATACTGATTGAGAAAATAGTATAGATGTGAGTATTTTAGTGCATTACAATCACACTTTCAACTTTGCCTGTAAGTCTACTGTAGCTCATCAGCTGCTGTAAATTAACCAAATTTCCTTGTCATAAATTTACCTAGCTCTCCGGTATCCATTCTTCTATGCGTGAACCGTGAATCAAAAAAACAAAAATTATGACTAGATTTTGATTTTTATTAAGGTATAAAAATCGAAATTCTTTTACATCCTCGGGCAACTTATCATAATTCACAAAACGTGTGGACCAACTCTCTCGGTGGCTAGCACAGCCAGCCAGCCAGCCAGCTTCCGGAGTATAGTATAACTGTTCTTGACAGTCAACACCAATTACTATTTATTCCTGTCGAAGCCCCGGCTTCCTCATCCGTCCACCTCTCTCCGAACAACATGTTTATGTTTTCTATCCTCTCGCTCCTAAATACCACGAATGAATCATATTAATAGCAAATCGTCCAGGAATTAATATCAATTGCTTCATTAAGACTACAGGTTGATTTATGAGCTGCTAATATAGTCTGAGCTGACCCTTAATTAAAAACTAAGGAAGGGTTACAAGTTTTAGACTTATTGGTGATGCCTTCGCTTTGAGGCGAATCAGCGGGTTGTAAATAAAAACTCAAAACTTTGAGTGACGTTTAGTGTTTCCGCGACATATAGTTGTGTTAAGAGGGGAGATCAATCAGAAGTTGATCAAATTACAAGTTGTCAGAGTAATCCAGAGTCAAAAAAAAAAAAAGAAAAAAATGGGAAAGGAAAAAATTAATTTAGAACCACATGGAAACAAAACGTGGCTTTTAAGTTATATACAACTTTGTGTCGGTCGTTTTTAAAAGGGTTAAGAAAAAAAAATCAAAAAATTAAAGAGTAAAGCTTTAACATATAGATATTGGCAAGCGCAGAGCATCCAAAAGTGGGTTTTGTATATGGCTGTGAAGCAGCAGCCAGGATATTCCCGCAGGGCGTTCGAGGAAACGAGCGCTCCTCCGAAGTGAAGAATCGTTATCACAATACTCCATCGAGTAAAATAAATCGAAAAGTGGGAGCAGCAGATGTTACGAATGATATTTATGCTCAGTTTAAAATGTTTTAATATATCAAGAAAACGGTTCCTCCATCGCATCGCGTCGGCATCTCACCGCATCGCGCGCACGGGTGCCCTGCATACAGCCCGCCGAGCGGCTCGGTATGGCGTTTTGCCTATCCTTCAATTCATTTTTTTTTTACATCATAATAATAAAAACCGTCGCGTCGCGCGGCGCTGCCGACGCCTTTGCTGCCAAGAGCTTTGAAGCATCACTTTCATGCTTTGATGGATAATCCGTTAGTTTAAACGCGTTTTATTAACATTCTCAGAATGTTGCCACGTCAAGAACGATCTGTGAATTTTTTCAGCTTATTCCCGCACCACACTTCCTTCCCGTATCCCCTTCTTTCCTTCGCTCTATTCCAGATTTTGTCTCGATATTAATTCTGTGTTTTCTTCTTTCCCTTTCACTTTATTGCTTATTCTTTTTCGTCGACGCAAATTTGTCTTCTTGACGATTACTGTGTCGACTTGACTTTCTTTCAGCACTACTGTTATACTCTTTATTTGATTTTATTTGCGTTAAACGGAAGGAAACTTCTAAACCTGGAGGCTACACCCGATATCTGGTTTGAAGGCTCTAAATATTAGCACGTCTTCTTTTCTCTGTCCGAGGGTATCACGAGAAGGCGGCTAGATGAGGTAGTTTCTCCTCTGAAATTTGAGAGGAGAGGGAAATAGAAGAGGGGACAAATTGAAGAAAAACGAAAACGAAAGAGGAAAATGGAAATATAGTAAAGGAAGTGAAACAAGTAGAAAGAAAGGAAGTGAAAGGAAAGTGGAAAAGGTACTTGTTTAAAACACAATAATGAATGAAAAATCAGGGGTGACAAAATAAATAACAGGTAATAGGAATTCCACAAGCTAAAAAAAAAAAAAAACAAACAAAAAAAAACCCTTTTTTCTATCAGTGCTCGCCCGCAAAAACGCCATCGGGGGGGGGGGGGGGATTGCCCCCTGGGAGACTTATATTTTATTAAATTCCGACTTTTTTAGTGGGAGTTATGAATTTTTGAAAATTGGTCAAAAACGATCTTTGACTTTCGATATCTCGAACACGAAAAACGACATTGACCTGCGGTTTGCGACATATAATGCTTAGAATTTGATGTTTTTCAAAGTTGTGTAATATAAATGAGTACCTATTTAAATTACCCATTTAAACCTATTCGAAAGTATCGATTTCTTGAGGGTTCAATATGGAGCTGTCGCAAACTTTTGCTGCAGGCTTAATAATAGTTGATTACGGGGTAAACTCCTGATAAAATAATGATTAGCGCAAAAAAAAAAAAAAAAAAAAAAAATCACGAAATTCACTCCTAAACTCATAAAATGCTTTCAAACGCGAGACCGTAATGGCGGCCCCTGCCGCAATTTATAAATGATGTCCCTATATCTTCAATCAGCTTCATCTACAGGAGGTGTTTTCGCTGCTCGCAACTCTAGACACAAGAAGAAGAAGAAGAAGAAGAAGAAGAAGAAGCGTACAATTGCCATAAGATTTGGGCGGCAACGCGGCCGGCATTATGGTTTCGCGTTTGGAAGCATTTTTTCAGTTTGATAGTGGATTTTGTATCTTTTAGTGCACTAATCGTTATTTTTATAGGGTTTAACCCCATCATATTCAACTATTTAAAGGCCTGTAGCAAAAGTTTGCAAAAGCTCCATTGCACCTCCTGAGGATCGATTGTTTTACCTAGATTTAATTGAAGAGAATACATTGCTGCCACAATGCACGAACCGCCACTGATGAAGGGGGATTACAAAAATGGCGAAGCTTTGCCAAGAGGTGTACGAAATGCCCCACCAACAAAGCTTTATACGCAACTGGGGTCAGATAGAGGTCCTTGATATTCAAATTGTTGGCGTCTACAACTCGCACCGATTTAAACTACTGATACGTTTGGGAATCACCTTTGAGCCTCGAATTGATTTCACGCCCGAAGTCCGCGTAAATTTTGACGCTCTGATGGATCACGTTTTTGACACGCTTTTATGAGATGCGAGGTTAGGATCCATGATGCAATATAGTTGGTTTGATGAATAGAACTCAGTTCTTTGTGGGCCCGCTAGAGAAGTGGTTCTGAATGTTCACTATTCTTCAACGCTCGTGCGGATGTGTCCAAATATATAAAGGGAACCTTGAGCATTTGTTTTTGATCACACAGAGCCAGGGGTCTGAATGAGTATGATCGCTCACCCTGAGTGGGATAAAACTAGTTTAGATTTTTCAAGTTGTCGAGAGTTCAACGGTTTTAGATTCATTATCGGTTTAAGATTTTTGGTCCTCTTCATCTTGTTCGATACTACGCGTTTTAAGCGAGATTATAATTGAGGCATTTTTCGGTAAATGGGCGTATGGCGATTTACGCCCTTTTTTTTGGAGAACTCGTTTTTGAAATCCTGGCGATGTGACCTAACAGGTGATATAAAGCTATTCAAATGTCGAACGGAAAATAACCAAGAAACAATCGTTCGAATGAACGCACCTACAACGTTTTATTATGACGTTTTAAACTTTCAAACGCGTTTTTCTCGAAAGTCGTTTTTTCGCCATACGCCCATTTACCGAAAAATGCCTCAATTGTTGTACAATGTGGAAAAATCAGCGCTTTTACCCAAAGACATTATATCATATAGACGGAGTGCATAACAAGATCCTTTAGGCAAACTTGCGGTACTTCGCATGTTCACCAAAAATGATCATCAGTCATCAGCCTGCTCAACCATTGCATCAAAACTTAAATTGGTAATCTTTTTTAGGTATAATCTTTGGCAAAACTGGTGACAAACAAACTGACGCCATTTTGAGAGTGAATGAAAGCTGCACACTATTTCAAATTTTGTGAGTTATTTGAAGCTTTTTGTGATCTTATATCATACTGTTGTCAAAATGATGGTCATTAATTCGATCTCGATTTTTATAAAGTAGTTAGTTTGGATTCAGAGGTTATGTTCGTTTGTTTGTCACCAGTTGAGGTTCCTCCCCAATTTCGAAAGTGGACTCGCCCGTCTGCCTACTGTAGTGTACGGTAAGTTTGCCTCACCCAGCTCAATGTTACGGTATAGGATGCACTCCGTCTATATGATATAATGTCTTTGCTTTTACCATGTAGTGAGAGCAGCAGTAAGTTTGCAATCCGCCACTCTGCTGCCTCTCCACGTTTGGGCTGACCGCTATTTGCTGACTTTTCCATATTGAGCAGTGATTATCTTGCTTAAAACGCGTCGTATAGAAAAAAAAAAAAAATGAATTGACCAAAAATCTTTTTAAGAGTTTTTCCCATCTGATCTAAGAAATTATTTTTAAATTTTTCAATCGGTACCGTAAATTTTGTGCCGTACAAAATTGCCTGAAAAGTACAGTCAGACTTAGTTTCTGAATTTCTCGAGGTCATTACAATTACCTCGGGCCACCAATTTTCATGACATTTGGTACAGAATGATGGTAGCAATTCCAAAAAACACCATCAATTTTTAAAAAATTTGGGAGGGGCTGTAGCTAAAAAGGGGGACATTTTTAGACACATATTCATACGTAAAAAATCTTATTTTGACCTCTAAAATACGTGGTTACAGGAAGACATATGTTTCTGATACACCGTGTATATGCACTTTGCCCCGAGACAGGAAAAATCCACGATATTGAAAGTATAGTGATCTTAAAGGTGCTTATAAATGGTCAAACAATTCCCTGGTAAAAATGTTCCATGACCAATTTTACATGGAAATAAATTTCTAAGGAAATTGCTCAAATTTCCATGGAAACTGAGTATTTTTCCATGGAAACGACAGCGGTTTCCATGGAAATACTCCTGTGTCCATGGAAATATGCGTGGTTTCCATGGAAAAATACTCATTTTCCATGGAAATTTGAGCAATTTCCATGTAAAATTGGTCATGGGACATTTTTACCAGGGTTTTGTAAATTTTTAATGGTTTGAGGATCGTTTTGAAATATTTCGATAAATGATTTAAAACAAACTAATAATAAAAATACTATTACTATGAATTACTTCTCTTAGCATAGAAAGTTGCGATTATAGATGGGACTCCTCCATTGTGACCCACTCATTCGACCGCCATCTTTGAATTTTGCTGAACGTATTTTTTGAGTTTGTGAGTAGATTTTGAGATTTTTTTTATGCTTTTTCAAAGTGATTTTAACCCGGTTTTCCGAATGCATCGACCCTCCATTAAACGCTGTAGCAAAAGTGTGCAACAAACCCGCCGCTCGGGTTTGGCCACTCGCCGCCACTGTGCAGAAGCTTGTTTCGAACCAGAAGCTCAAAAATCATAGGCGTAGCGTATCAGGGGCTAGGGGGGCGGCTGTAGCCCCCCACTTTCTTTGGGTGGAGGGGCTAAAAATCGGGGCTAAAAACACATCGACCTAGTAATTCTAGGTAATTTTAAACATCCCTTTCAAACGAGACGCAAAAAAAAAAAAAAAAAAAAAGTCATCACTTTTTCACTTTTTAGCCCCCCCCCCACTTTGTTTGGTCACGCTACGCCTATGTCAAAAATGACAATCCATACTATGGATCGAAATATTAAAACAGAGTCTATGTATAAATTGCTTCCAATTTTGCAACGCAGTATAACACAGCGGCTAACGGCGGGTGTGAGCTGCGGTTTCCCTCCCGTTCGACCAATCAAAAGCGCAGATGTAGAATGAAAGAAAAGCTGCATGTGGGAAGGGGGGGAGGGTTGAAGGGAAAGAGAGAGAGAGAGAGAGAGAGAGGGAGAGAGAGAGAGAGAGAGAGAAAGAGAGAGAGAGAGAAAGAGAGAGAGAGAGAGAGAGAGTGAGAGAGAATGGTGCGTGGATGCTCTCTACGTAAACAACCGATATAAATAAATTGAACGTGTAACGTGAAAGCTGCTGCGGAACGTTGGAAAATGAAGGCGATTATTAACAGCGGGGGTGAAAGTTTCAAATCCCCATTTCCCCCTTTTTCTTTTTTTCCCCCGCCGCCGAGCAGCGCGGAACGACTGCACTTCGTTTTGTCGGCAATAATAACCGGTCCGGAGATCAAAGCTGCAGCGCTGAGCTTTGCTGCGTTCATTCTGAAACGCCAGCGAAAGCTCGCTCGAGCTTCGCAAGTTGGTTTTGTTTTAATTGTTCTGCAGCGACTTCGCAATATAAAAAGAAAAAAGAAAAAAAAATGGGGAAGAAAAAATATCCACGATCTCCGTTAATGACGTCACACGGAATGCATTCTTGGAATGAATGCGCGGGTCCGGCAAGCATTCAATTAATAGTAATTGAAAATGGAGTAAGGGGAAATGTCTTTCACACGAGATGAGAGAGTGCGAGTGAAAGGAGGAGTGGGAGGGGGGGTAAAATAGAAAGGGTGAGAAGAGAGACGTCACAGGAATCAAAAGCTCGTGAAAAAGTGCGGTAAAGCTGTCGCGATTCGCGAATACATGGATTAAATTATTAGAGTTGCTCTGAGACCAAATATTTCAATTGAAAATTTCTGGTTTTTTTTTTTTTTTTTCTTGTCAAAATGTAAATGAACGTGTTGACAAAAAGTTTCGAGTAAGAAAAATCATGAGCTGAATACCAAAATGACGAAAATAATTTTCAAATTGAATGGGGCTGTTGTAAACTTTTGCTGCAGCGTCATGGGAAATCGATTCCGGCGTGATATCGAGTGGAAATCACATTGAAAACATGAGAAAGTCTCAAATGCACTCTTCATTTGTAAACTAAAAGCTCTTGCTCAGCAGTGCAGTTTCCTCCCAAAGCTTCCAGAGTTTGGATAATTGGTAAGTATTGGATCGAACTTTTGCAACAGTTATATAGAGAGGGTCTGTTCTCTTGTAAAATTCCGTGAAAATTAAATTAAAAGAATCAAAAAATCTCAAAATTCACTCACAAACTCAATCAATTCGTTTAACCCTAAAGGGGCCAGCTTAGTTCAAAAGAACGCCAATTTTCCATTCTTACTTGGGAAGATAGTTAACTGTTCGTACTCGAGGGAGTTGAAATTGCCTATACGACGAATGAAAGGCTCACGACGAAATCTTATCTTTTTTTTTTTTTTTTCCGGAAATTTAAGTGTCCTCTTTCGCCAACTAGGGCCCAACAGACGAAATGGAAGAGAGAAGAAGAAGGAAAGATGATAGAGAGAGAGAGAGAGAGAGAGAGAGAGTTCGAATGTTAGTTACATCCATGTCCTTCCGAGATGACTAGATCTGAGACGGTCAAATCTTGTCACCTCGGCCGGGATTCGAACCCGGGACCTCTGGGTTAGTGGCCAGTTGCGCTGACCACCAGACCACGGAGGCCGACAATCTTATCTTGTAAGTGTTTTTATCGATAATCGCGTTTATTCGGAATCATGATATTGGAACAATGGAAAATAGACTAGAGGAGAAAAACTAGGAAACTCGGGCTTAGTCCATAAGGGGTTAAAGAAATTCCAATACGGCGATGAAATGAGCGGGTCACAGCTGGGGAGTCCTCTCTAATTCCAGCGTTCTCTATGATAAATCACTTTTCTCAACATACAGTAGAAAGTGGCGATTAGATAGGACTCCTCCGTTGTGACCCGAGTCGCTCATTTGACCGCCATCTTTGAATTTTGCTGAACGCATATATTGAGTTTTTGAATGAATTTTGAGACTTTTGCTACTTTTAATTTTAATTTCACGCGATTTTACAGCAGAATAAACCCTCTGTAAGGATGTAGCAATTATATTAGAGTCTTGTACGTCTTGAGAGTCAATTGAAATTGAACAATGAGGTGCGAATTGTATGCGTGTACATTTTTTGTTTAGCTTTTAAAATTTTGAAAAAAAAAAAAAAAATCGCCATAAAGAGAAAACTTCCATCAATGATTCAGGGGCCATTCAAAAAATTTACTTGGGATTAACTATTTTCACTCGAATTTGAGAAGTCCTCTAAGTTTAATTTGCAATTTAAAACCACATCTTGAACCAAAGCGCCTTGAGATTTTGCGAGGAAATTTCAAGAGATTTCTAATAAGTAAGCAGTGCAAATCGGCACAAATCGGAATTTCAGCGACGATTTGAAAACGCACAGTTTTCGATTCAGAAAACTTTAGTCAAAGTATGGTGCTTCTGATCCTACGACAAAAGATAACCTCTGGTCCGTCGACTTGTAATCCATTTTCGGCTTCTAAATTCCCTCTCCAATAAAGTAGCCCTCAAGTATAAAAAAAAACCAATCCGCGGTGCAAAAATTGTCGTACAATCTGCTGGAAATTCCTGAACAGGGGTATTCTAGAGTTTTAATTTAATGGTTCTAGGAGCTCTCTGTCACTCTAAAGAGTATCTACCATATATAAGTGTATCACATCAAGTTGAAGCTTTTTATGTCAAAATAGCGGCCGAGAAAAATTCCTGGTACAGTAGGTCTGGGGGATTCTGAATAGATTCATATACATATGCATACAGGGTGACTAAAAAAAAAATCCCACTCAGAACTTGGGATGGTGGCCACTCGAGAAAATGAAGGGGTTTTTTAACATTTAAGAGACAATTTCTTCACAAATCTGAGATAAAATAGTCTCGGAAGTACGTAAAAAACTTGCAAATAAGGAAGTGGCAAGGACATCAATCTAGAGGCTTGTACTGAAAATTGAAACCGCACTATAAATGGAAGAAGCTCCTTCAATTTCTCGATTGGCAACCACCCCAACTTCTGAGTGTGGACTTTTCTACAGTCACCCCGTATATTATTGAAACTGATCCTCATTATCACCCGTTACTCATTTACCCAGATAACCTTCTCAACCTTTACGCAACCCCCCGCATTGAGCAAGAAGCTGAATCCCATTCCGTCATCATTGGCGTCGTTTAGGCACCCGGAAGACCCTTTTTCAAAGTCAGCAAGATAATTCTTTGTGACAAACTCATCACGTGTTTCGAATTTTGTTAATACTCTTTTTCCCGTTCAGCGTTGAGACCACATACACTCCCACATAAATAATACACTAATTCGAAAGAAAAATGTATGCTTAGAAAATCCTTTAGTTTTTTTTTTTTTTTTTTTTTTTTTTTTTTTTTTTTTTTGGCTGAATGCTCGCACTAATATGGATTTAGAGTGACATAACCAACGTGCAGTCGTGCAGGCTCAGATTATTTTGGTTTCTAAGACAACCCCTTTTCCCCTACTCTGTCTTCCTTATTATTATTATTCTTATTATTATTATTTTTTTTTTAAGGTGGGCCTCCTCATTATCACCAATTGACAAGTTGTCTCAGCAGCCCTTGTATGTATGTACGTGTCCAAGCCAACTTAGACGCTTCATCGCCAGTTCGGCTCGGGATGTGTCGAGTTTCATTTCCGATTGCCGACATGCCGCTGGAGCCGCCAGCCGGTGCTGCTCACTCTCTGGCAAGGAAATGTTACTATGGAAGTCAGGGTTGCCAAATAGACAATTATTATTTTTGGAAATTGAAAATTGAACACATCTCATATACAATACTTTGCACGGTTTCTGTCGGAAAGAAAGGAGGGAAGACGAAAAAAAAAAAGAAAATACAAATAAAGCAATTTAGGTTTGTATAAAATCAGTGCAAAATGATACTGAGTCAACCGTTAAAAAAACCATTCTTTTTTAACCACCACCACGTAGAGAAAAATACTTCGGTTTATTTTGATCAACCAACATTTTGATTAATGGAAGATAAACGGTTTCCATTAAAATCAGTGGACAATTATATGGGTAAACTGGGTAAACGTATAGGGAAAATTTGGAATATTTCAAATATAGCTGTTTGAATTTTGATTAAAATTTGCCAAAACATTGTGAAACCAGCCTACTTTATAAAATTAATCCCTCTAGGGGGGTTGGCGGTCTCCCCCTCTACTGGTCACCCCCAGATTAAAGTGGTCCTGGGGGTTTTCCTCATGAAATTACAAGAGGGTCTAGCTGCAGGTCTCCATTTCGATTAAATTTGATATGAGAAAAGTGTTCGCGGGATATTCCCTAACAAGAGGAGGCTCAGAAGTCGCCTCCGATTTTGAAAACAATTGCACGAAAATGTAGCTAAAGTAAAACTAAAACTGTTAGACCCGTGTTTCTCACTTTTTGCCAACACTTATGATTTCTGTGTCGTAGGCACTAGTAGTTTTTGTTCACTTGTATTATTCTGAGCACTTGTCGCGTTGTTGTTGTTGTTGTTGTTGTTGTTGTTGTTGTTGTTGTTGTTTATTTTTATTTTAATTTTCTTTAGAGTAAACGTATCGGTTTTTGAGTAAGATATTTTAGAAATTTAAAATGCCGAAAACAGGACTTTTCCCGATATCGTGAGTAGTGGTGCTAACCATCGAATCGAAATCTGGAAAAGTTTTGTATGGGATATTGTCTTACAAGGGGAGGCTCAGAAGTCGCCGCCTCCGATTTTGAAAACAATTGCACGAAAATGTAGCTAAAGTAAAACTAAAACTGTTAGACCCGTGTTTCTCACTTTTTGCCAATGGGCCTTCCTAAAGCGTCAGGAATTGTTTAAAAGTTGCCGAAATTCACGTAAAAACCCGAGTGGAGAGCGTTCCGAATATTTACGTGAATTTCGGCAACTTTCAAAAAATTCCTGACACTTTAGGAAGGCCCATTGGCAAAAAGTGAGGGACACGGGTCTAATAGTTTTACATTTAGCTACATTTTCGTGCAATTGTTTTCAAAATCGGAGGCGGCGACTTCTGAGCCTCCCCTTGTAAGTACAGTTCATTATAGAGTTATTTTCGTGATTTTCGCTGGTATTTACGACATGCATATGTATTACGCTCAGAGCAAAACTTTGCAAGAGCCCCCATTACCGCTAAAAGTGGCAACCTACGAAAAGGAGTGAAACAATTTTCATACGAGTTATTTATTTGCTCACCAGTTGCTGCTCTGCTCCCGCTGCCCTTGCCCCCCTCCCCCCTCCCCCCTCGCCGTCCCGCTACTTGTGATACGGACAACATGTGTGTGCGCGTGATCTCGGGGAGTCGGAGGGAGGGCGAGAGGGGGTGAGAGGGGGCGAGCGATTTGTGAGGTTGTGAATGTGGAAGTTGCACCCTGTCCCTTGTCCCTTGTCCCGTGTCCCTGTCTAGATTTATGAGTCGTCAACGCCCCGCGTCCGCCGTCCGTCCGTCCGGAATACACCGCGCGCGGAGTCCAAGTCGCCTCGCCAGTCGTCGTCGGTCGTGTCGACACTCCCGACAGCCACTCTAGTTAGTAGTCACGAATCCTGCACACACACACACACACACACACACACACACACACACACACACACACACACACACACACACACACACACACTCACACACTCTCACACACACACACACACACACACACACACACACACTCACTCACACTCTCACACACACACACACACACACACACTTCTCACACTCACACTTCTCAGCACGCTCTATAAAATAAATACATACACACTCATATAATTGAAACACAGACGCGCGAGACGAATATTATTAAGACAAATATGAAGACAATTGCTCTGACAGTTCATATTTTAGCAGTTTAAAAACAAGCCCACCAACTCGACTGTTCGTTCGCGCGCAATTTACCCACTCAACAGTTGCCAACGGTGTAATTTAAAGGCCATTCTGCTTGTCGCTCCGACTGCTGTAGATATATCCTCAGAAAATTGAATCTGTTGAGGATAATTTATAAGACTTCGTTGGCTTTTCTGTCATCCATCCCCCGATTTAAAGGCCGTTTTACTTCGGTTTGTTGCTACTTCTACGAGCAATAACCTACGGTTAGGCATCTATCAAGACTTGGTGATTGGTGATTCATGATGGTAGTGGTGGTGGTGGTGCTTCTCTGTCTGCTCAGTTGCAGTCATCGCGTCCTGACTGGTTATAATTCAGCAGCAATTCAATACGATAAATGAGGCTGTTGCACACGTTTGCTGCAGGGAATTTAAGGGTCGTTCCAAATGTAAAAACCTCCAAAAATAACGACGGCAGCACTAAAAACTTACGCAGTAGCGTAGCCAAGAACTTTTCGAGGAAGGAGTCGTGGGTTCCTGAAGATAAAAATTTGGTAACATTTATGTAAAATCGCACAAAAAAGAGCAACATTTAGTGTCAAGAGCGGTGAGGAAGGGGGGAGGGTGGGTGCAGACCCCTTGGACACCCCCTACCCCCTGTCTACTCCACTGAACTTACAAAATCCATTCTTAAACTCACAAACTATTTATGAACCTGGTATGAAATGGAGAAAAGAGATAGTCATAATTTGCACTTCTAAAAAAAAAAAGTTAAAAATGATTCTACTCCACCGAGGAGGCGTAGACACCCTCAGTGGGGCAAATCCCCTCCCCCCCCCCCCAAGACCTCCGATTTTTGAGGGTGGAGGGGAAGGAGGGAATAATTTTCAGTAAATTTTTTATCAGTGCAAGCCCCTCTCAAGAAAAATCCTGCGTACGCTACTGCACACCCACCTTAATTTAGTATTTTCCGCCAGTCACCCCCCGGTACACCCTAATTTTACTCCGTATGAGAGTAAAATATACCCTCGTTTTTATGTTCGCTTCGATTTTCACTCAAGATTTTTCGGTCAATTTTTAACTGTGTACAAATCAGAGTATTTTTGTGCGATATAGTCTTAATGCTGAACGGGATTGCGTTACCTTTTTTTCAACCGGTGGAACCATCGGTGAATTTAAAATTTTGGGACTTGAGGCCCGGTAAACGGACAAAAGAGAGTCTAGAAATTAAATCAGCGCAACCCAATACCCGATGAACGCTAAAACTTTAGAAAAGTAATCTTTCTAAACGATATAACCTTAATGTTTTGCTTTTTTTCTTTTATTCATGGGAATTAGTAGGGTTACTGTATTTAAAAGCGTAAAAATGCTGCAACTCCGAGGGTTTTAATTTCTTTGTGTCTTTGCTATATAGAAAAAAAAATACAGTTTTTTGCTCTTATTCCTGTATCTTGTGTCAGTGTGAAAAGAGTAAATTTTTAAAGGAGGCGGACGCCTCAATCACAGGCGAGAAGAGATCATCGCTCGAGTATCAACTGTATGCACGGAAAAAAAAGATCAGTAAAAATAACCATACGGATACCTGATTTTGGCACCTGCTAGATGTTATGGTAAACTTGGCCAGAAATATACTATGTTTTGACTAGGTACTAGGTGATGTTACCTGACTGCAAGTCGAATTTACTCAAAGTATCGGTAAATGTACCATACTTCTGGTCAAGTTTACCATAACATTTAGCAGGTGCCAAAATCAGGTATCCGTATGGTTATTTTCACTGATCTTTTTTTTCCGTGTGGGTGGATATTGGAGTTGGTTTTTCTCTTTCTCCTCCCATTTGAATGCAAGTGTTAGAAAAGGACGGAGATAGCAACTAAAGTCACGTGATGGCCCCCTCTGCTATCCTTTTCGAACACACATGTTCAAATGGGAAGAGAGAGAGAAAGACAAAATTCTGTATCCGTCCATGATAAACTGAGTTTTATAAATTCACGAACCGGTTGTTTGTTTGTTGAAACTAGAAATGGAAGTCCGATGTGCTACTTGGATCATGTACCCTTAATGATCACACGGGTCGATTGCTATCGTCTCCCCCGAAATATAGATATGGTCAACTATGTCGATAGTGGGAGACTCCCGACGGATTAGATTATTTCGGAAGTCGGAGAGGTTAGGTAAAACCATAGGACCCAAAACAGGACGTGATGACTTAGTCGGTAAACTTTCTGACAACTCAATTGATGAGCGCGCCATCGACCAAGGTGCGATCAGTTTAATCAGTGCCCAGTAGAGGTCTCCACTCACAGATTTATCTTTAGGAATCATCGCATCGTCATTGCCATCGTCGCACAATGGTCTGATATTGAAATAAAAAGTGGCCAAAAATCAGTGGAAAAAAGTGATCAAAAATCAGTGGAAAAAAGTAATCAAAAATCAGTGGAAAAAAGTAATCAAAAATCAGTGGAAAAAAGTAATCAAAAATCAGTGGAAAAAAGTAATCAAAATCAGTGGAAAAAAGTAATCAAAAATCAGTGGAAAAAAGTAATCAAAAATCAGTGGAAAAAAGTAATCAAAAATCAACGGAAAAAAATAATCAAAAATCATCGGTTTTGACCTTTTCAGCTCATTTCAAAACTAACAATTGTGACATTTCTAAGTTTAAATTACTTGTAAAAGTGTTTCACTGCAGTGATTTAAATTCGTATTGAAAGTTTATAAATGATATTAAATTAATGAGATATTGACTTTACTGATTTTTGGCCAGTGTGTGACGATCTCAAGACCGTAGTGCGTCGATCGAGGGTCGGATTACTGCATGCGGCACGAGGTGTCCTGGTCATCAATCGTTGGTAAATAGATTTGTAAGATCAAGAATCAGGAGAAGGTATCGGGTTTCCTGATTTCCTTTTCACAGGAATCAGAGGTCAGGTTTGCCAGATTCACATTAATAATCTTCAGCTTTAAGCGGTGGCTCGGGAAAACTGGCAACCACGCTTCCCCCCCCCCCATTTAAAACAGTCTGAAAAGTCGATTCCAAGAAGGGCAGTTAGCCACTATAAAAATAGATTACCTTATACTTTACATGGGTTTAGATAGAAAGGCTTCTGTAATTATCTTTATTTTAGGCGAATTTTCTGTTTTTTGTTTGTTTTTTGTTTTGTTTTGTTTTTTTGTTTTTGTTGTTTTTTTCTTAAGAATTCTTAAAAAGGGCAAAATATTGCTGCTTGTGGGGGTTGTTTTAAGCGTGCCGTATATATACGGTGCGTTTATTGTTTTCGTTTTCATATCTATAAAATATGTGTTGGCTGTTTTGTTTAATGCTTATGGCCATACCATTGACGGGACAGTTTTGAGAATTGAACACGTAATTTCTTAAAACGGGTTTCATTAATCGTTAGGTTATTGCTGAGATCCTCGAGGTCTTGGCGTCTAGTTTCTGAAAATTGTAAGACAAAAATAGTTTTTATAGCAAGCATTTACCTTCATCTTGAAGCTCCGCCACAGATATTTTCGAATATTGGCACCTTTCACCTCACTGCACCTCGAACTATTGAATAATAGTAAACACCAAAAAATCGCAGTCGACCGCTACGTCAAGTACGACCCCTCCTTTCTCCGCCGTCCTGTCATAATTTTGAGGAGCCGATCACTGATTAGAGGTCCACAAACTATCTAGTTTGCGGTAATTAAAAGGGTATTCATCATTGGGAACCTCGATAAACGACTGAAGTTCCGCATAATAAAGCAAAAGGAACCATAGTGCGCCACTACGTAAGAGAGAGCACCACACTTATCCCCTTGCCCGAATATTTTTCGGAATTTCATCGTGTAAATTTTGTGTGTAGCTATGGGCAACCCTGTTTTAAGACTAGCCTTTATATGCCTTGTATAGCCTTGTATTTATTTTGTCTGATAGTAAATAGAATCGGTTCAGAGGCTGGAAGAAACTAGGAGGAAAAGAAGAAAAGTGAGACATTCAAAATCTTCTTCTGTTTTAATTACTAGACGCGGCTACCACATAAGCACCGGATTTCTCTCCAACTCGATGTTGATTTATTGATACAAGACTTTTCTTTTCTCGACCGCAGATACATCCGTAGATACAGGAGCTCGAAATGTGTGTCCAGGTCTTGTCTTGTTTTCAATTCAAAGCTTTTGAACTCTTCTCGTCGGCCACATTTTTACTTACCTGCTTGCTTCGAAGCAAACTGAAAAAGAAAAAAAAAAACCAACATAGGTGAGGTGAATATTCATTATACCTAGCATAAAATCACCGTATTGCTATAAATTTGTCACTACCTCTTTCTTTCTAAATGAAGTTAGATGAAAATTGATTCTTGAACCTAAAGTCTAAAAAAGTTTATTTTAGCACATAAAAACCTTCCAAAAATATCAAAACATGCTTGCATATTTACCTATAGTATATACATATTTATGGAAGAAAAGGAACATACTGTGTTGAAGCGTGCTATCTGGCAACGAAGCATTTCCCTTGTTAAACGCACATGAAAGGTCGAATTTGATGGTCATCGCGGCCGATTCTTTGTATTTCGATAGTTTTCATGGGCTTAAATGGACCAAATGCAACGTTGCCAGATAGCAAGCTTAGTCTTCGTCGTCTTATTATAATTCATCAAACCTCTCGTTAGGAGCTATAATCAACCACAAGAAGTATGGTTTTCATCGATCATTTTTTACTGTGAGCCCTGATTTCCGGAAGCATTCCTTTAAAAGGTGTTTGCCATCCTTTTCGTTCTCAACTGGAATAAAACTGAAGGCCGCAATGCACCTTTGGAAAACTGGTTGTTTATTAGCATATTTTTCAACAATTTGGATCCAATTTCCTATGGGTGACATCAGGAGAGCGGGCGAGATTGAATATTTTTTTTGGATCCAATTTTGATGATGACGTCATACACTAAAACTGTGGTCTATTGGGCTGATGATAATGAAATGAGAGCATGGGGTAAAAGACGCAAGTGGCAAGATTGAGGAGCAACGAGCGACGAAAAAGGCGCGAACGATACTCTCGTTGAGAAAAGGAAACGCGCTATTTCTCTCTCTCTCTCTCTCTCTCTCTCTCTCTCTCTCTCTCTCTCTCTCTCTCTCTCTCTCTCTCTCTCTCCTCACTCTCTCTCTCTCTCTCTCTCTCTCTACGTTTTTCTGTCTCCCTCTCCCTCTCTCTCTCTCTCTTTCTCTCTCTGTTTCGCTCTGTTTCTCTTCCTCTCATTTTCGCTCTCTTTCTCTCTCTCTCCGCCTCACACTCTCTTTTTTTCTCTCTCACTATTTGTCTATTTTGTCTCTCTCTCTGACTCCCTCTCTCTTCCTCTCTCTGTCCCTCTCATTGTCTCTCCCTCTCTCTTCCTCCCCTCTCTCTCCCTCTCTCCCTCCCCCCTCTCTCCCTCTCTCTCTCTCTCTCTCTCTCTCTTCGCTTTTGGCTTGAACTCGCTGGAGCATAAGCCAACCTGCGCTTGCCGCGGCACCGCGCACCGATACTCACAGCGAGCAGCGCGAACATGCTCGCGCGTCCCATACTCGATTCGCGCAAGTGTATGCTGCAATGCGGCGCAAACGGCCACGGTTGTAAACCTTTAAGGTTAATTCAGGATCCTCATTTCGAAGAATCCATTAAGCTTTATCATCTTCCCATTCTCGAGTTATTCCTCCCTTACTTCACGCTTGTCGCCGACTGATCGGAAAGTCGGAGAAATAATCGAATGGAACCTGCGTTGCCGGTTGAATCATCCTGCATTTAGTGGGTGTGTTGCAAACTTTTACTCCATCGTTTTAGAGGGTTGATTCCTACGTAAAATCACAAGAGAATATAATTTTGGGAGCAATAGAAAGTTCCAAAATCCATTCACAAACTCAATGAATGCGTTTAGCAAAAATAGAATATGACGGTTGGATGAGCGGGTGGTAGGAGTCCGATCTAATGGGGGCTCTTATTGCAAACTTTAGCTGTGGGGAAATAAATAGTCCAATCTAATGTCAAAACCAGCGAAAATCACTTTACGAAAGTATAAAACTTAGTAATAAACACACGAGCTGCTATAACGGCAAGTTCGTAATATGGCGGTTCAACGCAGGTATCATGAGAGATTAAGATTGAGAGATTCCTGTCTATGATGTCACTTTCTTTCCAGAAACACAGAGACATGTTTTAATTTAAATTTAAATGGGAATCTCCCATGATACCAGCGTCTCTCTGTCATTTAGCCCGATTCTAAG
Source organism: Trialeurodes vaporariorum (assembly GCA_011764245.1). Lineage (NCBI taxonomy): Eukaryota > Metazoa > Arthropoda > Insecta > Hemiptera > Aleyrodidae > Trialeurodes > Trialeurodes vaporariorum. The sequence continues at coordinate 51,116,930 of VMOF01000220.1, forward strand.
TGTGAATTTCATGTGTGTACTCATCGTCATTTTTACAGGTTTTTATGCATGAATCAACTCTTCAATCCCATGTAGCAAAAGTGTGCAAGAGCCCTATTATTGTAGCTTTCTCTAAATATGACGAATCCAGTAGCGGCTCGTGCAATCCGGCAACAGTGCTATTTTGCCATTTAAATTTGTGCTAAAAGATCGATTCTAGGTGAGGCACAGCGCCTCACCAAAGAATCGATTATTTTACATAGGTTTCAATGGAGGGAGTCCATTGCTGCCACATTGCACGAGCCGCCACTGGACGAATCACTTTTTTCATCTTCACTTCTGTTCACATGTCTTGACTTTTTCATATATAGGGATTCTAGGCACATATAATAATTATTACCGTTGTGCATTTAGTAATCAATTCTTTTCAGTGTACTATACCATTGATTTTGACATAAATGGCGGTAGCCACTAGGCCAAGTACAAAAACAAACAGCAAGAGTTTAAATTACGCCAATATTTGCCGAAAGCGATCGAAGAGAAAAGATGCAACTGTTCCTTCCTCGCGGTGCACGGGTGTAGTATCATTCTGAAAATGAAGGCGAACTGGCAAAGTTGACTGGCGACGCACAGTGCAGTGGAGCGAGTGAATGGCCAAAGCCAGGCATTGTATGTCAATTTTAAATGCGTTTATCTTTGTTAATGCGCAACGTAGAAGTTCAAAAGTAGCTTCATTAGTTTTACTGTAAAATTTCCTACCAGAATCATCCTTTACAGTTGGTTGTTTGCCTGTAAATACATTCAAATTTACATTTTTAGTTTGTATGTTCTATGTCCGACTCTTCCTTTTCACTCGCGCCACTGTGCGACGTTGCGTTGTTGACACATTATAATAAGCCAGTCGCAAAAGTTTGTAACACATCCATTTGCGAAGCATCAATGTGCTCCAAAACAAACTTAATTTGAAAAAATGGGGATTTTTAAATGTGTATGTAAAGGTTCGAACCTAAAATGTTCATTCTTCGGCTCCGAGTCATAGCAAATAATTTTTCGCTCGGAAATCAATCTTCCTTGTCGGCAAACTAGTATACAGATGCTTCGCGACACATTCCATTCTATTATTCTCTTACCTTCGGATTCTTATCTGCGTGGAAATCGAGAGCTGGTGCTTCTGGATGAGCTTTCACGAGTTTCAATTTTGATTACATTCATTTGCACATGTTCCCATATCGGAAACGGAGAAGAGCACCGAGCGTTGCGTTTCGCTCCATTTCATTCATTCCACCGAACCGCACCGTTCGGTTCATCTCTATCAGCGTTCCTCTCTGCTCCTCCGTTCCTCTGTTCCTCGGCGGCGGCGGTGGAACGTCACGTGCGCGGTGTGCGCCGCCGTGCGGTGTTCCACATCGCGGCGCGTTTCCGACGTGTTAGCGATATAATCTCTCATTCGCGAGATGGAAGATGACAACTGAGGGCGCGGTGTACTCTCTCGCACACTCGCGGATTGCACCCCCTCCCCCTCCCCCTCCCCCTCCCCCACCCCATTCCCCTCCCCCCTCCCACTCCCCCCTCCCCCTCTCACTCTTCCTCCCCCTATCCTCTCTCCCCTTTAACCTCCTTTTCCTGCCCCTTTGGTTTGCATAGATGAAGATAGAATTAGATCAAAGCAAATGCAGCGAGAAAAGGATCTTTTGGAGATCATCGTAGGTGTCAGATTTCGCCAAACAATCGTAAAATTTCTCGTTTGCGTTAACACAACCAGTTGTGATTATTTTGGTGAGATTTGGCAACCGTGTTGGTATCCCAGACACCCGCCGCAACGCACCAAGGCGCGCGGGAGCTGCTACTTTTCCTCTCGCGCGAGCTTTCGGAATTACCCGGCGCATTCTATTCCACCGCGTGCGCGTACCAGATCAGCTAGGTGTGCTCTTCCTGAGCACGAGTACCGATTTGACTGATTTATTGATGACAGTGGCGTAACTAGAAATTACCTTTTTCTCTTTTTGACCATTAAAATGTGTAAGTTAGAAAGGGATGGGAAAGGGCCAAAGGGGGATCAATCCCCTCTTCCTATCCTTTTTCTACCTGTACATTCGGATGAGTATAAAGAGAGATAGAATGATTTCTAGTTTCGTTTCTGATTGATGACGTCACTTTATAGGAAAATAATGACGGTTGGTCGGGTAGGTATTTATATATGTAAGTACTATACATACTATAGCGTAAATGGGCTGTAATCAGGGCTGCCGCTTTGCGTATAATCAATGCTGTTTTTTTATTCACCGATGATTCCACCGGTTGAGAAAAGATTACACAGATCAGTTCAGTGCATGATTGTAATGCACGAAAATACTCTGATCTGTAATCTTTCCCTAATCGGTGGAAACTCCGTTGATTAATTAAAATATCCGCAAGTTTTTT